>WAAF01001397.1:1051599-1346317 GCA_013400475.1 Tricholaema leucomelas
CCCGCCCGGGGCGACACCCCCCGCCCCGACACTGCACAGCCTGGTCTCCCCCTCGCCGGGCGGATGCGGGACACACGCCCCACACCCTTTCAAGAAACGCCGTGCGACCGACCAGGTAAACGTCCCCGTTCCCCGGAGGAAGCGGCCTGTGGAGTTCCGCACCGCTCACAAGGATGCGGACGGGGCTCCTCTAGACCCCTCCCCGCACTCCCGCAGTGGCGGGATGGGGAGGGGAGCGCGTCCTGCGTGGGGTCAGTGATTCACCTCCGCGGCAATTAATGGGCGAAGTGAGGCATTGATCATCCGGAGCCACAGGAGAGCTGTGCCCCCGGGATCCAGCAACACCTGCTGCCGTACCTGGCACCCCAAGCCACAGCACCCAGGGGTCCTCCTCCGCAGCTGTGCGGGGCGGCTGCGGGAATGTAATTATAAAGGCCCTGATTAATCACCTCAGCCTCAGTGCCAATGGAGGCTTCAGCTTCAGTTTTGGATTTTTTTGTTGCTGCCCACCCGGGGGGGAATCCCCGGGTGGAGGATGATCAGGCAGGACCTGTCTGGTGGCATCGAAGCCATGACACCCACAGAGTGCTGTGCCCGCTTCAGCGACGGGATCCTTGGGCTGGAATTGGAGGGCATCACCCTTCCCCCCCCCGCATTTGTCCAAAGCAAGATGGGCTCTAGTAGCCCCTCCTGCCCCCCTGAGCTGTGGGACAAGGCTCCCCCGGGTCTCCTGTACTCATCGCAGTGCATGGAGAGGTGCTGGGACAGGTGTGCACCCCATGGCCAACCCTGACAGCCTGCAGAGGGGCTGTCACTGCCTTCTAATTAATCCATTCCTTTGCAAATCAGATTAGCGGTGCTCTGAGCGTGGTTTTGGGGGTAGCTGATGTTTAACAGTGAGGCTCTGGAGGAGGAGCCCTATGGGGAATCTTGCAGCTGTGGCTCAGAGAAGTGCTGGAGAGGGTCTGGGTGAGGAGTTGTTTCAGGAACCCCCCCCATTTCTGCATATGGGAGACTGTGGGGACCTGGGACAGGCTGCAGCTGCCCCCACAAAGCCAGTGGTGAGAGCTGTGGAAATGTTACTGGTGCTGCTGGACACTGCCAGGGCTGCCGCGGGGAGGATGGGGGTGATGTGGGATGTAGGGAAGCAGAGGGACGCCATCCCACAGCCAAGGGCGGGGGGGAACTGAAACCAGTATGCAAGTGTCATCCTAGCGTCCCCACAGGGATACAGCACCAACAGACTCGTGTGTGCCACCGGTGTCGGCTCCTGCCCTGACACACAGCTGCTGCCACCAACAGCACGGGAACAGCACAGCAAGGACGTGGCTCTCCTGTTCATAGCCTATTGCTGCTCCCCAAAATACCCCTTGGTGCACCTTGTCTCGGACAGACCCAAAGTCCTCAGCCTCCTTCTACCGTGGCACAGACCAAAAACTCATTTTCCCACCTCTACTGGAAAAAATGCCTGCTGTCCTTGAGCCTAGCCCTGCTCTGCCCACCAGCAGCTCGTGGGATGGGTGCGTGGGTGGCATGAGCGGCCTGAGCACGGCCCGTCCGTCCGTCCATCCATCCATCCGTCCTGCGGCAGCCCTGCTCCGGGCGCTGACGTCAGCGCTCTCGGCAGCCGGGCGGTGGGCGGGCGGCACCGCTCCTATTGTATTAAAAATAATACAGCGGAGCACAAATTCATTACAGATAAGTGTGACAGCCAGGAGGAATTAACGAGCCCGTCTCTCAGCGCCTGACAAACGCCTCCTTTTGTTCCTGGGATGGGTCTTTGAGTCTTTCAATCTTTGGAGATGCCTCGGCTCGTTAAACCCATCCTCCTCCAGTAGCTCCCAGCCTGCCTGCGGACTGCTCCCAGTATGAGCTCTGGTCAAGCTAGGAGGCCCATTCCTTGTGCCAGGACCTAAACCTGCCAGGCTTGCTCTCTTTGGGGCTCGGTGGCCTGGAGTGCTGTCTCCAAGTGTGGAACCCCACGCAGAGTGCCAGGTGGCCTGGGGGAGGTGGGTGAAGCATCCCCTGGCCCTGCTGCTGCTGGAGGTAGGAGGCTCATGCGAGCTGTGGCAAATTGTCTCCTGGCAGTCCAGCTGCTGGTGCCAGTAGTGCAACTGCAGCTGAGACGGGTTGGCGAATGCCCAGCTCTGTCCTGCTGGCGTCTCATGGGAAGGGCAGTGAGTGGCTTGTCACCAGCCCTGAGCCTCACCTCCATTCTCCTGCCCTGCACACTCCTGCAGACACTCTCAGTCCCAGAATGGGGAGCGACTGAGGGGACACTTGCAATCCCAGAGCCAGGCTGGCTCTGGCAGGTGTTTGGTGGATAATCCCAGTAACGGGAAGTCACTTGTGCCTGGCATGGACACTCCTTAGGCATCTCTCCTGTGACAAGGTTTTGGGCAATTTCACCTGCCAGGTGGCTGCCTGGAGCTGCTGGGGGAGGATGGAAGAGAAAGAACAGGGAAGGATGGGAGGGATAGCAGGACAGCTGTGGCAGAGAAAGCTCTCAGTGATGCCAAATCCTGCAAGTTGCCTCTGTGCTGGCTTGAGGTGGTTGCATGGCAGGGACAGAGCCAGCACAGGTGCCAGGGCCCCGACAGTGCTTGGGGAAAGGACGTGGGGCTGGCTGCCACTGACACATTGCCCACTACATCTGCCACCAGCAATGTCCTGCTTGCCCCACTGCTGGCATCATCCCCTGGCCCCACAACCACATGGGGACCCTGCAAGGTTGTAGCCTCTGTGAGTCCTTGCAAAGCTCCCAGGCAGAAGGAAATGGGTGCCTGAGTATCTGCACCTATCCCTGTGGCAGTGCCATCCCAGCCTGCTGCCACCTATTAGCACAGGACAGGTATTTTACTTATCCAGACCTCCCCATCTCTGCAGAAAATAATTATTGGTCCTTCTCATCTCACCAAGGAATTCAAAGTGGTTAACTCCGTTGCCAAAGGCTTTGTTATGTTGGTTTTTCCTCGGCTGCTGCACAAGGCGATTTCCACAGTGCCACTTAGGCAGCTTTTATCAGGTTGTCTTCTGAAGGTAATTGGGTTTTCCAGGAGCCTGTTTAAAATTCGTAACCCAGCCTCTTAAACAAAACAAAAACAGCAGCAGGGAGAAAGGGAAGAGGCAGCACAAAACATGCAACAGCTGCAGCCTCTGAAGAGCAGTCCTGGCCCCTTGGTACTGGCACCTGGAGATGACAGGGATGGGAACAGACACCAGCGCACTGTAGCATCAGGCAGGAGCCGGACCCTTCAGTGCAATGCCTGAGGATAGATTGCAGGAAGAGCCCTGGGACCCCTGCTGTCCCTTCCATCGACAACACTGCATGAAGTGAGGGGTGGCAGCTCCCCCTGAGCTCAACATTGAGGGGCAGAGAAAGCTGGTCAAATCTGCCCCTGGAGCCACTCTCACAGGGTGCCTTCTGCTAGTCTCATGCCCTGAGAGTCTCCCCAGCTCCGTGCTTTGCTGTCTTGATCCCAGCTCTCTCCCCTGCTCTGCATGGGCACAGCAAAGCACCCCTGCAGCCAGAAGGGCTCTGGGCTGATGCTGTGCCTCTGTCTACAGTCCTGGATCACTATCACAGGTCCCTCTGCACTAGAACCACGGCCCTGTCAACGTCGGTATTGCAGACCCATCTGCATTGCTCCCACGGCCCCCCCGCTTTGCTCCCACAGACCCATCTGTCCCCTCCCGCTGGGCTCCTGCCTGTGGTGGTGGTGCACTGGGCACCCCCAGCCCATCCCTGCCCAGCTCTATGCTGCAGGGCGCAGTGTGGGCTGGGGAGTGGGTGGTGGGCAGCTGCTGCAGCAGATGGTTGGCAGGGCCAGATCACAGCACCACACACAACGAGGGATGCGTGCATCCCCCAGTGGGGGCCATTTGCAGGAGCTGGTTGTGAACTGGTGCTGGCAGGGCCCCAGCATGCACCTGCTTGTCCAGACCATGGCAGCCAGTGTGCAAGCCAGGGTGGCTGCAGGTGAAGGAGGGATGGGTCAAGGAGAAGGCCAAGCTCACAGCTTCCACCTTCCCTGCATGGCAGCATCCCGGGAGGATGACAGAGAAAGGGTGCTCCCAGTGCTGCTTTGCCCTCCAGAGTTCCCCCAAAAGACCATCTATGCCTACGTCTGTGCAAGATACAGTGATGGAGGGACTGAATCTCCCAGCAAGAATGCTCAAGATGACAGGGACCTAGTTCCAGGCTCTAGCTAAGAAGCATCCAGCGTGGATGGGATGTCAGCTGCTACACAGCCAAGTGCCTCGGCTTTACTGCTTCTGCTCTGTGTCCTGCGATGGGGAATTCTGCTCACTTGGCCTCAACCTCAGGGCCACCCACTGCCCTGAGGTGTCCACATCCTATGAGCACTGGGGGATGCCAGGGAGGACCCCGCCAGTCGAGTGCTGCAGTGGTGACTCCTTGTCTCTGCAGCTCCCAGCGTGCGTCCGGTGCCTCTGTGCCATGCATTATTAAACAGAGGCACTGCAGCCCCTCACTGTTTATCTTGGTGTGGCTGTGTGGGGAGCAGGCTTTAGAGAAGCCATGGTGGCTTGCTGCAGTCTCAGCTGGAAGATTCAGGTTCGCTGCAGGTCTGGCCAAATCCCCATATGCGTTTATGGCCCCTGGGGTTACTCACCTGGCTGCTTCCTACTTCCCCACCCTACACAGGATGGATCCCATCTCTCTGCAAAAGAACCGCTATGCCTTCAGCCTCGGCACTATCCCCTGCACTGCTTGCTTTCCCACACAGCAGGTACTTAGAGCATTTACATCCCAATTGCTGTACATAAAGGCACACTTGTGCTGAGTCCACCCCATCAATATTTATGGCAGGCACGCACACCCGCACAGCTCTGCAGGGGCCGGTGCAGAGCGGAGCTGGGCGCAGCACACCAAGCACTGCTTAGGGAGCGGGAAAAAGCCCTCCTGAACCTCCGTGCTGCCACCTTGTCCTTCCTCACTGCCCCAGCCGTGGCCTTTGGGGAAGGAGCCATCCTGTGCACATACTGATTTCCATTCGTGATGGGGGACATGCAGGACCTGTGCAAGCACCAATAATGGAGGTGGTTGGGACTGTGTGGGCAGCAGGTGGCTGAGGGTCCTCTCCTGGCTCTGTGCTAGGATGGGATTTGGGCATTTGCTGCCCAGAGAAGGTCTTAGAGAGGTTATATCTGCCCTTGTTTTACCAGTGGGGAAAGGTGGGAAGGATAAAGCTGAAAGCTGGGCATTCAGGTCACAGCACAGCAGCAGCTGCCCCCACCCATCCTCCTTCCAGCTGAAGTACCCTCAGAAATGAGATCCTGAGTGCTGCTCCCCTGGGATTGAACTTTGTGCTGATAAAGCTATTGGTTTTGCCAAGCTCTTACAAGTTCTTTGCAGCTCCAGAGATGAGGGCAGAGAGCCTGGGGTGCTTTAACTCCAACTCTGCACCCCCAAGGCTGGGGAGAGGGACAATGAGAGGAATGGAGATGCTGTCGTGGAAGCTCCTATGTCACCCAAACTTCTAGTCCAGCTCTGGGAGAGATCTACCTTCCCACGGGGAGAAGGGCACATCACATCCTATGAAAGGTTAGATTTAGGAGATGAGATGCCCCATGCCCAGGGCAACAGAGCCAGCTGAGGACCACAACACTGGGGACACTCTGTCCTCTGATGGTGGCAGATGGCTGCACGGTGAGGGGTTCTGTGGCAGCATGGTGGGGGGACATCTGGGTGTCTGGGCTCCAGCCAAACTGCAGCTTGGTGGGAGCAGGATGAGCCTGCGCTGCTGTGGCTCAGGGCACTGGGAGGGGTGACAGCCCTGCACCAGGGGACAACTGGGATGGGGAGAGGGGGCGTGTTTGCTGCCCACCCTGACTGAGCTCTCCCTCAGCCTGCCTGCATTCGGGGTTTCCGCTGCAGTGTGACGCCAGATGGGTACAGCGCCGCTTCAAGAGCTGCTGGGGTTCTGGCCAAAAAATTCATTCTTGGCTGCTTTCAGTGGGGTTTGGCTCATACCTTTCCCATCTGGGGGCTTTCAGAGGAAAAAAAAAAAAAAAAAAAAAAAAAGAGAAAAAGAAGGAAGAAAAAACCCTGGCCCTAAGCCAGCTTCACAGTCAGGGTTGCTTGCCATGGTCCCCAGAAGGCAAGACTGCCCAGCATCCACCCCATAGCTCAAGCTGTTCCCCACTCGCCTAGCCTCAGGCTGGTCCTAAGCTGGTCCAGATGCCTCTTGCCCTACACCAGGGTCTTGCCAGGATGCTCATGATGGACCTCCTCATCCTGGAGGGCCTAAGTAGTTCTGCTGAGGCAGCCCCAGGTGGTACCTCTGCACCCCACAATCCCTGCCATGGCTGTGCTGTGCCCCCTGTTGCAGGGAGTAAGATGGCTCCCCAGGAGCTGTGGTGTGCAAGGCTGGGGCAGCACTGCTTACCTTGGTGTGTGCAGCACTGGCTGTTTGCAGTCTTCAGCACCTAATCCAGGGGGATGAGGACCTGGCAGGGGTGGCTGGACATTGCAGGTGGAGCAGAACCTACAGGAGACACCGACAGCAAAAGGATCAGCTCTGTGGTAGAGCCCCAGGACTGGATGGAGTGGGAAAAACAGAGTTACTTGATGGGTGATGGACAAAGCACACCACTGCTTGCTGCCCTCTCTCTCAACCTAGGGGGCACTAGGGGAGGGTGGGTCTATGCACCCCTCCAAATGCTGGCCTCCAAAGATAGGAGCAACATGCTGCCAAGAGCCATCATTTCCCTTCAGATGGGAGTGCAGTGGGGCATACAGAGGATGAAAGGCTGCAGGAGGTGCCAGCCCACTGTGGTCTTTGGTCCTCTTCTGGATCAGGCGCTCTACCTCCATTGCTGGCAGAGGGCTCCTGGCCATTTCTGTAGACACTTGGCAGTTCATATGCCTTCATTAAATATTGAGAGGGCTCTCAACTATTTGAGGGCTTTAAAATTCCACATTAACTCTGCCTTCCTCAGCTTCCAAATGATGATTTTCTTCTTTGGAGAACATAACAGCAAGTTAAAACAAGTCACTGGAAAAAAAAAAGAAGCCTTTGCTCAGGCACAGGAGTTTGTGAAAGCCTGGCCTTGCTCTGGGCTCTCCACTTCTGATGGACCTCAGAAAGCTTCCACACAGGCATCTTGTCTCTTCCCTGAATGTCCTTGAAATCCCCTTGCAATGCTTGGTGAGATGCAAGGTGTGCTCCTGGGGGTCACTGGCCCGGGCAGGGCTGTGGAGAGACCCAAGTACCAGGATGTTGGTGCCATACTGGAACCTTCTGCAGTGGTCCATCCCTGCAGTGCGTCTGGTGGTACTAGAATGGGTGGCACGGATGTGAATTGTGCTCTGTTACTTGAAGACCAGGTTCCTGGGGAAGTTACAAATTCATCCTGACTTCAAGCAAAGGCTTTTCCTCCACCCTAGGGAAGGAGGGAGGCTTTGGCAAATTGGAGATAAATATATGACCCAGGGGAGCCAGGGGAAACACAGGCAAACAGCGACACTGGAGGAGCAGGGGCTGGGCTGGATGGAACCTGCATTTTTAAAAGCATCACAGAGCAGGGATGCTTTGTCCCAGCCTTGTGGGCAGGAGACACTGCCAGCCCCTCGGTGCAGCACTGAGCTTAGAGTGGGTGCAGGCTCACCCCAGGGACCCCAAGCACTGGGGGCTATGCAGAAGGGGCAGAGGGTCCCTGGTGGAATCCCTGATAAGGCCCCAGAACGGCAACTGCTTCCCTGGGAAATGCAGTGCTTAGAAACTCAGCCTGTAAAACGTTCAGCAGCAGCATGAAGGTGACCTTTGCTGGGGACAACCACTGCCTCCTTCGGGACATGGGAGGGTTCAGGAGCGGGGTAAGATGGCTGCAGAGTGCTGCAGGGATGCGTGCCGGGGGGGTGGCTTGTTTCCAGACAGCTCAGCGCCAACGAGACAGGCTGGGCTGGGACAGGATCAGTCTCCTGCTTTGCCAGCCGTGGCCCAGGCTGCAAATCAGCTGTTCTTTGCTGAAACCCCAGAGGGTGGGAAAAGAAGGACCCCCTGCCCAGGCACCTGAGAGGATGCAGAGGGTCACAGGGGAGTGTGCTCCAATCTTTGCAGGGTATTTATTTTCTGTGCCAGACCAAAATGTGGTTTGTGGTTTTTTTTCCTTGCCTTTGCAACGAGCAGAGCCTGCCAGTACCACAAAGATGCATCTCACCTGGACAGCTGCACTAGCTCAGTCTGTCTGTCTGTCTGTCCAGGCAACCAGACACTAACTGTAGCCAAAAACAGAGGTCAGGGTGATGGTGCCAGGACAACCCCAGCTCTGGGCTATGGTGTCTTTGGGCTGGGATCCTTCTGTCTAGTTTGGACATAAGACATAGTATTGAGGGAAAACTTAATGCTCAAAATGAGACCATTAGTGAGTGCACAGCTCTTGTGCTTTGGCACCTCTGGCTCTCAGCATCCTACTTCTATAGCTGAGCTTGTCCAAAGATCTGCAGAGGAGAATGGGTTGGGGAAGGGGAGTGGTGGGGTGTGCAGGCTGGCAAACTCTGGGTCATGTCTCAAAGTGCTTCTTCTGCCAGCAGGTCTGGGTCACACCACCATGGGATCCAGGGATCTGGCTGAGAAGGGCCTCTGCTGAGTGTTACCACAGGAGCAGGTGGTATCAGCTAGGGAGGGATGGACCTGCTGACCTGGCTGCCTGCAGGAGAGACTGGCATGTGCGGTGCAGAATGGCATGGAAGAAGTGTCAGTGGCTCCTGGTGAAGCACAGGGTGACCTACCAAGACTCTGAAGCCTGGATGCATGGCCTGGAGAGCCCATGGCTGGATGTGGCAGATGGTCTGAGTACGCATGGCCAGGAAGGCTTGGTGGAGCTGGGAGAGGTGGAGGGGAAAGCTCCTGGGACGAGTGAGCGGAGAGCTCTCACGCGAGAGCAGCCTGCAGGAGCACAGCTTGTTTACCCTGGCTGAGCAGGCCTGATTGCTCTCTATAAATACACCCGGCAAGTAAACACTGAGGAGGCAGAGGGATCGGTGAAACTCAAGGATGATGCTGGCATAAGAACAAATGAGGAAGTCTGGCCAGGAGCATGTGGAAGCTGTGGGCAACAGCAGAGATCCTCCATCCTGGGAAGGTCCTGCTCTGGGCAGGTGTCCAGCCATGACCATTCAGGCCGTGTGTGATGTCTAAAAGCTTGGGCTTGGTGATGGCAGGAAAGGCAGCAGTCTCAGCTTCAGTGGCCATGCCCACCTGCCAGACCAGACCTCTCGAGCTCAGAGACATGAGGACAAGTTGGTGCCCAGTGATGGGAACCATGCTGTGCCATGCTGCCAGTGGCCACATCTCCAGGGGTTTTCTCAGGAGTACCAGCCTTCCACTGGGACCTTTCATTTCCAGTGGCTAAACTGTGGTGGGCAAGCCACGGCGGCTGCCATTGGTTCCTGACACACCTCCCAGTAATTAGCACTAGGCCTGGCAAGCTGCACCTGGCAGCAGCCTCTGCAGAAACCCAGGGAAGAGCCAAGGTGCAAACCACAATCGTCCTCCAGCACTGGTAGGTGTTAATAGCCCTGTCTGGTTGAGGTCACTTCAATACTAATGTTATCACACAAGGCAATCGAAGGAACAAACAGCCCATAGCCAAGGGAGATGTTTTCTGTGACAGTTTGTCTCAGCTGAGCTGCCTCCAGTTTCCCCAGGACGGTGAGGGTTGGACACACAGAGTAGTGTTGCTGGCCAGGGGCTGAGCTCCCTATTTTCTCCTGCCTGCCCTGGCAACTGTCAGACTCCTGTGGCCCCCAGGGAGAATGAAGGCAAGTTTGGCAGAGAGGACACCTCTCTGTACCTGGAGCCTGGCCTGTCTTTTCTCATCCTCTCTTTGCCAAACCCAGCACTTTGTCTTGACTTGAATTCTCCACTTTCTTCACCAACCTCAGGTAGAGGCTGCTGCCACCCGCAGAGCCTGGCTGGTTGCATGGAGAAGCCCTGAGCTGTCAGCCCTGTCCTAAGTGGAGGTGCCAGCCCTGCTTCACTGCTCTGACTCACTGTGCTGCCTGCCTCGGGCAGCAGCTGCCCGGTCATGCTCATGCCATGCGGCTGGCAGTGCCACTGTGTGCTGCCAGGCCTGGATCACAGCAGCCACCTGCCCTGCGCGTGGCAGCCACGGCAGTGGGAGCACAGTGAAGCGAGAGGCTGGGACATGGGGCATGAGAGTGACCTCCTAGGTACAGTGCAGAGGGGAGAGGGATTGAAGCCCAGAGAACTGGTGAGTGTGCAGCTGGGATGCTCCATGAGTGGTTGGACTTAGCCGTGGAGAGCTGGATAGATGAGGGAGCCCGTGATGGGAGGTGCCTGGAGGGTACCGAGAGCTTCCCATAGCACAAGGCTACTTGGGGCCTCCTCGGGTGCAGGCAGGGACGCGGGGGGAGCAGGTCGCCTCTTCTCCCTGCCCCTGACCCCACTCTGCAGAGCTCTCCCTCCACTGGATGGCTGGGTACGGAGGGGCTGAAGGCGGGGCTGCAATGAACAGCTCAGGGGTGATAGCCCCCCTCCTGCCATCCCCTCCACATCGGCGTGTCCTCCACTCCCCAGCCCTGCCGGAGGGGCAGTCCGAGGCGCGCCGCTCAGCCCTGCATCTTGCACTTGCATCCCGCACCTGCCTCCTACATCCCGCTCGCATCCTGCATCTCACCCGCATCCTTCTCCGCATCCTGCATGCCGCATCCCCGCATCCCCGCGGCCGCCGCCCCGTTACATAAGCCGGCGGCCCCGGGAGGCTCGGCGGGCCGGTTCCCGTGCCCGTGCACGGCCCCCCTCCCGCTCCGGGCTCTGCGGCAGGGTGGGCCCGCCCCCCGGCCCCGGCCCCGGCCGCGGCCCAACCCCGCACCCACCTGGCTGGGCTCGGCACAGCTCCGGTCCGCCCCGTCTGCCCCCGGCGCAAGGAAGGAACCGCCGCCGGAAGGGAGGCGGGAGCCTTAACGGTACGGGCGGGGGGGGGCCCGGTGCTGGCTCCCCCTCTGCCGCACGGCCTCCCGGGCGGGGCCGGCTCCGTGCACGCCTCCGGCCCGCCCCGCGCCCCCGGCGACAGCCCCCGGCCGCGGCCTTCCATCACCGCAGCCGGTAATTCCCCTCCCGTACCCGGCGATTGCTCCCGCTGCCCGGCAGGTCCTCTTGGTTCCCGACAATTTCTCCCTCGGTTCTTAGCCACCCACTTCGGTACCCCCCCATTGCCCCTCTGCTATCCAGCCCACCCCACCTATCCACTACCCGGCTATGCACCCCAGCACCCAGCAATTGCCCCCCCCCAGTACGCAGGCCTCCCTCCCAGTACCTGGACATGTCCCTGGACCCCAGCAGTTGCATCTACAGTGGCTGCAAACGCCAGCCCCCTCTATCTGGCTATGGCTCTTAGTGTCTCACATGTCTTGCCAGTCCCTGTTTCCCCAGTACCGAGCAATTCCTCCCGAATCCCCACCTGCCAGTCCCCACAATCTAACAATTCCCTCCAATATTCATCCTCTACCCCAGGGCTTAGCACTTCTCTCTCCCAGAGTCAGTGATGCCCCTCCCATGGCACTGCCAGCCCCCTCAGAGGACAGGACGTCTCTGAATGTCTTAGGGTAATAGCAGTGGTCCCCAAATCAGAGACCCCCATTGCACCTCGCCCAGGCTGGGGGTGTGGGATGCACCAGGGGCTGCAGAGCTTTGGCACTGGGAGTGGGCAGGCTGGCATGGGAGAGAGGAGAACAGCAACAGTTTGCTCCCAGCAGTTTTAAGAAACTAAACTCTGTTTCAGGACCTGGTGCTTGGTGAAGAGCATGGCCAAGAGGATTCCTGAGAGGGGCTGGAACTCATCCTCTCCTTGCCCAGGCCTCTCCCCTGGCTGCTGCTCTTACTTCCCAGGCAGACAGGCAGGGTGCCCCTTTCCCTGGGCTTTGCTACGGCTTTGTGTGTGGAACAGCCTCTTCTGAGCGCTGAGGTTGTTCTGGCGTTGGTACTTCTCTGGGGTTGGCTCCTTGTTTTTGGACTTGGTTCAGCCATGGGAATCTCTGATCACCCTCTGAAAAACAAGCTCCTGCCTTTCTGTGCTGAGACGGGGGTGCAGGACAACTGTGCCCTAGAGCCTGGGACGGGTCCTGCAGTGTGGCCCCGGGGGAGTTTGCCGTTCGCATTTCCCACCCCGGGGGAGTCCTCCCGCCAGGCACCATTGCAGGTGGGTCAGGCGAGAGGCCCCCAGCCGGGGTCAGCCTTCCTTACTTCCCGCCGTGCTGCTCGGCACATCACACAGCAGCTCACTGCACCACTCCGTCTTGCAGGGCTGCTGCGGGATGGAGAGGATGATGAATAAATCAATCCCCCTCGGTGCTGAGGCAGCAAAACTTGGATGTGAGCAGAAGAGGAGAGCCGAGGCCGGTGGCCTGACGGCCGGGGTGGCTCCACTTGTGAATTCCCCCCATGCAGCCGCCGCAGACAAAGCTGCCTGCAGCCGAGTGGGCAGATCCGATTGCCTTCTTGCCATGTTTTATTTATCGAAGTGCTCAATATGCAGGCTCACTCCTGCTGTCCCAAATTCTTCCTGGATTCTCTCGCCTGAAAATGGGAACAGCGTTTTGGAGAAGGGCTGTAGGGCTCTGTCGGCTTCTCCTGGGCGTGGGGGCCACCGGAGACTCTGCCTCCCCACAGCGGGCTCTCATGAGCTGTTGCCATCGCTCTGTGATGCGACTGTCACTCAGCCTCCACTGTGCCGCTCGCTGCGAGCAGGACAGCCCAGTGCGAGCGATCTTTTCTGAGCTCAGAGGGCACTTCTAAGGAGTAGCCAGCCTCTCATTAGTCCTTCCATGTTTTGCCAAGAGCAGCAGCGTCCCAGGCTGATGCCAAACGCTGGAGGAGGCAAAGGTGACGTCCCCGCGCCCATCAGAGGCTGGTTTTGACTTGGTCCTGGCCAAAGTGCAGTCGCGTCCACCATCACTTGCCCAGTCCTGGCCACCGATCAATTTTCTCCATCACCTCCAGCTGCCTGCGCTGAAGGAGAGGGAGCTGCAGAGCGCGTTCCTGCTGCTTCGCTGCTAATAAAATAAGCCCCAGTAATGACTTGGACTCTGGCGGACAGGCAGGTAGTGGTAATAATCCCCCAATTAAGTGGACGAGGCAGACAGTTAAGTGCAGAAAAACCACAAATAAAAAATAAGGAGAATAATTTAGGAGCAGGGAGGAGCTGGTAGCTGGGTCCCTCAGCTTCTCCCCTGGCGGCAGGCAAGGCCAGGAGCACTCTGGGAAGTGTAGTTCTGCTTTCTCTGCCAACATCCACTTATGGAGGGATGGAAATCTCTGATTTTCATCCCCTTCTGCATGTCGTGCCAAGGCTGGATGTCCTGTCTAGCACCAGAGCAGCTGGATCTGGGGATGTGGAGCAGACCAGGAGCATGTTTCCAGTGGGAATCTGTGTGCTTGGGACATTCCTTACTGAGAAGAGAGTCACAGGGGTCCGAAAGCGAGGGTTCCTGGGGCTGTCTCCATGCTATAAGCGTGGGAGTTGAGGGGATGGAGAGGCTCTGGCTGTGGGCTGACTACTTTGCCTGCTCACCCCTGCCACACACAAGCGAGCATCCCTGCTCTTCTGCCTCCTACAAATGGAAATACTGGCTCAGAGAGCTTGGTGGAGGATGCACCATGGAGGAGGTGCTGGACGGTGGTATGGCACAGGTTTCCTCCCAGAACCACAGATGGACACACAAACCACAGTGAGGGCAAGAGCAAATGCCTCCCCAGCACTATTGACTGCAGCCGTGGGCTGTGTGTGCTTTACCGCTGAACTCACAGGGACGATCAATACTTGTTTTTCTCCCCAGGCTTCACCTTTCTAATGGGAGCCACTGGCTCTGTTATTTACTGGAGCCAGGCATGGTTGGAACCTGGAGTGGTTCCTGCTTCTCCTTTGCATTCACAGGATTATAATACCAGGCACTGAGGAGCCGGCAGCACTGCCGAGGCTGCGGGGACAGCTGACACCAGTCCCTGGCTGGGCGTGCTGGAACTGAGGCAGCTGCTATTAGTCATAAGCAAACACTTCAGAGCAAAGGTCCCTGGGCTTGTGATGTGCAGGAAATCTGCTGCCTGCAATGACCAGTTTCACTCTTCAAGGCAGCCTGCAGTGGCTACATTGGTGCATGTAACACAAGAGTAGATACTCAGCTCCACAGCTCTGCCTATGCCACTGCAGGTGCCCAGGGGAACGTATGTGCTGTGCACAGGTGATAGAGGGAAGCTCATGGTGCCAGGGGCTAGGCTGTGGTGCCAGAGGACATGGTGGCATCCTGCCTGGTGGAAGTGATACTGACAATGCCACTGTTGGGATTTTTTCCATGCTGGCATCAGAGCTGGCGGGGACGGGACTTAAGACAGGCACAATAATCCCCACGTGAAGTATAAGAAAAGAAGCTATTTAAGCATTACCTCCTCTGCCTGGTGAGCCTGCAGCCAGGCCCTTATCAGGAGAGGGAAGGCAGATAAATCAGCCATTTCCATTAGGGAGATGAGCTTCTAACAATCACGTGGCACCCAATCTTGCAGGAAAAGGTGCCAGTTCCTGCTGAGAAGGTGATAGAGGGGATTCTAGGGGCTGCCAGGATGGAGTCTGTTCACGGGCCTGCCAATGGCCAAACACGGGGCAGTGACTGATATCAGCTCAGCTGCTGAGATCTCTGCCAGGAATTTCCCAGGGACAGGAGCAGTTCCCAGCGATTTTCATTTCTGCTCCTGTGCAGGCAGTACTTGGGAGCTGAAATCCTTGAGTGAAGGAGGGGGCAGAAAAAGAGCAAAGGGAAATCAGAGAAATCAGGGCTTTGATGCTTTTCCCTTTGAACCCAGGGGCTTGCAGAACCAGGCAGTGGTGGGCGAAGGGTTCCAGTGTGACAGCAGGATGGAGCATGGATAAGGGTCCCTTCATCCCTTTTGCTTTTGGGAAAGCCAAGCCAGGCCCCCATGTAGCCACTGTCCCACTTTAGAGGGCAGGCACTGCCCTTCATGGCAGACTGCAGAAGATCGATGTGTTTTTGAAGGCAAATGGGAGTTTTTGCCCTGAAACAGCACGGGCGCCTGCTCCGAATGCTAAGCAGCTCCTTGGAAAGCAGTTTTGAAGCATAAAGGGCAGCAGGATGCAGGAGCAGAGCACTCAGCCCCTTCCTGTGGCCCCTGGGGACTGCACTGCCCCTTCCTGAAAGTCACAAGAGAGAATTAAACATCCAGGGAAAAATAACAACCCCAAAACCAAGGAATCCAGTCCACGATCTGGGCATCTGGATAGTGGAATTCCCCTTTGAGAGGTCATTGCCTGTTTCATGGTGGCCATGGTGGCATCTGCTGCTCAGAAAGCAGAGCTGCCAGACCCACTCCTGAAGGATCATGTGTGTGGGTTGCAGCAGTGGCTTTATTTTGCAGGCAGTTGCTACTGATAGGAGCTACTGTGCTGGTGGGACAGAAAGGAGAGAAGTGCAGGGGACATATCCCAGGGGTGTCACTGTCTGCAGTCCTCCCAGCTTTGTTGATGGTTAAGTCTGAAAATTGCAGAGCATTCTTAGGACTGATACTGCTGGAGTCTGGGGGCAGGTAGTGCAGCAGTGTTTGCCCCAGCCTGAGTCTGTGCCTGGGGAATGACACAGAAGCATCTTACGTGTCTTCGAAGTGCAGCCCCACGCCTAAGAGTATTGCAGGGCACTGGGCTGAGACCTGTCATTCTCCACAGATCCTCCCACCTGCCTCTGTCCATCTAATGGAGGTGATTTTCACCTCCTTTCATCTGGAAAACCAATGGCAAAACTCATATAACAACTTCTCTGGCAACAGGAGAGGTGAAGAGATGCACTTGCACATTCACAGCAGGTGATTGTGCTGCTAGTTGGAGGAGGGTTGCTCCTGCTTGAAATACAGAGTAGTGCTCAGGCACCCCCATCCCCTGGACCCACACCCAGCAGAAGTCAGACAGCCTCTGTTGCTGCTTCTGTTTCAGCCTCCCTTGTGTCTGCCCTGTGGAGTTGAGGCGCAGTGCAAAAATACTGCAGCACTGTCTTTGAGAAGCAGACACCCCAGATGAAGGGATGAAACCCAGGGTGGGGCACATATAGAGATCCCCCCATGCTGTGCTCATGTGCAGCCTCTTCCCACAGCAGAGATGCCCAGAAGCATCTGATGGTGGATGCTCCTCCAATGGGGGATAAGAGCATCACCATGGCAAGGCAGAGGCCAATATGGGCTTCTCAGGAGCTGCTGTAATCTCATTCCAAGGGCAAATCACATTCCCAGCAGCCAAGGACATGTTTGGTCTTAATAAAAATGGTAATTCCCAGCAGATTGAACAGAGTAGTTGTTGCTTTCCCTTGCAAACCCTTGCCAGTGCCTGTGGACAGCCAGTTAGTGTTGAAGGACACAGCGGCTGCACCATCGGATGTAGCTCCGACTGGAAGGCAGGAGCATGGAGAGCAGCTGCAAAGCTTCAGCTCCTCTCATCCTCCAGGATTTGGCCTCAGCTCCTTGCTTGCCCCATTCTCTGCCCCGATGCTCACCCGAGCCACCCAGCCCTGAAAGCCGGAACTGTTTGTTTGCAGTTTCCTAGGAGAGAAATCATGTTAAAAAAATTAATTACACACCTGAAAACAAAATCTGTCTGCTCAAGTGCACATCAGGGATAAATGGTGTGCTCCAAATTAGACAATTTACAGCTAGGGTAAGTAATGAAGGAACTCAGCCAGGCGTGAAAGTGGAGAGGGAGAGTGACCTCGGAGGGGTGCAGGGCTTCCCCTCACCAGCTTTGCCACCCCACTGACCCCCTCTTCATTGTTGTTTGCTGAGAACCCCAAATTTATTCAGCACAGCTGTCTGGGGTAGCTCCTTGTGGCTCTAACCTGGGTGGATCAGCAGAGATTTTGGGTGAGTTTGAGCCCTTTTAGGAGAATGGGGCAGATGGGGCAGGTAATGGAGAAGAGGGACGAGCTGTGCATACCAGGGTGAGAGGGGCTATGTGGGCCCTACCACCACTGTGGCACTCCATCAGGCAGGGGTGTCCATCATGAGGATGTCCTGCTGTGGCCTGCCCCCCCCCTCGGCATCCCCCAGCCCACGCTGGCCTCTGCAGTCCTCCACCGCACAGTGCGTGGGAGGGCTGGCAGCGTGCTGCTGGGGAACGGGCAGCTCTCCAGGCTTGCCAGTGAGAAGAAAATAATTTCTTTGCTTTATTTTTCTCTTTATGGTGTCCCAGCCGGGTCTGCGAGTGCAGGGATTTAAAGGGGCTCTACCCTGCTGTCATCACTTCAGGTTAGTGGCTGTGGGGATGGTTGATATGCCTGGATCTGTGTGGTGGAGCTGAGCTCTCTGTCATGCATGAGCTGATGACTGAGGGTGCTTCCTGTCTTGCCCACAGAGAGGGACAAGTTATGGGGACCTTTACTGCCCCAGGCAACACCCCTGTCAGAGCTAGAGTGTGGGCAGCACTCATGAGAAGTGAGGGGGTGCCCTGTTCCCTTGACAGTGCCTACAGAGGACCCACCATTGTGGCACCTTCAGCCATGGGGAGCTCAGAGCACAGCAGGACCCCTCCACCCACACCCCTTTGCAGCCCCCCATGTTCTACCCACCAGCTCCTCAGGCTGCTGACATGTGATGGTGTGCCGGGCTGGGACCAGCTTCCCTTTTCCCCTCTGCTCAACTCCCACCTCTGCTCAGAGCCGCCTCGGAAACCAGCCAGCTAATGATGCGAGATGTGGAGCAGATGGGGGACCTGAGCTGTACTCCCCAGCAGTGGATTAAATATGCAAATGGATGTATAGCAAAAGGCAATGCCTCTTGGCCTGTATCCTTTACACCCCCACCACGCATATGGCATTTCAATTCCCCCTCCCAAGCCCTGCTCGCAGTGCCCTTGACCTGGCCTGGAGCCACAAGTGGAGGGCAAGGATGGATGGAAAGATGCAGGGCTGCTGATGGTCCGTGCAGGGCTGCCTGCATGCAGGATGGCCCCTGGTTTGCAAAACCTTCTCTAACCATAAATCGCCTCCTTGCTCCTGCAGGGCAGCAGCAAGGACGATAAGCTGCAGGGGATGAGCTGATTTGCTGTACTGTTTCCTCTGCTCCCTTTTTGTGCTCCTTTTGCAGCACTGATAGGTGCTGCTGCCTCATGCCCTGTTTCTGGGGGAGATGTTGTGCAGAGATCTGGGAGCTGGGCTGGGGACCCAGGTGCTGCAGTCTCATGGCTGTACTGGCCTGAAGGGCATTGCCAGGAGCTGCAGAAAGGATGTTCTGGGCTTCTGGCAGAGCCACTGTTCTCTGGAGAACACCAAGGAGACTGCCTTGCCTTCTACAACACCTGTGACCACTTTTCAGCCCCAAAAAGGCTGCAAAATGAGATCTGGCAGAGGCAGGACAGTCTGCCTGAGTCCTAGCCCACTTCCAAAACCTGCAGGGAGGTTTTTGCACTGGGGAGGACCAGTTCAGAGAAGCAGGAGCAGAAGGAATGTCCTGCTTCAGCCCAGCCTTTTGTCCATAAAAACAGCCCCGTCCAGCAAAAAGACAGGAATGACACAGCCTCCACCTGCAGCACTGCTCTTTCAGACCGTCTCTGCCACCGCAGCGCAGTGCAGTGCTGTTATCTCCAGTGCCTGGGAGCGGGGAGCAGATTAATATTCATCACAAGGGAGCGGAGCATATGGAATATGAATAATGCTAATTGTGTCTGTATAGATTTAGCGTAAGAAGCTTCCGTGCATTAAGGAGGGAGGGAATTAGTTCTTCTCCGAACCGTTTCAGACTCATTTGTGAGGAAGGAGTTCCTGCCTGCCTGCCTGCCTGCCTGTGGGGTTTGAGAAGGGGGAGAGGATAAAACTTGTGTCCCATGCATGAGTGCAAGAGATGCTTGGGGATGTGGGTGGGCAGACTCCCCCTCTGCCTCTCAGGAAAATGAGTGGTGGAACAAACTCAGTCACTGCAGATGCCAAGGAAAAAAAAGGAGCTGCCTGTAGATATGTGAGCCTTGCTGCCCTGGGCTGCCATGGACAGAAGCCTCCCCCACCCTCCATAAGCTGCCTGTACTGGAGGTAGCTGTGAGCCTGCTCTGCCTGGGCTGGTTTTCCACATGCTTGGTCCTGACTGGGGTCTTTTTTCTCTAGGGCCAAGATGCAGCAGTGCAAGGCTGGCAGATGTATCACTCTCCCATCCTTGGTACATTTACCTGTCCCCGGGGGCAGGCAGGTGCTGTGTCTGGCAGAAGGGAGCTGATAGGAGCCAGTGCCTTGTGCATAGTGGGACTGGAGTGGATAATGAGGTGCTAGGGGCAAGAAAACTTCATGTCTTAAACATTCATCCCATTTGCCTTCCGGGGATGAAGGTTGGTGCCCCGTTTAATCAAATCAACTCATGGATTTAATAAGGTGAAGAGGAGAAGGCTCATGTGCTTGGCTGGGCAGCAGAGGCAGGTGGGGAGAGCAGGCTGTGCACTGTGGGGCCCCCTAGACTCAGGCAAGTCTTTGTGTGGCACAGGCTGACACAAGGCAGCATCACCTTGGTCATGGGGGATATGCAGGTGCAGTGGGACCAAGGTCCCCATCCTGAAGGGCATGTTGCTAAGCCCACCCCTCTCATTCCCTTGCACTGTCTTTGGGGGTCCAGGCTGGACACCTTTCTTCTGCTGTGCTACCCAAAGATGGCCCTGTGGCTGTGGGGAGCTCAGGAAGGCACTGGGTCATCATGCTTCTGGGGACTGAAGCTGGCCAAGGAGGTTTTGCGGCTCCAGGAGAGGGTGGAAAGCACCTTGGGTTTGGCTGCTCCCTGAGATGCCTCCTGGCATCCCTGCAGATACAGGGTGAGGAATGCTCCAAGCTTTTCCCTGAGCTTTCTGGGGCCAGCAGCCACATCATCTCAAACTTGACCACTGGCCTCTTTCTCTCCTCTCATCCCCAAGAAGGTGGGATTCTTCTTTCTGCACTTTGATCTCTCCAATTTTTAGCTCATTCTGGCTGCCTTATAGGCACTAATCCCTCTGCAGGCATCGGGGAAGAATCCACCTACACTCCATGCAGCAACCACTTAAGTCTTATTGTGTAAACAAAACCTCAGACACGAAATCCTTAATCCTCAATAGTTGAAGCCTCCAATACCTGTTCCCCCGTGTCCTGCCTGGTGGAGGCTGGAAGAGGGGGAAGGTCACTGGCATGTTTGCTCCCATCCTCAGCCTCAGCCCAGATTAAGCATCTGTGTATGCTTTAAACCTTGGCTTTTTCCTCTCTTCCCAGTGGTCCACATCGGCAAGCCGCCCCCGGCCCCCTCCCTGATCCATTGCATTTGTTCAGCTTAGGGGATCAAACTGGGTGATATTTGGAGTTGGGATATTTAAAATGCAAATCTCTCCTCAATAGATAAGTGGAATTTGCTCCCTCTTATGAAGGGAACCTCCGGGGAGAGCTGAGCTCTGCAGCTGGCCCGCTCTGAATGTGAAATCCAGACTGGGGGTGATGGTGGTGGGGGTATAACTGTCTCCCCCCCTAGCCCAGCGCTTCTGGTCAAACCCTTGTGCAATAATAATCTTCATCACTGTGAGAGTGTCTGAATTTCCCCCAATACAGAGGAGAGAGAAGAGCTGTGGGGCCATCAAGGAAACCTGCAGCATTTCTGGGTTACAGCCAGGGAGGGAGAAATCTCGGTGGCCGCTGGTGTAATCCCAGAATTGATGTTTTCTTCCTCTGTGCCTGGGGTGCTGCTGATGTATCATTGTTTCTCCCTCCCAGCTTGGAAATTAAAGCTTTCACCACTTTTCTTGCTGCAGAGGAACAAATACGTGTCTGGGAGAGAGATCTACACTTTGCTTTCCCTTTTGAAAATGGAGTGTGATTTTCCAGCAACTGCAGATGTTAGGCCTGAACTCACGCATTGAGATGGGTTGCTGGTGAGGGGAAGGAGTCCCTCACCTGCACCCCACCCCAAGCTTGCCTAGAGCAAACCAGCTGGGCTTCCACCCCAAGGGTTTGGCTGAGAGAAGGCTGGTGTCCTGCCTTGTCCCCTCCCCACTTCTGTAGGTGTCCCTCTTTGTTCCCACCTCCCTTGCCATCTCTGCCTGGGCTGATTCACCTCCTGGCATGGCTATGATCTCAACCTGCTAAACCTCCCTGAAGGGAGGAGAACCAGAGCAGCTTTAGGAAAAAAATCACACAATTTGCTGCCAACCCCAACCAGAATGTGCCTGCAGACACAAGGCTGCAGCTTGTTTAGGGGGTGGGAAGGGTGGGGGGCAGGAGCTGTGTAAACTGCAGCAGGACTGAGGTGGAGAGGAACAGCCCCATGTGGGGAAGCTCTGAGAAGGCTGGGGAGGGGTTCACCAGCCCTAGATCCAGGCACGGGCAGTGGCTTCTTCCCTGCCTGCAAACGTCCTGCTTGCCCCCAGCCTCCAACTCTCCCAGCAACAATTTAAGCAGAGGGGAAAAATCCTAAAGCAGAAAAAGTTGAGCTGATTCTTTGCATTGGTCCCAGGCTCCGGCAGCAGCTGGGGGCTTCCCGCAAACCGTGATGCACTGAGGAGTATCGGGAGCCTCGTACGTATATTCTGAGAAGGGAGGAAAAGGGATTTGAATTTTAACTTTGATGCATAATGTGGTTTCTCTAAAAAAAACACAAAAAGCAGGCTTCTTGGCAGCGACCAGACAACTTCCCACTAAATCTCCTGGAGGAGCATGTTGCCAGTAGCAGAGATAAAACCTCAATGAAACACAATTAGCTCCCACTTGGATTAGCCAAACTTGCCTCTCTCCTCCCACTCAGCCACCTCGTCCCGGCTGTGGGATGGCAACTGCTTGGCACCAACCTCCAGTGTTGCTAAACCCACCGGGAGCAGGGCAGCTGCTCTGTCCCAGAGGGAGGATAGCTCTCTCTTCACAGTTAGGGGGAACAGACGTGTGATGAATGTGCAGAAGTTGGAGCACTGCAGGGCAAATCCTGTCTTCTTGCTGAGGACAACAGCTTATCACGGCTGGTTTGCTGGGGTTCCCTGTGGTTTGGAGGCTGGTAGGAGCCTGGGGCAGGGTCTCTGTGTTGCGCCCTACGGTCCAGTCAGCACAAGGTCAGGACACAGCACTGTTGCCTGCTTCCCAGCTCAGTGCCAAAGAAGGGAGAAGGCGGCAGAGGGAACTCACCTTCAGCAAAGGTTGCTGAGATATTTTTTCCTTAGGCAGGAGTATCTTGAATATTGATTTATTTTTTGTTAGGGCTTACAAGATTGGCTGTTTTCTGCTCTTGGAGTTTTGCTTAAGCATCACTCACAATGGGAATTTCTCACCCTGCTTGTCCCTGACTCCCCGAGTATCACACTGAGCTCAAACATGTGTCAGCCTTGCTTGTGCCCCAGGAACCTTTTCAGAGCAGGCTCCCACCTCCAGGCTGGGTCATGATGGCCCAGAGCCAGGCTGGCAGGGAGAGAGTGTAGAGGAGGTGGGAGAAATGCCTTGGAGCCATGCTGGAGAGGCGGTTGCTCCTGGGACCCCACTGCTGGAGGGACCAAAAGATGCTGACAGGGCTTGGCGGGGAAACCAGCCCTTTAATTAAGGCTTAATTACCCAATAATGAACGGTGGACTTAGCTCAACCTTGAAGCAGGCCAAGTGAGTGAAGTGCTGCTGGGGAGGCAAGCGGGAGGTGAGCTGAGGGCACGCTTCGCCTTCCTTGGTGTTCACAGATATCCGCAAGACCTCCACATGGAGATAATCAAATCCTGCAGCCCCCTCAGTATCTCTGTCCCTCTGCACCCTCCTGCCATACCCCACATCAGCCCCATCATCCTGCTCATGCATGCTGGCACCCAGATCCTGCCTGGGGAAAAGGGCTCTGGCCTTGCTGCCACGCTTGGGAAATTATGGGATGCCCTGCAGAACAGGATGGCTGCACATAGCAGCCTGGGGAATGAGGATGAATGACTCAAATGCAGCCCAGAGTCGGCACAGCCTGAGGACACGGCGCCAGCAGCAGGGATGCAGGATGGGACCATTCGTCCCTCTGGCCATACAAGACACCCTGGTGAAAGGGTGGCCTGTGGGGTTGGCATTTCTGCCGGTGGAAGAGGGAGGGGAGTCTGTGAGCTGCAAAGGGAGAAGGAGTTCTCTGGCCTGACACGTTTTGCTGCAGAAAGGCAGTTTCAGCTCCAAGGGCAAGGGAAATGAAACAGAAAAATGCCTCCTATTAAGCAAAAGGAATGGATAACCCTGTGTAACAGTGCTGTCTGCAGGGGCTTCTCACTCTGAATTTGCATCCAGCATGGCCTCATGCCAGTTGCTGGAGGGAGCCATGCTATAGTGAGATGCTCTGTGCGCTGCTGCTGCAGGAGATAGGATGAGCCGCTGGCTCCACAGCTCTGGGATGGGGATAGCTGCATCCAGCACCCACCCCATGGATAATTGGCAGCGCCTAGGAAGAGAGCAGGTGGATGTCCTCTTCACAGATCTCTGTGATTCACCAGGTAGGTCCCCTGAGGAGACTGGGACCCCCATGATGTGGACTGAGTGAGAGCCATGAAGAGGTGACGGAGAGGATTTGGTCAAAATCCATAGCCATTGCTAAGAGTGTCCTAACTGCCGGGACATGGGCAGTGCCAGCAGACCCTCTCACCCTGCCTGCATCTGCATGGCCCCAGGCACCCATCAGAGAGCCCAGCCCTGGCAGACACCCCAAGCCCAGGCAGGACATGGCTGCTGCATGTGTTCATCAAAGGGTGCTCTTTCCATTCCCTTTGCTGCTAGGTTTTTTTTTTAATCCCAAGTAGATGCACTGGGTGTGCAGCAGGAAGAAAATTCACTCTGGAGCTTTCCTGAGTAATTTATCCTCTGAGAAATTAATTATCAGCTCTGGCGCTGCGTTTAATCAGCACCAGTCCCTGTATGCTTGAGGTCAGAGGGTGTTGCTGCCTTTGCCTCCAGCAGCTTTGGGTTCCTGCTGCCAGGGAGGAGATCTGTTCCTGTCGCTGGAATGGGAGCTGGAAGCAGGGACAGAAGATCAGCAGGGAGTGTGTGGCCCCAGCAGCTGTGCAAACACCACCGGGGCAGCAGCACTCTGCCAGCCCTGCCTGGGTGGGTGCTGGGCTGCAACAGAGCAGCCCTGGTGCTGAGAGCAGCTCAGACACCCACAAATTCCTACCCAGGATGGCCATGGGCTGGGAGCAGGAATATAGCCTGGGAGATGGTAGCTTGTGACCTAGCAGTCTATCCTGCCTCAGGGACAGCAAACTCACCCAGGCAGTGTGCACATATGTGAGTGTGTGTGTGTGTATGTTGCAACGTTTGTTCACTGGGGGTGGGACATGGGGGCATCTGTTCCAGCAGAGCTGCCTCTGGCATCCATCTCCCTGACAAATGGTGTTTGGTTTGGTGGTGGAGCCTTAATGAAAGCGGTGCCTGCTGCAGGCACGGGAGAGGAGCGCCTGCTTGAAGGACACTCTGGGGAAGTAGGAGAAGGAAAGGACAAAAGGCTGCTGGATGCAGCTCTTGGCAATGGCTAGATGGCTCCCTTGCGGGACTTTTGTCTCACTGCCTGGTCGGGGCACCTGACTTTCAACGGCCAGCCCTGTGCTGGGATCTCGGGACACTGGGAGGTGAGTTGCTGCTGGGGGAGTCTGGGGGGGTCTCTTCAGCCTGTTTTCTGGGTGCGAGAAGGTGCCGGGTGGGGTCTGGCTGGTGCTGGAAGGCAGAAAGCTGGGAATGCTGCCTGCATGCAGCATGAGCTACCACTGCTCCATGCTGTGGGTCTTGGGCTGTCTAGGCTGTTGCTTTCCCAAGGGGGCCAGAATGTGGCATGTCCACAGCTGAACAGAGACAAGCATGTCTCTGTCATGCAGCACAGGCAGCTCCACGTGCAGAAGTGCCACCCCAGTGCCTCCAGAACACCGAAGCCCTGGGGCCAGCAGGACTTCAGTGAAGGGTGGACGTTTTGGAGAAGGTGTGTGGTGGGGAGTTTTGGGGACCTGTAGGACTGCTGCCCCGGTGAGGAGGCAGAGGTCCCCTGCTATGGGGACATGTTTGTGTCATACTTGCGCCCCCTAGTGGCTTTGTGCCCTCTCCAGTCCCACTGCCATGCTCCTGGTCCCATAGCCATTAACCCAGCATCACGCTGGCCCTCCAGTCTTAGCAGTCACAGGTGGTAGAGAACCACTGGGCAAGAAGGGCTTGGGTCAGGCCAGGAGGGCACCTCAGCACTGTGTAAAGCCGTCCCCATGTTCATGTCCTTGAAGGAAGGGCTTGTCCTTAGTTTCAGTATGATTTGGCATGGAAATGTAATTTTTAGATCTGTTGGGAGGCAATGGACCCTGAAAACCTTTCCAAGAGTCTTGAGTCCCCAGGAAAAGCTTTTAGGTGAGTGAACCCAAAATGCATTTTATTGCAGAAAATCAAATCTTGAGATTTCTAACACAAAGTTTCTCATTTTTTGACTGCTTGAGGCTGTTCACTACCTTTCTGTCTCCCTTGTGTTTAATCACATGACAGCCTAGAAAGAAAACAACACACTTTCTTCTCATTCTACTGATGTTTCCCTTTTATCTAAAGGAAATAAAATGCTCTTTTGCCTCCAGTCCATGGCAGCCACTGCTTTCAGCTGTGCTCCTCTGGGAGGGGACGCCTGGATGCCCGGCAGCTGCTCCTGCCTCCCTGCTGCAACAAGGGTGGAAAGAGTGGTTTGGTGGGAGAAGCCCAGCCAAGCAGTATGGGTCCCTGGGTTGCCTGGTGCAGAGTCCCACGTATCAGGGCATTGTAAGCTTCTATGTCTCCTATAAGGGCAGGGGATGCAGATGTCCCTGTTCACTTGGCAGCTGTCCTTGTCTGCACTTCCAGTGCTAGCAGGGTATTTCCTATCTAAGAAAACAGATGTTGCTTAGGAGCTTCCTAAGCATTTTCTCCTTCCTCCCAGAACTGCTGCTTGGAGAGAGAATTAAATTCTCTTCTGTTGTCAGTTTAGGGGAGAACAAAACCAAACATCAACCGGAGAGATTCCTGCTGTTGCACTCCCAGAGGCTGGAACTGCTGCCCCAGGACCAGGAGTTGCCCACTACTGAGAAAGCTGCCATGGTCAGTGGTCCCTGGGGTGATCAGGTGGATGATTAACGTTAGGATTAGCTTGTATAGTGGCTGCTGCAGCAGTGACCTGGAGCAGCAGCTTCGCTCTGCCTGTACTCATACTGAGTCAACTCATTGCTCTGGCCTCCAGACTGGTCCATGCTCTGAGTGGTGTCTTACCCCTGCCAGCCCAGTAAGGGGCTCAGGGGCAGCACTGCTGCAGACAGCACCACCACAGATGCTCTGCATTTTTGATTGCTTCCTCTTCTAGCCTCCTTAGTATTGAAATTAAAAGCAACTGTTTGTGAATCGGTAGCTCTTCTCCAAGACCCTAATTAGCAAATCTTTTATCCCTTGGGGCTGCAATCTAATAATAAAAAAAAAAAAAAAACCCCAAACCCGACACCCAAACAAGCCCCAAACCTTGTTTGATGGATCAGGAGTGCTACTGGAACAGTCGGAAGCGGCTCCTTCTGCTTAGTATGGTAATTAAACACATCAATTGCAATTATTTTTGCAATTAGGTAAGTCTCTTAGTTGTTATCATAGGTGGCAGAGGTTTGGGTGTGTGTTTGCCAGCTCTTCCTCTCTGAGCTGGAGTGGAGATGCTACAGGCAATTCAAGGCCTGTTCCCGCCTGGTTGGTTTGGAAAAGATGAATCCTCTGTGTGTTTTGCTGCTGGGACTCGGTTCCTGCCTCTTTGCACAAGAAGGTGCTGATGAGGTAATTTCTCCTGCTGTGGGGAGCTTACCTCAGAGGTCTCCTATCTTGCTGTCCACAGGCCACACGAGGGAGAACTGGGGTGGGGTGGGATGGGATACACTGCTGGCCAGAGCATCACCTCTGTGCTGGTCTCTCCTGAGTTGGCACTCAGTGCTGGCCTGGGCTGGGTGCTGTGGGCAGCTGGGGCTACAGCCCACGTTCCCCGCCCTCCCTGCTCTCTGGAAGCCATTTGCTCTTTGCAGCCGCTAATTAGCAGGAGTGCAAGTGGAAGCAAGACGCGGCGGTTGCCCAGGGAATGAGGAGGGAGCCGGAGAACGGAGCGGAATCCGTGGTGCCGGGCCGCGGAGGAGCGCTGCCCCAGCCACGGTGAGGGTCTCAGGGAACCTAGCTCGACGTGGCCGAGGGTGTGAGGCGTGGTGGTGTGGCCGGGGAGGTAGGGGGATGGACAGGCCCCGGCAGCGAGCAGAGGGAGGAGCTCCGAGCCTGCGCCGTCGCCTCGCAGCCCCTGCTCCTGTCCCCCGGACGGGACTGCGCTCGGTACTCACCCAGTCGGTGTCAGCCCCCCCGGTTTGGCCCCGTACTGGGAGCCCCTTCCAGGCACCCCCCACCCGCCGGGAGAACCTCGAAGCCCGGAGCAGGGGCACCCGAGCCCTGCCATCGCCCGGCATACACCAAACCGGCAGGCTGTGGGCTCAGCACCCTCCTTTCCCAGGGGCGTCCTGGAAACGGAGGCTTGTCCGTCTCTGCTGTGCCCTGGGGGCGCTGTGGGGTGCAGAACGAGCACGAGGGTGATGAGGGTCCGGCTTATTCCGGAATGGAAACTCCCATTCCACAGCGAAGGATCCTTCTTTTTCCTGTCCCTCCTGTTCCTCACTGCCAGCTGCCCCCTTCTTCCCACCACCTCAGAGACTAGGCAGCTGGGGATTGTCTAGCTGGTCCTACAGGGTAAGGTGCTCTCTGGGGAGGATGCCAGCCTTGCCCGGGGTGGGTGCAACCTGTGCCTGGGGACTTATCCTCTGTGTGTCCAGCTGCTGTCTCTCAGCAGAGGGATGGAGATGGGACAGCAGGGTATAGTGCGACAGAGCATGCTCAAGTAAATCAACCATTTCATTTCCCCTCTAGGTTAAATGGATTTTTATACCTTTGATGACTTCAGCACAGGCTCAGTGCAGAAGCATCATGTTTTGGCAGTCTTGGTGTTGAGCTGAGGGCAGAGCCTGAGGAAAAACCTAAGCTTAGTGTCTCCCCATGGCTCAGCAGGCTCCAAGCTCTTTCTCCTTCTTGCAGTGGGGCTGGGGCATGAAAAGCAGACACAGCCTTGATGATGCCAAAGCTCCCTCAGAGTGGAGGGCAGTCTTGCCCCAGTATGGATGCTGCAGAACTAAGCATTCCGTGCTTGGACATCTGGCACTCAAGGCTGCTGACACCTGCTGTGTTGGGCCCTCCTGCCACATCACCCCCAGCTTCTGCCAGGACCCCTGCCCCCTCTGACTAGTGGATTGTCCCTTGGATAGGGGGTCAGGGAGGGAAGTGCTTGCGCTACCCTTCTCCCTCCCTAGGCTGATCTGTCTGGCACCAAGACCTTGACCACAGCCCCTTTGCCCCCCATCCTGTGCCCTCTCAGCTTGACCCACTGCCCTGGGCCTGGGGAGGGCAGCTCCGTCCTGGTCCTGCCAGGGCCATGTACTTCCTCTTGACCCAGCTTCTCAGGCACCACTCTGCTGGTGTGGGGCTTGATGCTGGAGGTATCATGGCCCTGATGGTGCCGGGCAGACTCTTTTACAGCTTCTTTGAGGGCTCTTCAAACACACCACCCCCCTGGGAAGAAATGGGCAGGCAAAGGCATCTCCAGCAGCTTTTGGGAGTGGAGCAAATACCTTGTACCAGAGCAGGGATCCTGCAGGAGAAGACAAAGGGGTTTCAGTGGCTTTGTGGGTTGTAGGTGGATCCCTTTTCCCTCCTTTCCCACTCCGCAGCACAAAGGGTGCTGCATTAAGCACCTGCTGTGCCTGGGAGGGGTTGTGGTGTGATGCTGTGAGAATGCTTTCAGCAGAGCACAACTGTATGCTGAGTGCTGACATTTGGGCAAAGCTGAGCAGGCTCATATCAATCTGGGACCCATCATCTGCCATCTCTCTGTGTACTATTACTTGGGTTTGTGGCTTTCTTTGCTTGCTCTTCTCATTTGCTTGGGCCAGCCAACAGCACTGGGGTTATCGCCTCTGCAAACAGCTCGGTAAGTGTACGTGTCCTGGGGTCAGTGTTATGCAGCTCCTGGCTGGTCCTTCTCCCGTGGCCCCTCTCCCTGCCACTGCACGTGGTCTGGGGATGGACACCTTCAGGCGGGTGCCCTGCACGAGGTGACATTTCCTGTCCCCACCCCCATCACACCGAGAGGGTGTCTGTGACCACAGCAGGGTTTCAAGTCTCCTGCAAACCTCTCTGCCAGACCGAATTCGCTTTATTTTGCTGATTAGATTAGCAGCCTCTCACGGGATGGCCAATATTTCTCCTTTGTCTCATGGAAACCAAATACATTTCAGAACATACAGGCAGCACAGAGGGGAAGCATGAATCAGAAGAGCTGAAACTGGCATCCCCTCCACCCCTGCTGTCAGGCAATGACAGCGGCAGAGATGACCCAGCCTCACGTCTGCACTGCTGCTGGCTGAGCACCATGTCTGCCTGGGAGGTTGTACCCTGCAGCCTTGGGATTTCATGCTACTCCCTCCCATGGGGCAGTGTTTGGGGCTGTGGTGATGCCATCTCAGGAAGCAATGTCTGTATTGTGAATTCCCTTCTGAGTGATGCTTGTGCCATGGTATGGCACTGAGGGACTCACAACCCAGCAGGGTCTGGTAGGGTCATAGAGACCTTAACTACCCTGCACTGTTCCTACCACCTTCTCCACACCTTTAGTTCTTCTGCTGATGGGCATTGACATTTCCAGGGAAATTTATGGGGAGTCCCTTCAGCAAATGCAAGCTGATGCTATTCTCCAGGGTGGAGGAGGCTTGTGCTTTCCTGGGGCAGCCCCAGCTCCCACTCAGCTGCATGTATGGGCAGGCAGCACTGGCTCTCACCATTGCCATGACCTTGGCTAAGGTTAGCAGTGCTCAGTGTGCAGCAGGGACAAGTGTACCTAGCTTCCAGCATGTAGGTGACTATATTTTCCCATTCAGGGTACAGTCAATATGGGAGAGCCCAGGTTATCAGCATGCAGCACTGGAGAAAGAACATGTGGAGGTCAGGGTGACCTTGCCTGGCTGTTCCTGAGAAGGGGTGCACAAAATGGCTCCCTGGAGCTGAGAGGCATCCTCATGCTAGGCAGCCATGTCCTCTAACCTAGCACTGCTGGGAGAGAGCAGCAATGCCCCTCACCCTGGGAACCCTGCCAGCTGCTGGCAATTTATGTGGAGCTGATGTAGGCTTGCATGAAAATGAAGCATGATGCAAATCCACACTCTGAACACAGCTGTCTCTGCAGTGTGTGGAGAGACAGGCAGGATGCAGGCATCTTCTAGGGCATCTCAGGATGGCTGTGTAAGCCCATACCTCCAGGGCAGCTGCATGTGGCACAGCTTTGTGCACCTCCCCTGGGTTTGGGGCTGGGTTTGGAGAGCAAATGGTGCTGGAGAGAGGAGCGAGGACATACCTTGGATGGTATCACTCTCTGTACCAAGGCAGTGGGGTGGCTGGACCACAGAAAATGCAGCAGGTACCAGAGCAGGGAGAGCTGCCCCCTCCCCTTGTTTTCACCCATCCATCCCAGATCAATACTCACCCTGCAGCCCTTGCCTCTGCTGTTGAGTTTCTCCCCAAGGAAAATTGAGTGTTGCCTTTTCATCCTCACAGGATTTTGAAAGAGGCCAGCCAGCAGTTGAAGGCTGGGAGATGAGTGCCCTAGTGCAGCAGGCTGGCTGAGACTCATGGGAAAGCTCCGGTGCTGGAAAGGATTAAATTTCACATGGAGACAGAAAGAGAGGAAAATGAGAGATTGGTTAGTGCCAGCCTGGTCAAGCCTGGCTTTGGTCTGTGGAGAACCAGGTAGTATCATAGAATCGACCAGGTTGGAAGAGACCTCCAAGATCATCCAGTCCAACCTAGCACCCAGCCCTAGCCAGTCAACCAGACCATGGCACTAAGTGCCTCATCCAGGCTTTTCTTGAACACCTCCAGAGACGATGACTCCACCACCTCCCTGGGCAGCCCATTCCAATGCCAATCACTCTATCTGTGAAGAACTTCCTCCTAACATCCAGCCTAGACTGCCCCAGCACAACTTGAGACTGTGTTCTCTTGTTCTGTTGCTGGTTGCCTGGGAGAATAGACCAACTCCCACCTGGCTACAGCCTCCTTTCAGGTAGTTGTGCCCAGTGCCAGAGTAGTACCTGCCTGGTGTCTGCCCTTGGGGCCAACAGTTGTGGCAGGCAGGCTGGGAAAGGCACATTGTGACTGGGACAGTGATCCTTTCCTATGGGAACTGGCCTCTCTCCTCCCATATATTGAAGCCACAGCCCTGTCCCAGGCTACCCAAGCACTGCTGATGTGCACAAGAGGGCGATCCAAAGCCACTTGCTTAGCGCTGGTATTTTCTGCCTGGCACCATCCCCTTAGTGCTGAGTGGTCCTTTTGGGCTTTTAATCTCTCTGGAACTCAGGGACAGGCCTCGCAACCTACAGCCATGCCCAGTGCTCAGCACGCTCCTGTTCAGTGCTGTCCCAGCAGTGAAGCAGTTTGCTGGGGCTGTGTGTACCAGTAGTGCTTTCCTGTACTGGCTTTGGGTGGGTGGCCTTGCCTCTTTGCTGACTGATGGGGACACAGACACAGTTGTCTTCTCTTGCATCCCTGCTTGGCCTTTCACTCCATTCCCTATCCGGTCCTTACCCATGGAAATGCCTCCAGTCCTTTAACGCTGCAGTGCATTTTGGTTTCCAAGAGCAGTGATTACTCTGACTCCCTGTCCCTGCTTCTGACACTCTAAGACCAGCTGCAGTTTTCCAGTATTCCCATTCTCGTTTGCTGGTCTTTTCTCTGTGCCTTGTAACAGGAGAGAGCATTGTTATTAAGGACAGCAGTTCAAAACACTGCCAGTTACCCTTTACCCTTGTCTACCCTGAATGAGCCCACGGAGCTGCTCAGAGCAAAGCCTTTCTGAGCTCTGGTCATTCTTATTTGGGGGTTAAGAGTTTGTGGAATGACTCATGTAGGTCCTTCTCTGTTAACACAGCTGCAGCAGACAACTGGGAAGACTTTGAACAGGAGAAAGGGGAGAGGAACCAGTTTTCTTTGTGCTTGGGGGGGGAATTGACTGCCAGGCTTTTGGTGTCCAGGTAAATCCAGTGCTCACCTGTCTCATGTGTTATTAGCTGATCCAGACCATCTGCCAACAGCAGATGTTTACATGTCTGTGGAAAAAACAGGTTGGAAGGGGCACCATGTGATCCTTGGTGCATCGTTTTTGTGCAGGTAGGCAAGCTTAGAAGAAGAAAAGTAAAAGCAGTAACTGCTTGAGGGATCTTGAGGAATCACAGTCTTGTCTGATTGTGAGCAGAAACTGCAACACTGGTGCTGTGTAGGATGGGAAGAAGACCCCCAGAGTTAGGGAGGTCAAGAAATGTCTCCTCTCTCTTCCTCTCTCACTTCCTCTTGATTCATGTGTCTTGTGTAACTGCACTGCTGTGGCACTGGCTGCTGGTCACCCTTTTCCCTCCAATCTTACTCACCCGTGGGGGCAAATCTAGCTGGGAGACTCCATGGGGTTGATTTTAGTGGTGGGGTAGCTTTACTCTGAAGGGGTAAAGACAGTCTGGGCCCATGCACCAAGTCCTTGCACTGAGGCTTTTGCCAAGACCTTTTGGCACTGGGCACCTGCATGCTGAGTTTGGGGGCAGAGGTCCTCTGGCTGCTGTTGACCTCAATGTGAGCTTTGGATGTAACTCCTGTAGCAGGATCAGGCTGTCTGGAAAACCAGAGTAAGGACCTTGTCTACGTGGGAAATCCAGGAGTGGGAAAGCTGAGGTGTCAGTGACCCTGCCCTCTGCCTGGGAAACAGAAATCCATTTTTTTCTTCCCCTTTTCTTTCCCTCCATGTTATTATTCTCCTTTGTGGTAATGCAGCACTTTGAGAAGTGGTTGACATTTTTCTTCTCTTCTCCTCAGCTGCATAGGGAAGCCTTGAAGGCCTGTTCCCCATTGCCAGCTCTCCCTGTCTGGCTACAGACTCCTGGTTTGCACTCTTGTGTAAGTAAACAGCACAGCTCTTTCTTTGTCTCTCTGTTTCCAGAAGCATCTCTACCCCATCAGGCAGTGCTCTCCATATGTTTTTAAATACAACCTGCAACTACGTTTACCAAATGCTATAGCTCTGCATTCTTTATTAGTTACCCAGAAACTGAAAGTGCTGCCCCAGGATCTGTGTTCTTGTGTTTGTTCAAACACATCCACCTCTTTACATCTCATGGAGCAGAGTCTCCTGCCCCAAGCTTTCTCTCTGCCTTGGGTAAAGACACATCTGAGCCTTCGGGATGGCTCTGTCCTTTGGTTCACCTCCCTATGTTTCACCTCCCTATGTTCTCCTTTGTGAGGCTTGAGACTCTGTTTCTGGGACAGGACCAGGCATGTGCCACAGGAGAGCACAAGTGCAGCTTCTTTTGCTGGTGTGCTGGGAAGAGGGAATCAAAGGACTCCTTCATCTGGATGGGAAGTTTCTGAGCTGCTTCTCAGGGGCACTGTCTAGAAGTTGAAGTCTTGGGAGCAGCAGTTTGCGCTGTGGCGGCCAGCACGCTTCTCTGTTCTTTTGCTCTGGTGGGTGAATGTCTCTGGGTGAGGCAAGTGGCCCAGCCCTGCAGGGATGTAGATGCCCAGGGAAGGCACTGGTGCCACAATCTGGCACAGACCTCATCAGCTTTGCACCTCTTCTATTCCCTCATAGCACCTGCCCCCCTCAGAGGAGCTTGATGCCTGTGGTATGCTTGGGGAGATGCTGAGGGATTTTTTGGCACAACCTTTACCTGGGTATATGTATTTCTGAAAACATTTGCCAACCTAATTTTGGATATTCTTGCTGCTTTCCAGAGATGGGAAAGGAACTTTCTGTTGGCTGATTCACTGCTGATGCAAAGTGACAGACAAAATGGTAAGGGTGCATGGCGCAAAGGGAAGGGAAACTGATGAGCTGCTCTGCTGGGAGCCGCGGATGCAGACCTCTCTCCTGGAGGGACTTGCAGCCTGACAGCAGGTGCCCCAGGGCTAACACCCTGTTGTCCTCCCCTGGGATGGGCAGTGAGCCCCCTGCAGCTCTGCTGCGTGCCCAGGCTTTGCTGACCACTCACCACTGGAAAGTGAGACTTGACTATTTTTTGGGAGCAGCCACAGCTAATGGCTACACCTTGTTCTCTTCAGCAAATCCTGAAGGCAAAACTGTCCCTGTTAGCCAGTGGGACCAGGCATGTGCACGCTTTGAGCTCCCTCCAAACGAATGGTGGCTGCATGGGTGTCCAGCTGTGTGAGGCTGGAGTAGCTGGACCCATGCTGCTAGCATGGAGGGTCACAAGCTGGCAGTGGGGAGTATCAATGGCTGCACAGAGCAAGAGTAACCTGGGCAAGGATCTCCTGGTAGGGAGCCTCCTAATTGCTTATAAGTTCATAAACAAGATGGGGGCCTTAAGTCTGCCTTCCTGTCTGAGGACAGACCCACCATCAAAGCTCCACATGTAAAAAGGCTCTTACCTCTTGAGGGCTTCGTCAGGCAGCAAGGTTCCCTTCCCGTTCCTCATTTCCAGTTTCAGGGCTTTACCCTCCTGCCTGCCCTGGCCCTGCCTGCAGGTCCTGCCTCTGGACTGCACCTTCTGGAAGGGAGGCAGGCAGGAGCTCCTGGAGCTCCCAAACTTCCAGCAGTGCAACAAGTGTTGGTATGCCACCCGAAAATCCCTGTTGAGCGTCCCGTAGAGGATGGGGTTCAGGGCTGAGTTGGCGTAGCCCAGCCAGAGGACAATAGACATGGGTGTGCCTTTTACCCTGCTGTCCCCCCACATCCCCCGGTACGTAAACACTGTGAAATAGGGGAACCAGCACACAATGAATGCTCCCAGCACCACTGCCAGTGTCACAGTGGCTTTGTGTTCTTTCACCATGGGTGGCATGGGGCTGTTGCTGCTGCAGCACCACGTATGGTTTATTCTCTTGGCTTGCTCCCTTGCTATCTTGAGGATCCGGTAGTAGGTGATGCACATGATGACCAAAGGAATGTAGAAGGTGAGCAAGGCATCCACTAGCCCATACACAGGGTTCACCTCCAGTGTGCACTCCTTGTTGCAGCTGGGGACTGTGTTTTGAACTGCTGTCCCATTGGTGTTCCAGCCCAGGTGGATGGGTAGGAAGGAGACCATCAGTGAAACAGTCCAAATAACGACCAATCCCACAGTGACCCGGGAAGGAGTGACCACCTGGCTGTAGCGGAGTGGGGTGGTGACAGCAAAGTAGCGGTCCAGGCTGATCATGAAGAGGTTGAGGATGGAAGCCGTGCACAGCATGACGTCCAGGCTCATATAGATGTTGCACAAGGTGCTGCCAAAGGGCCACTCTTTGGTAAGCTCATAGAAGGCAGAGAATGGCAGCACCAGGAGGCCCAGCAGCAAGTCAGTGATGGCCAAGGAGACAATGATGCAGTTTGTCAAACTGCGGAGCTGGCGGTCAAGGGTGACTGCCAGGCAGACGATGATGTTACCGCAGAGAGTGATCACGATGAGGATGGTGAGGCAAGACCCAACCAACAGCTGCAGGGGGAAGTCCATCCTTTTTTGAGAGCTTGTATGATTGTAACATGGATCCATAGTGCAGCCACGTAAATGGAGCAGTCCTGCTGTCACCACTTCTACTAGGCAACCCTAGAGCCCTTCCCAAAGCAACCTTGTGCATGCAATGACCTTGGAGAACACTGCAGAGTCACTTCACGTGTTCAGCCTTGCACACTAGGAATGACATGGTCTAGGGAAAGACGTGGCCCTGTGACTGCTTGTGCCTGTTGGCTCCATCTCGTAGCTTGGTGCTGCAGCCAATCCTCTGTGGTGGCTGCTAGTGGGTCTCAGCTACTCCCTTCTTCCCTCCGCCTTCTCTGAGCAGCCATGGGGTCAGGTCCTGTGAGGTCTTGTGTGCTTTGTGTGTTTGGTGGGTGACAGCAGGCACAGAGCTTTGTCCTCTCAAGGGCAACCTGCAAAGAAATCACCAACTCAGAGCTGTGGTGGGCAAAGGGCCTTTGAGCTGACCCTCAAACTCCTCTAGAAATGGGGCATCTGCACCTTCCTGGATGCTCCAACCCACTTATACCTAAATTGGGAAGTCCCTTGGCAGCCAGGGAATCATGTTCCTATCAGATAGCCTACCACAGCCCATGTAACATAAAGACATAAAGGAAGGCAGGCATTTTGAAGGCACTGAGTTCCCACAGGTTTATGGTAAAAATGAGGACCAGGAGGGCATTTTCCTAAGAAAGCAGTGCACTCTTCTTTTGCATTGTAGCTAAATTAGCTACCACTGCATAATTTCTGGAGCTTGGCTTTGGCTGTAAGTCTCACTAGACTTTGCCTTTGTATCTGCACTTTGGACCAGCCCCTACCTTGTGTGAGTCCCTGCCCTCAGCAACCATGCTGGCTCCTGCTGCCTGGAGAGGAAATTCTTGCTCTGCTCAGGGTCCTGGGAGGAAAGAGGAATCCATTTATCGGTGGTGCAGTGTTCTGGGAAGGAGGTGGCTGGAAAGGGCTCTGACAGCTTCATCAGTCCCATTCCCAGCAGCTGAAGTGCAGCAAGGAGGTTTGTTTTTCAAGAGTTTGGATGGAGCTGCTCCTGCTGTGGGATAGGGACACAGAGTGGAGAACATCTCTTGCAGACTTACTTTTTATTACTATTTTCTATCTGGATGTAAATAATTAAAAAAGCAAAGGTAGAAACAACAGAGCAAACTTCTCTACCCTCCAAAATAGCTGTTAGCTGCTCATTATGGTGATCTCCAAGACCATGGTGCTACTAGATTCAAAGAGGCCTTGCTTCCTGTGTGATTGCAAGCAACATCCACATCAGGACATCACCTAAAGGGAAACTGAGGCACGGCAGGGACAAGAGAGAGGGGCTTGGGAAGTGGCTGAGGAGCCCAATGGCCTTTGCTGGGACATCCATGGAGCTGCCTGTGCTGCAGTTGTGGTCTCCCACCATGTGTTTTCCAGCTGAGGTGATAGATCTTCCCATCCTCCCTGGTGTGCTGGTGGGAGATAACTGTGCCAGTCCCCAGGGGTGGTACAGAGCCAGCTCACCAGTCTCTCCGCAACCCATAGAGTGGCAGTGAAGCCTTCTTTGGTGGTGCTCAGGCTTGTGCAGGAAGGTAGAGCTGTTTGGTGTTTTGTTTTTTTTTTTTTCAGGATTCAACAAACTGCAGAGGTGGAGCAAACAGCAGAAACTCCAGGAAAGGAAAATGTCCAGCCTGGGCAGAGGGCAAAGGTGGGATTTTAAAGTAAAACTTGCCCTGCAAGAACAAGGTAATGATGTGGAGCAGGCTGAAATACTCTTCAGATGATTTATGTCTTTGATTCAAGGTTAAAGGCATGGGGGCTAAGGGAGAGCATGCACCAGGAAGACTGTGGGTAAATAACCACTGACTGCCAGGAGCCATTCGATGCAGAGGTGAGGACTGGATTGGTGAGATTAGAGATGATACCTGTGGCCCTGCTGCTTCTAAAGGAATTGAAAGTGAATGGCAAATGATGACCTGGGCTGTGGGGAGCCTTTTGCTGAGCACAGCAAACTCACTGGCAGACAGAGGGTCCTCTGAATTTGGGTGCTGGGATGAAGGCTGTCAGGAGAGGGATGCAATGCTTTCAGGCACGGCGGCAGCATGCAGAGTGTTTCTCACCTCCTGCTGCAGCGCAGGCTCTTGCCATGGAAAGCTCTTTGTTCGCGCACAAAAGCAGCGTGGAACAAGCTGAGCGCCGCATGCCCGCTGACGGCAATGACAAGAACAGGTTGTTCTCAGAGAAGGGTATTTCCAAGTGAAAGGGATATTTTTTCCTTGCTCCCAACATGTGGAAATGGTAGGACAAATTATAGGGGGAGTAGCACACTTAGAAAATGCTGTGGGTGGATCTCAGTCTCCTACGTGGCTGCTTCACCACACATCAACAACCTGCTTCTGCCACCAGCTTTTGCAGCTCACGTGCGCTCTGCCAGGAGTCAGCTTGAGTTCTGCGGGTGGGTCCCAGCTCTGAGCATGTCGAGGTGCTTGGCACCTGCAGTGGTGCAGGCAGTGCCACGGGGCAGCCCCTGGTGCACCCCTGCACTACAAATCTGGCCAGAAGTAGCTTTGTTTTTCTTACAAGCTCAGAGTGACAAATGGGCATTTTCTTCCCCCTCCTCTTCCCACAGTGGGCAGGGAGTAGAAAGTGTTTTCAAGTGAGATATGGAGCAACAAGGCTGAGCTGTGGAAGGAAGGAAGCAGAAGTCTGCGAATGAAAGGGACAGAGGTGTCCCCACCCTTACACAGAAGCCCAAGTATCACTCCAAAGCCCCGGTGGCTCTCAAAGCCCTGGCACAAGCACCCTTCCTGTGTATGTGACCTGCAGGGTTCAGCTGCCTGCAGATCCCTGGGACAGGGCAGGCCCTGCTACCTGCCAGCTTAGACACAGGATATTGCAGCCCTAGCTGTGGTGGGCATGTGAGAGACTGTCCTGTACTTCTTGGCCAAATTATCGCATGGCAATGTTCCTCCAAGTGATCACAGCCTCTGGACGTGGCTTTGCAAGAAAAGCAGGCTGGAGGGCTGATACAGATGAGTGGCTGTGGGGCCAGCCCACTGCCAGCAGAGCACTGTCCCCAGCACTTGGGGCTCTCTCCTGGAGCACTGACCCTCTGGAACTCCACATCTGTCCCTGGTTTTCTGCCCAGGTCACTTACATCCACCTTTAATGCCAGGTCCTGTGCTCTCTGCTCCTGTTGTGCTTTGGCAGTGCAAGTTAATTTCCTCCTTGATGTATGAGTGGAGCAGCTGTTTCCCATGGCAGCCTTTCTAGCAATAGTCTGAATAAATGATACCCTTCCAGCCCTGTCTCAGCAGGCAGCTTTTACGTTTACCTGATTATCCTCATTATCACAGCCTGGACCTGTTCCTGGTTCCAAATCACCTTCCTGACAGTGAGGTACTAGAGTAGGGCATTGCTACTGGGTCATCTTTCTAGTGCCTGTTCCAGCAGAGCTGGTGCTCTGATGGACACTATCTCTGCTGTGAAGACTTGTCAGGTTGTATTCATTTTATTGCAACCATCCTGGCATTTCCTAAAAGCCAGATATTTTTCCTATGGGTTTGTTCTTTTTCCCCAGCTGCTTGGAGTAACAGGGTTTTTTTTGCTGTTAGTCGCTAAGCATATGAATTTGTGCCAGCCCATTGTGTTTCTGTCAATCTTTGGATCTTCTCATTCCACTCCTGTAGAATGTAGCTCCTTGGCCAATTCAAAACTCCTCCAAAGTTTCTCATCAGAGCATTTTCTTAGAGAATCTCTCATTTTCTCAGCCAAGATCACTAATGAAAACCATGAAATAAAATGTATCTGTAGGCTGATTTTTAAGGAACTCTACTAATAGCCTTCTCCAGAGCATTAATGATCCCTTGTTGTAATGTTCTATCATCTCCCCATTAGCCTCCTTAAAATTATCACAGTAATTCCTGCCTTCTCCTGTCTCAATAGATACTTTTTTTGCTCTGTTGCAGCCCATGTTACATTTGATCTGCTGTGTTCCTATTTAAAATGCCAGCTGTCTCCTCTGGGGAGGGGGCTGTGATTTATCCCTGTGGTGTTTCAGTTGCATTTTACCCTTTTCTTCCTCCTCTTCATCTTTCAGCATCCTTTTCTTCCGCATCATTTACTCCAGCACTTTGTGCACTTTTGCAGCAAGACTAATGGGATGCAGCACCCGCTCTGGCAGCACAGGTGATGCATTTGCTGCTCTCTGTTTGTGTGCTTCTGCTTCTGCTTTAATAGGTTTGTTTAAAACCTCCTAAAAACCTAGGCACACCAGCACTAGGAGTGGATGCCCGGGCAGAACAGAGCTCTTGGCAAGTGCCTGAACAAGGCAGCCTGTCTTTGGGAAGCCTTTTCCACTACCCAAAAGAGCAAAACCAGCAGCGTCTGTGGGCTAAGGAGAAGCTCCACGTGAAGCCTTTGAACCACATCCTTGGGACAGGGCAGCTCTGCTCTGAGGCAAACCTGAAAAGTGACTCTGCTTTCCATGTTAGTTTCTTTTTGAGCTAACTGTTGCCAGAAGTCACTTAGGAGCAAAGCAAATTCCCAGGTCCTGCAGAGCTTGCAGCAGAGTGCCACGGCTCTTTCTAAAATTATGTTCCAGTGCTTCCAGAGATTAAACATCTGGGCATGCTGTGAGAGGGACTTCAGACAAAGCTGTGCGATAGGCAGGGGTGTGGGGGCTTCTTCAGGTCTGAAAAAGGATGTTTGAGGTTTGTTGGTGGGGAGTGGGCAGATCCAGGAGCTGCAGGGACCCCGGTGAAGGTCTGGTTTGATTCTCTGTTAGAGCCATGAAGCCTGCCTCACAATGGGACAAGACCACATTTGCCTGAATTTGGGCTTGAATCTTACTCTGCTGCCTGTGGAGAGGTCTAGTCAAGTTCTAGGGTTGTTCCTAGCTTATGAGCAGCCTTTCTGGAAGGCCCGAGCTGCTTCCCATGTGGTGCTGCATCATGTAGCATTCCCCATTATGCCTCTGCCCCTGCACTCAGCAAAGTCACGCCGGAGCTCTTGTCTCCTTGTCTCCATCTCTTCCTTGCAATTGCTCATCTGCCCTCTGCTCCCTGGGACAGGACTGTTGGGTGTGCTGCTAGTGGATGCTCACCCAACCAAGATGCCCCATGTCTCGTCTTCACCTGAGTGTATAGACACAGCTCCCTTGTGACCTTACAGGTGCACACAGACAATTGTAATCTCATTTTTTGCAGAGGCCCTTTGCAAACTCTCAGGAGCTGGCGTTGGGGAGAGGACACCAGAGTCCCTCGCAGCTGCATCCTCAGGCACTTTTGGCCCTGATTCTTGGTCTCCTCTGCCCCATCTCAGCCTGGGCTCTGACTGGTAACAGAATTTTCTGCCTCTGGCATGAGGGGAGAGGCTGAGAGAGGCAGGATCCAATTCCCACCATGGCCACCAGCCCTCCGTCATGCTCTCCAAGAGGAAAAGAATTCTGAGAGTAGGAGGGAGTTTGGGAACCCTGAAAGCAGAAAACTCAAAGAGGTATGCAGAAGCCAGCAGGCAAACCAGTATTTTGGAAGTTTGTTTTGCAGAGAAGGGGGAACTAAAAATGGAGGCACTTGGATCATACTTGTGCTTGGAGTTGCACTGAGTTCCCAGCAGAAGTCACAGGGTTCAGCTTCCTTCTGAAGCCTATTCTGGCTGGAGGACAGAAGGCACTGCATACCCCTGGGGACTACCCAGCCCACCTGTGCCAGTGCTACAGCCCAGCTTGAGAATACCCAGCCCTGGAGGTACTCTGCCCCAGAGAGCTTAACCTCTGCTCCAGCAGATCCCACAAACTGCTGGGGTAGGGAGGAAAGGATGGAGGCTCTGAGGTGCTCAGAGAAATGGCTCGGGGAGCTCAGTGCGAGAAGCTGTCTTAGCAAACCTTATGGGGAAGCTGCTTGGGCAGAGATGCTTACACCTGCGGATGCTTGGATGGGACAGAGCTCTGCTTCTGTGCCCTGGGGACACTCCACCTGTGTCCTCCCTCTGACCCCGATGTTCTCTGCTCCAGCAAGAGGCAGCATAAGTCCTCAAACTGACTCTGCTCCAGGCACAGTAGGATGATGATGTAGCAAGTGTCGGAAGTGTGACACCCTTTTGCTCTGAACCTGGATGTCCCATCGCAGGTTGCATAGCACCCCCCAAACTCAGTGAGGCCCCACCACCCCCTCTGAGATCTCACCTAGAAAGTTATTTACCGCCTTAACAACGAAGTGAAAAGTAAGGCAGAAGCTTTACCTGGGAAGGTGCTGCTTTTCCCCCAGCCCGTGTTGCAAGTGGGAGCTCTCGGTGGCGGCGCTGCCTCCAACTTTCCCCGGCGCACGACTCCGAGCGGGCGCTGCGAGCGGCGGCTGCCTCCTCTCCGCCCTTCCTCCCTCCTCGCGTATCAATATCCAGGCAGCGGTGACTGCAACATGAGTCAGACCATAAGTGGGTGGGATTAGAGCTGTGAACTCAGACACCGAGGTTATCATCCGGCAAATTTGAAACGCGGAAAGTGAGCCGTACGCCGGGCACGCCGTGTGTCGGGCTGCACCGAGCCGTACCAGGCACGGAGAGGCGGGTGGGATGCCTGCAGCCTGCTGCTGCTTCCCTGTGTGCTACCATCACCTTCCTCGCTTGTGTCCTACTGACTCCTGCTAAAATTAAAGTTTCAGGGCCCTTGCTGCTTGCTCACCATATGCAAAGCCTCTTGAGTGTTTCCTTGCTGCAAGCACCCATTTACCTGCTGTCAGAGGTCCTGATGCTGTCACTTGCTCCCAGCACAAGCCTGGCTCTGCAGGTAGTGTCAGCCCCCTGACAGCAAGCACAACTGAGCCTGGAGCTGGGCCATTTGACGTGGCTCAGAGACCGCAGGAAGGATCAAGGCTTTGGGGTTCCATTGGGGATAGATGAAGAAAAAAGAGGAGTAGCTGCCAAGCAGGAGGTAGAAACCAGAATCCAGCCAATGCTGGGATACAGATTTGCTCCTTGTGCAAGTCAAGGCAGCATGTCACGGTGACGTGCTGGGGGTTCTGCACCATGGCAGGGAGAAGTTTCACATGCTCTGGGTCACTGACAGGGATGCATACTCTGGGCTGGGCATCTTTCCTGCAAGGCTGCACTCACCTCTGTAAAAAATTGTCCTCTACATGTCTGATGTCAGCACACCGAATGATGGACAGTGACAGCTTTTCCTGACTCTCAAATCTTTTACCTTGGGGTTTCAAGTAACAGCTGTGAACCACCTGTTTCCCCCTTTAGGTCTTCCTCTTGAGATTAGCCTGCCCCAGCCTGTCAGAAGAGCTCTAGCAAAACTTGATTGCCACCCTGACTCCACACAGCCCAGGTACAGCAGCACTGACAGTGATACACTGCAAGTGAGGTGCCTCAGTCCCCAACAGCCATTTCTGAGCCCTGAACAAATAGCCAGGGACATACTGTGGTCTGGATGTGGCCCTGGGCTCCTCAAACTGGAAGGAGATAGATCCTGCTTCTCCCCAGCTAGGGTGAGCTCCCCCAACGCCTTGCACTGGGAGTTGGGAGCACATCCCAGCCTCCATCCCTGCCAAACGGGGATACCAGCAGCACTGGCACACAGACCAAAATGCCTTTGATGTGTCTATCTCTGCAGACCAAAGCACAGATCCATCTTTAATAAGCTTATGATCTGCTGAGCTGGAGAGTTTTCCCTCTGATGTGTCTGCGTAGCAGAGCTGTGAACTGGCTGTTGAGAGGTTCTCAAGTGGCTGCTGTGTGCAGTGTGTGACTGGGGAGAGATCCCTTCTGCAAAACAAGATTTAAATCTGCTCAGGAATGTCTGCGTCAGCAAAAGCTTCTGGAATGGTGATTTATTCCAGGGCCTCTCACTTGGCTCTGATCTTGGAGGGAACTTTCATCTGGAAGTCCCAGGATGGGAGGAGTGGTGTAAGGACAAAGGGCTCTGGTTGTCAGGAATGGATCCTATTCCAGCCCTTTTACCCTAATGTCTCCAAATAAAAGGTCCCACAGGGAAGGCTCTGGGCTCAGTATGCTCCATCTTACTAATGCCTCTGGGAAACTCTGAGGGTTCAGATTCCTCACTTGGTTTTATCAACCCTCATGTGCAGCTAGTAGAGAGGAATGGTTGCACCACTCATGCTACACTGCCTTATCCAGTCACTGGGACTGTCACCCTGACCACACAGAGACCAGGGTGGTGGCTGGAGCTGGGGCTGGACTGCTGTGGCCATCCTCAATCTGGACTCCTCCATCCCAGCTCTGCAGAGGGATGCTGTGGGCAGGGCCTTGGGATTGTGGTGGTAGAGTGGCCCAGAGGTTTCAAGGGCCTCTGGATCGTGGGGAAATCTACCACTTCTGCAGCCTCCTGAGCACAGAAGATCCTCAAAATCTGAGCTTGACTATCCAGAGCTGAAAGGAGCTGTGCAGGGGCATTCATGCTGGCATGGGCTGCTATCCGCAGCCCATTTGCAGAAGCAACCTGGGAGGTGGCAGACGGAATGCCTGCAGAGACCATGGTTGGAAAACAGCGGAGGTGGCAGACTCTGAAAAAGAAGGATGCACTTGAAATCCATCAGAACCAACCACTGACCCACCATGTGTGCCAGGGCAACGTGGTCACCTTGACCAGGCTCACCAGGCTGCATGGAGAAGGCAGCCACTAGAGACACTGATAAAACGAGACATTCCCCAAGTGGGCTGTGATGAGTAATAAGCCAGGAAATGGCAAGGAGAGGTCTTCTGACATCCTGTGTGTGTGTGTGAAGCAGCAGTTATTAAAGACTACAGCAATGCAGGGAGCTGGGAAAGCGCAAGAGAAGCCAGAGAAAGCCTGAGACTCTAGGAATAGGCATTTGAGACTTGGCAAACATGGGAGCTCCTGAAAAGCCTCGGATGGTGAAGCTGTGCCTGGAAGGTGGCAGCCAACCTGGTAGATCACGTATGGCAGCTCAGCTCTGAGAAGGGCTCAAAGGCACAGCTCTGCACTGTTTTTCTCTGCCTGGGCTGGGTGTGGGAAGTTTAAGAATGAGGGGGAAGAGAAGTATAAAATACCTACAAAACAAAGGATCAGGGTGCAGAGCAGCTCCTTGGACAGTGCAAGGTAAGAGAAGCCAGTGGGGTGTTCCATTGGGCTTTGGAGACATCTGTGTGAAGTCTGGCAGAAGGTCCTGGGTGAGGGAAATGGGACTTGTGCTGAGTTGATTCCTCTGGGAAAATGAAAAGTAAAAAGCCATGGAAAGGTCCTGACCCTGTCAGGCTGCTGCTCTTCCTGGCTAAACAGAGAGGCCAGTAGCTTGCTTGAATCAGCTGAACACTTTTATTTCCAGTGGGTTACATATGCATGGTGACAATAAAAGACAGAGACCTCCCTAATGTGTTAATATGCTTCTTTCTTTTTAAAACAAATACTCTCCAGTGAAATCCTGCCCTGGATAAAGCAGTAAATTGTAACAGAAATCTCTGATATTCCATGCTGGGGGCTGTATAAGCCAGAGCACACTTGTGGGGAATAGGAAAGGATGTGCAAAACAGCTGCGGTGAGACCAGTGTGTGGACTCAGCAGCTGTGCAAGGAACCACTCCTCCCAGCACACCAGGAAGCTCCCAACGCTTGTGGGAGACCCTTGCTGGGCTCTGGCTGAGCTCCAGAGTAACATCCTGCTTGTGTATATATTTTTTGCATGGTGTAAGTCCTGGCTATTCCAGGAATATCTCTGTCCAAAGGCATCTTTCCTGTACCAGGACACATGTACTGGAGAAGGATGCTCAGGCCTTTCCCACCCCCTTGGTTGCTGTGATGCTGATTTCAAGCAGGCTTTAGCAGGATCCCATCTGCTGTGATGCAGCATCAGACTATAGACACAGTCTGTCTCTTAAGTTTCTTAACTTAAGGGAAGAGGATGTTAGAAGTTTATTTCCAGGTTGCAGGTCTGTTTGTGTTATCCAAAACTCTCCAAGCTCAATGAGGACTGGAAGTTCTGCCTGTCTTTGCACTAGTATAGAGCATCCTTTCAGCAGCCGAAGACTCACATGTTCTCCAGTATGCCCAAGGGCCAAGGAGGGTCCTCAATTTACTTGAACACAGCTGTTCATAGAATCAGCTATGCTAGACAGAGAGCACTTTGTATGACACCAGTACAAAGATTTTCATCTCTCTGACATACTGTAAAGTAAAAAAAGGAAAGGCTGAGGTCTGTGGGAGGAGGTGACAATCATTCCCCTCGACCACAAGGCTGGGAGGGCAGTGGGAGCGGGAGCCTTGGCACAGCATGTACCCACCCGCTGATGTACATGAGGTGTCCCCAGGAAGGGAGCAACTGGCTACAGCTAGGATAAGTGGGTCTTTTATGGGCTTTAGAACTAATCCTGCCAAAGGCAATTGTGCATGTCCTTGTTTTCCAGATAAATATTTAATCCTCCTCCAAACACCGCTGAGATCGTGGTCTGGGTGATATCTTGTGGCACTAGGTTAATTTGGGGTTGTGCAAAGCTGTTGCCCTCTTTGGGCGTGAAGGAGATTGAGCCGCCGGCTGCTCTTGATCTAGAAGCAGGGTGGGAGGATGGGATGCTGCGGGCCGCAGCCCTGCTCAGACCCCTCCCAGCATTTCTGGGTCGGGAAGGTCAGTCAATTACCGCAAGAATGAGCTGTCTGGTTTCAGCTTGGGGCCAGTGAAATCTGGTCTGCTTATAGAAGTGCTGGCTCTCAGGCTGTCTGTGTGGTTTAGGATCTCTCAGGGCTGGAAGCCAGTTCCTACCCTGTGCTTTGCAGGGAAGGTTTGCCTGCTTGGCTTCCAGGTGCTTCTGAAGCATTTCCCTGCAAAGCTGGCAGGAGGTTGTGCTCCTGGACACGGGGCAGGAACAAACGGATTAGCAAAACGCTCTCCTGCAGCGGCCACCATGGGGCTGGCAAGGAACATGGAGCTCGATGCACGGACCTGGACGCAGACATTGCCCAGGCAGGCTGCCGGCTGCTGCTGACAGCTCACACCCTGCCTGCACCCCGTGCTGTGACCCTGCTGTGCCCCTGCCTGACGTGCCAGCACGGGCAGATGGGGCACGGAGAGGCTCTGCAGGGGCTGAGAGTGGGAAGCCAATGTGGTGCTGAGCTGCTCCTAGCATGAGATGAAGAGCTGGACACCGGTGTGGATATGTGGCACCGGAAGGCCTCTGCACGCAGACCCTGACAGTGAAGACCACCTGGGGAGGGAGCAGCATTGCTTCCCTGGAGGCTCCTCCCAGTGATGTGGGCAGGCTCAGTCAGAGCAGGACAGAAGCTGTAAAACCCTCTCTGCAACGAGCCCTTGCCGAGTCGAGCTTCTGCAAGCTCCATCTCACGTCCCACTGCAGGTAACTTTGTAAAACTGGGGGCTAGGGCTGTGGGATGCTGGTCCCTGGCTTGCAATGGCATTGCAGCTGCGTGTGGGAGGGGTTAACGAAGTAGAGAATCTTTCTGTCCTGATCCACAGTGTGAATGACCTCTGCTGCAGGTGGGACTCCTTACAGTCCCAGGCTTGATCCTGGCTGGTATCAGCCTCCTTCTTGTCACCTCTGTGTAAGAGGACCTGGGGCATCTACAAGGGCAAGCAAAACCAACTATGATCTTCCTCTTCGTGGAAGCTTTTCTGTTTGAAACGCTCCGAGGAAGAGGAGCACAGGTGATAGTCCTGGAGGGCATGTCCTTTGAGAAAAAAAACTGTCAGGGTTTTAAAGAAGCAGAAGTCATAACCTTCATGTATTTGCAGTTTTGTCACAGGGAAGGAGAGTAGGCGCTCACTACTCCTGAAAGGAGAAATAGCAGTCAAGGATGTAGACTGCAAAAATGGAGGGCGATTTAGACTTACTCATCATGAGGATGGTCGTGCACTGGAAGGAATTTCTTAAGGAAGTTTAGATTGGGCAAAGTCAAAAAGCCAGCATGGAGCTGGAGCCACCTGCGAGAGGCATTGCTAGCAGCAGCCACTGCAGCACCTGTGCAATGCTTTCACATCCTCTATATGTACAGCCCCTAAACACCATGTGCTTCTGGAACCATCAATGTGGGAACACCCATAGTGACAGTCTAATAATAGTCACCCATGGAAAAAAATGAAACCAGGCAGTGAAACATGCCTGTGAGCTTTCCCTCTGCAAACCACAAGCTGAGGCTTGTGGCAGGCACTGAGTGATGGCTGTGCTTGATGCAGATGGGCAGACACTGCTGTGCTCAGGATGGGCTCACCCCAGGTGGACTGGTCAGACCTATTTTTCCCTGTATGGGAAGAGCCAGTGTGGTGAAGCAATAAATTCCCAAATATACATTCCCCTCCCACCCCTTACACAGCCTGGAATGAGGCCAAAACTGTAGGGCTGGAATCTCTCTCTAGACAATTAATTATTGCAGAGACAATTTGTTAAGCAAGAGAAGCTTTTAATTTGTAAGAGCTCATCTATTCTTATTGTATCTTTTAAACTGAAGGAAGTGGAGCTGATCAAAATAGACTTGAAATAGAAGATTTTAATTTAGAGGCTATGTTCAATGTGCTGACAAAAATAGGAAACAGCTCTCTCAGAAGAGCATGCTCCCCTCAGAACTCGGATGGACTCTGCAGCAAGTGCTCCAGAACTGCCCAGAACATTGCAAAACCACTCAAACATGTTTTGTGGGATTCAGCTGTTGTTGCCTAGGAAAGGCAGGATGGTCCCTGTTACCTGGGCACTGATTCCCTGCCTGCAGGGCTGTCACTGGCACAGCATGGGGCATCTGAAAGGAGGTAGGGGATGGGGTTTGGGGAACCCAAAGTAACTTTTGTGACCTTGAAAGTGGTGGTGGGATCAGAGCTGTGATCCACCACCCTTTGAGAAACCACATCAAGTTTAGGATATGCAAGGAATGGGGCAATTGCAAGGGGTCTTGGCCAGGTGGCTGAGCCAAGTGCTGCACTCACCTTGTCCCAGGGTATGTGTACCCCACAGTTTGACCCCAAACTGCCAGATAGGTAGTGAAGAAAGTGGAAGAGAGCCATGATGGGCCTTGGAAAGGCTGTCAGGCTGTCATCCCACACTCTGCAGCTTCCCCACTCAGTGCTGGGACAGAACTGGCACAACCCCCTGCCTCAGAGCATTTGTGACTGAGACTGTAGCAGTTCAGGGACCTATCCAGGGAACATTTTCAGCTCAGCATCTTTCCATCATAAGACAGGAGTTCTTCAAAGCTTCCAGTCTGCATAGAAAAGGATACGTTTTGACCAATCTCCTTATTGCACTTATTCTTTTGAAGTATCTATATTTAGAAATCTTTATGAAGTCTCACACTGACACTTTTCAAAGGAGAATGGATCAGGTTGGGGATTTTTTTTTTTGCTTTGAAACAACTTATTTAGATATTTGTGCTCATCTGCAGCATAACAAGTAGGCTGGGCTGTAGAAAAGGCTGGAAATGGGAGTGAAATGACCCTTGCTTTTACTGCTCTGGATGCCTCACTTGTAAAATATGTGGAGATCCCAACTTTTTGTCCCAAATCAAGCTGGGAATTGCATTTTTTTTTTTTTTAAGTCTGTGTATGAATTTCTTTTCAAGTTGCAAAGCTGCATGAAACAGCCACTAACTGGAAATTAATTGCTTTTTTTCTGTAAAAGATGAGGGACTCTTTGTGTTGCTCCCTGAAGACTGCAGGTCTGTTGAGAAAGAGCTTTCTCTAAAGGTTGTCAGCTGGCTGGAGAAGAGCTTGCCCGTGGGCTATTCAGTTGGATGCAGAACCAACTCTGTTTGCTCCAGTTTAAAAAATAGTAATCTATAATGAAGTGAAGGCAAAAGGGAAAATGGGTAGAAATTGAATTAGAGCTGTGGTTGGTCCAGTATACCCCTGCAACCCTCTGTAAGCAGAGCCCCCAGGACCCAGCTGCCTTCTCTGTCATCTCCAAAGCTTGGAGCAGCACTGGAAGGTGCAATGGGGCAATTAGTGCTTGGAGGTGTTGGCTTCTTGGAAGATGGGTGAGAAATTCAAAGGTAAATCACTGAAATAAACAAATGTCGCTGCTAGGCTGTGCAGCAAGAGTCTGTTAATGATGGGAGCTGAGCATGCTGGCTGTGCATGGCAGTGTTAGATTAGCATAGCTGATTAGGCACGTTGCAGCTTTGACTTTCTGCTTAGCAGAGCTGGGGATTTTCCTAGAAATATCTAGAAATCAGATGGCAAAGTTGAGTGCTGCAATTACAGGAAAGAGAATTAGCACCCACACTTGTGCCGCAGGCAAGCAAGAGCTGAAGGGAATGAGATGTTCCTCCAGTATTTTTGGCTGGCAACAAAATTGGTCCCAAGTCGTGAGGCTGGGGTAATCCCACAGTGATCGTCAAAGACTCTTATTTCTGGATCTCCATTTACCTGGGGCATTTTGGTGCTGTGTATGCGAGCTGCTCTAGTGGGAGGTGTCCCTGCCNGCTCAAAGACTCTTATTTCTGGATCTCCCTTTACCTGGGGCATTTTGGTGCTGTGTATGCTGTGAGCCCAGTCCTGCTTTTTGGCTGAGATCATCCATAAGAACCTGCCCCAGTCCTCTCCCTGCCCCATGCCATAGCCATGCCAGCCCAGAAGCAGGGCACTGGTACTGAACTGCCTAGCAGCTTCTAGCCTAGTCGTTGTCTCCCTGGCCTATCAGAGATTTAGAGGCATTGTGCTCCAGCAAACACTTTGCTGCAGTTGAGGCAGATTAGATCTCCATTCCTCCCATTTACAGAGGCAATATCTTATCTTCGAGTGTTATCAAGCTGTCTGGCTCCCTTTGGGGAGTGGAAAACAGGCTGATACCTCCCAGCTCCAATTCCTCCTTCCCTTGGACTTTGCTCTATGCCTTGCATGTGGCATAGGATACCTGAATGGTCTGTAGCTGGTCAGATGTTCTTTTCTTAAGTCAAAGTGCTGCCTTTTCTGTTTTCCTTTCCCCTGTGCTTGAGCATTCCAGTGGGCAAGTTTCAGTGTCAGTTGTTCAGCACTGACATCTATGCCCATGATGTGAACTTGCTGCCCTCTGAGCCTTGATCTGGAGGGATGTGACATTTCCACATCCAGCTCCTCGTTTCTACTACCCTCATGGCCACTGGCAGGATACACACATCCGCTAGGAAGCCTTAGTTGTGGATCACACTCGGACTAATTTTAATCTATACCTCATCCTCTCTGTACAGCAGCTCCATTTCTTCACTACTTCTTTTACTCAGATGTATACACTAAAAATTCTCTCAGTATTTTTCTTGCCATCCTCTGCAAGAACCAATTCAGCCTGACCTTTGCCGGTTCTCACTTTATGTCTTGGGTGTTTCAAGACAGGGGTAGGCTGCCTTTTTCCTTTTACCCCATTCCTTATCAGTTCTCTCTGTCCTTTTATGCAGTTATTTCCTTGGCCAGCACAAAAGCCCTTTCTGGGCTTGAAATACATGTTCCAGAGATCAAAGGTCCAAAGCAGCTAAAGGAGACTCTCAAGACTCTGTGTACAAATCCCCAGACTCACTGCCCAGCTGGTTCTCTACTTAGGGACATACATGGCAGGGTGCTAGGCTGGGGGCCCAGCAGCAGTGAGGGGGTGGAAGAAAGATCACAGGAAAGGAACTTTCTCGGTCCCAAGGATCAAGATGAGAAATGGTCCCAGTGTTTTATTTTTATCTACTACTCTTCTCTTTCTGGGGCACCGCCATGTACTGAACGATGTTCAGCACTGCAGCTTGATGGCCATTCTACTCCATTCCCTCTGCAAGCTTTGCCCTGCTTTTACACTGCAGGGGAGAATGGACAGAAGTATCACTTGTCCTTCCTTGTGCTTCTTTGTTTCCAAGTGTGGAAATGGAACATGAAAATCAGCTATGGCCCTTTTGCGGGACAGAATCAAAGCATGAGAGTTGTGTAGGATTTGGGGTTTGTGAGTCCCAGAAGATTCATTAGGGAAGGAATGGCAATATAAGGCTGAAGGCAGCTGGACAGCACTGTTTTATCTGGCCACATGCCAGAAAAGGAGAAGAAAAACCTCAAAAGGCCAAAGCTTTTCTCCACAGTTTAGGGAAGGCCAGCCCTGGGATTTGGAGCTGTGTCCTACATGGTTTGTTAGCATCTCTCCTGGCCATGATGTCCTGGGGAAGACATGGGCTGCAGAGCTCTTCCAGCTCTTCCATCACAGCCAGGAGAGATGCTAACACACATCCCCAGCTCACCTCCCCAAAACCGTCTGATACCTGCTACAGGTCTAATCCTACCCTCTCCCATAATGATGGTGAGATACTGGAACAGAATGTCAGGAAACTTGTGGATGCCTCATTACCAGAAGTGTTAAAAATCATTTTGGATGGAACTTCGCAAAACCTGATGTAGTGAAAGAATTCCCTGCCCACTGCAGGGCAGGTGGACTTTAAGGCCCCTTCTAACTAAAGCCAGTCTAAGCATCACTGCCCTGCCCCTTCTGTTCCTTCGCCTCCACAAAGAGACGTGACATCCCCTGGCATCTTTGACTCCACTGCTAGCAGATGAACTCCTGTTCCCAGCCCTCTTTGTGGGAACTGGTGGTTTTGACTCCTGCCTCATTGGTGAGGCCAGTCTGGTTTGACACAAGGATCCTGGAGCAGAAATTGCTGGAGTGCTGCAGGGTAGGAGACATACTCCATCTGCCTAGGATCAGAAGAAACATCCACAGAGGCCAAAGGCTTCTCCAGGAGACAGAAGTTCTTCACTCTGCTGCCAACATAACTGTTTTTCCAAGGCATAACTCTTGCCAGAAATTCATGGAGCCAAGACCTGCTATTTCTTCACTTCTGAACAAAACAAACCCTAGTCTGCTTTCTGCCAAGGAGAAAAGCTCTTGTCTCAGAGAATAAAACCAGGCAGAAAGACAGCAGGCTCTTAGTACCTCTCTCATTCAGTAATGATACATTTTGGAGAGAGGAATTACCTTGAAGGACCTGGGAGATGGGTGCACAGCCTGGACATGCTATAGCCCGCATGGGGAAGCCTCATCCATCCTTGCAAGATGTTTGAAGCATCTTCCCAATCTGATCATTCTTTGGAAGCAGTTGAGCTGCTTCTCCCTGGTGCCTTAGGCGCCGCAAGCAGCATGACGAGCTGGCTGCCACGCTGCTTTGGCAGCTCAGCAGAACCACCATGCGTAAAATCCCCAGGTAATTTACCCTGAGTGGGACCCTGTGATTTGCTGACATTCCTCATAAACCGAGGCGAACATAAAAGAAATGAATGCCGAGTCGCTAATTTGGAAACTCATTTCGAGTAACTCCTTGCTGCTGTGGTGGCGGCGGTTAGCAGGGAGCCCTGGTGATAAATAATAGTTGCTGAAATCCTGAATTGGCTATAAATTGGCATGAAGGAGTGGAATCCCCTGTGTGAGGCTCAGCTCAGTCAGTTGCTCTACGCTACGCTCAGCCGCAGGTGGAGGCAGAGGTAGTTTTAGCTGTATCAAGTCGTAGCAGCAGATGTCCTGACATACGTGTACGAGAAGATCATCTGCATCCTCAACTGTCAGCTCTGCTTTACATTGCTTACTGCTTCTGGGAGCTGCAGGGCTTTACACCAGCAGATCATCCACCTCCCTTCTCTGCTGAGCATTCCTCCTTCTTAGCTGCTTGGTGTAATTGTGTATAAACTGGGAGGATCCCAAAGGGATCATTACTTTTCTGCACAAACTGCTTCTCTTATTCACATTTTACATCATCACCTGCAGGCATCCCTGAGACCAAGCAGCATTTCCTTGCAGGGCAGGGTAGTTCACACAGAGCAGCAGTAGGGGCAGGCAGCAATCTACCGTGCCCAGAGCTGGATGAAATGATGTCTTCTGAGACCTCTGTGGTAGTACCCAAGGTATTGGTGGAGTATGACTGTGGGCAACAGGATTTCCTTATGGACAAATCCTCCCTGGTCACTTGCCCTCCCCAGCATCTCTGCAAAATTTAGACCAGGGGAGTGGAATGTAGAATCTCTTCTCCAAGGTGCTTGAGATGGATCAGTAGAAGGACCATGGGTCAGGAGCATGGTATCAGCTTCTCCCTCCCACAAGCTTGAGGCTGAATTGGCAGAGCTGTTTGGTGAGCAAAAGCCACCATGCTGGTTCCACCTTCCAGCACTGTGGTCCGATGTATAACAACAGCTGGGAGGCTGAAGGATGTGCAAAGAAATGCTAATGATGAGAGCAAAGCTTGGACATAGGCATTCTCTGCTGAACACGACTGCTTTTTGGAAGCAATGAGTCTGAGATATAATGAGGATGAAATTAAAGTTTCTTATCATCACAGTTTTTTTCCTCCAAAAGAGCTGCTGCTGCTTGTAGGTGGCTGTGATTGCAGTAACACCTTCCTGATGTACAGAGTTTGCTCCTCCAGAGGGGAAATGGTGCTGCTAACATTGCAAGTTTTGTTGATTTAGGTGGTAAAGGCATGACTCAGCCAACAGCCTGCACAGTCAGTGGTCACACCAGCCAGGTCCCAGAGGTAGTTCTCACCAACATCATCCTGCAAAGCAATTGCAGGAGCAGACTGCATTTCTTTCTAACCACAAGCTTCGATAGATACATCTCTGTCTTTCAGAACCCTGAGACCGCAGCAGGCAGTTGTTAACAGGCGCTGGGTATGAGTCAGAGCTCAGAGGACTGTTTGGCTTTTCAGATGCTCATCTGGCACTCAGCCCTAAGACTTCAGGCTTTCTGTTGGGTTTCCCCAGGCAGACCCATCTACTGAGATGGCAGAGACTTGCTCCTACTGATCTGAAAGGGAAGTTGTCATACAGAAGTGAACCGTGGTAACTAGACCACGAGAGAAAAGCGGCTTGTTCAGCACAGAGGTGAGGATGATCTTACCAAACTATCTATGTGCCAGAGATAGCTGTATAGGAGTCCAGTGTCTCCTTTGGTTAAGGATGTTCTGAATTTGCCAAAACTGTGGCATCCCAGTTTGGATTTTGGCCCTGCTGTACTGATTGCTACTGCCTGTGGCAAACCCACAGCTAAGATCACTCCACATAACTTTCCCCACAGTGAGTTATTTCTAAGAGTTTGTTAATTCATGGAGGTTTCTTCCTCCTGCTCCTTCCCAGCAGAGGTTGTGATTTATGGCAGAGATTTGTATATTTTTAAATGTCCCTTCTATGTGATAAACACTCTTGAAATACGTTACTGTACATGACTCCAGGGAGATTAGCCCTGCTTGAGGCATCCAGCTCTTGGCTGCGTGTTCCTCTGAAAGGCATGACATATTCAAGAAACACCTCATGTTAGACAAACTGTTTCCAGGCTGAAGACATCCAGCAGTAGCCAGTGATGAATGTTTTGAGCATCAGAAGATGTAAATCTTATTTTAAATCCTGTCTGACTCGTGGCCAGCTTGTCTTGAGCTGAGCTCAGGGCTTGCTGCCTTGTCTTCTGAGTGCATGTCAGCGAGGCAGCGGGATGGCAGTCCTTGGGTCACAGAAGAGCAAGGTCAGCCTGATGCTGTCAACTCAGAATGACTCAATGGCCATAACTTGGAGCAGGAGGCCTCCAGTTCAGAGTGATACCATGATGGACCTCCACTGACTGGAATATCTTCTTGTGCCTCCCTCACCCAGGGTGGGTCCCCTTATCTGGGACTTTGGTTTCTATGAGCTCAAAACAAGCTCATAGAAACAAGGCTAGGAGAGCTGCAGCTGTGATTATAACCAGCTCGACCTTTCTAAATGCTTCCCTTCCTCGAGCTGGGGTTGGAACACAGCTTTCCAAGCCAGAAGGCTGATGTCAGGATTCCTTCATTCAGCAGTGTTGAGTAAAGGCTAATAAACACCACTAAGAGCTTGCTAATAGTGCCAATTAGGCTGCAGCTGATGCTTCATAAGTGGTTCTTTTTCCTTCTCCACCCCTTCCTTGCAGCTATTTCCTCGTGTAGTTGAGGAAGGTGAGTTGGATAATGCTACTTTGGGAGACAGTCAAAAGTCCCAGCTGCAAAATAACATTTTTCTTTTAGCTTTTTTTTTTGCAGTGGGTCTGTCAGAGGTTTCTCAGGGCAGCCATCTGCTTCTGCCTGGACTGAGCTGAGATGTGGATGATGCATTTGTCTTGTTAGTGTGTTGCTGAAAATAAGCAACTAATTTGGGAGTTCGGTAGACCAAAGGTAGAATGAAAATGCAGCTTTGAAGAGCTACTCACCTTTCCTGGCTGTGAGGAAACCAGTAAGTTCTTTCCTTTAATACATAGGCAAAAGAAACTGTGATAAAAGGTTTGAAGAAGGAGCTCATGGTAAAGACCCCCAAACTTTGCTGTAGTTTTTGTTTTGTTCTATTGTGGTGGTCCCTCCCCCCCATTTTTTTGCTTTTGACTTTGAATACTTCCTGTAGCAGGTGACATTTGTATGTCAAGACTTTAGCTGTCTTGAGTCACACGATATTTTAAAGCTGCCTTATTTATTTGTTTGCTTCTGGTTTTATCGGCTAAGAATTCTGACTGTGAAGGCACAGGAGGTGCCTGGTGTTGTGCAGTGTGGGTGCTCAGAGGCTCATAGCTGTTTAGCATCATTCCTCATCTCTCTGCCACTGCAGGGCTTGGGCATAGGAACCTGAGAGTCCCCCCAGTCTGGGCCTGAAGGTCATGTCATTATGCCATGATGCTTCCACCATTATCTCAGAGCATTGTGTGACCCATTTCTTACCTCAGTCCTCTGTTCACAGACTCTGCATCTTTCCTGCATGTGAGTTGGCTTGAGCTGCAGAACAGACACAGTCTCAAGTTGTGCCAGGGGAGGTCTAGGTTGGATATTAGGAGGAAGTTCTTGCCAGAGAGAGTGATTGGCATTGGAATGGGCTGCCCAGGGAGGTGGTGGAGTCACCAGCCCTGGAGGTGTTCAAAAAAAGACTGGATGAGGCACTTAGTGCCATGGTCTAGTTGGTTGGCCAGGGCTGGGTGCTAGGTTGGACTGGATGATCTTGGAGGTCTTTTCCAACCTGGTTGATTCTATGATGTGGGCTGCTACAGCGGTGTCATGGAAAACACCATTCACTGCACTGCAGTGCAAGGTGGGCTGTAAAGCCCTTGCAGAGACCCAGGCAGCAATTCTGCAGGGCTCTGCTGTTCCTCGGCTTGAGGATCCTAATTCTGGCTCTTTGCTCCTACACCTTTGATTACAGTTCCTGTAATCCATCTGAACAACCTGCTGTGCAAGCCTTCCTCCACAGGGCTTCACGGGCATACTTTGAAACCATCTTTACTCTAAGCCCCCACAAAAAAAAATATCAAACCAAACATGCTTGGAAATAAAGCACCCAAGCAGATGACTTGGAAATAGCTCTTGTATAGCGCTGGTGTGTGCAGGCATATGTTCCCTGATTCTGTGGACTCAAAAGCAAGTAAGCACAGCGATTGTGTTAGCAGATCTTGTTTTCTTCTAATAGAGATAAAAGCAAGAAGCAGCCTGGATTCTTGTGGGAGAGAGCTTTTCAAGACATGTCCTCACTGAAACTTCTTACAGAAATAAAGCAAACATCTACAGCTGGGAAGCCTAATAAAACCTGTTCCTCCCACAGCCCTGGACAGTCACTGTAAAGCAGGGATTTGTTCTGCTTGTGTCTTGAGCTGAGGGGTGTGAGCTCCCTATAGATAATGTCTGGGGGAGGGAACCAGTGCATTGCACATAAAAACTGAGCATGGGCCACTGAGTTTGCTGCAGTGCTTTTTAGACACATGCTAAAGGTGGGGGAGGTAGAGGACAGTAAGATGAGCATATAGGGGCCTTGGTGCTAATAAACTGCAGGAAGATGTAGGAATGAGGCCGGTGAGCAGCTCCCTGCGGGTTGCGCTGCAGTCGTGACATTGCCGGCTCTCAGAGGTGAGGAGGGTGGGCTGGGGAACCTGTTTTCCTTCTTTTAATTGACTCTACTGGTCTGTGCTGGCGGCCCTGGGGCTGACTTAGCCTAGCTACTTGGCACAAGGGAGCAGCGTTGGTGGCAGGCAGCAGGGCTGGTGCTCGGGTCCTTGTCAGCTGGCTGTGAGAGTCTGGTGTTTCAGCTTCAACTTCTTCCTGAAATTCGAGAGATTTCAAGAGGTGTGCATGTTTCTGAAGATCCAAGTGAGGTTTTGCAAAGAGAAGCATGGCTGTCAATCCAGGAGGGCAGTGTTTGGTGGCAAGAATTCAGTTACATCTAGGACTAACACGGGATCCATTTTTTTCCCTGCAGCTGCAGGGCTGGGAGCCTTGGGATTGATTAATTTTCAGGAAATGGAATACCTCATTTAGGACTCAAGGGGAAAACATTCCTTGAAATATGACCAGCATCCTGACACGTTGTGTGCTGGTGATGGCACCTGCTGAATGCAAAGGAGATGAGCTCTCCTTGTTCCTGGTCTCCCTTCCCAATTGCTCTTGGACAGCAGGGTGTTTTTTTTAGTGGAGCCAAAGTCACATGGGGCAAATCAAAGTGCCTGGAAGAGATGGGCTCTACCTGGAAACTCAGCAAAGGCTTTCTGTGCTTCCTGAAAGCCATGCTGCTGGCATCCCATGGCAAGGGGCTGTGGTTCCTGGCCACTCGAGCTGGTGCAGAGCTTTCTGCCAATTGCCTGCATCCAAACCCTGCCTGTGCCAGGGAAATGGGTGAGTCCTGATTATAACGTTTAAGCAGCTTCTTTCTGTCAGCCTCGACCAGAATGTCTTGGCAGAGTGACTTTGTGACATTTGGTCCTTTTTCCCAGGAGGGTGGAGGGGTCTAAAGTGCCCTGACCCTGGTGTCACATCTGCCATGGCACTGAGGTGGTGGTGTGTGCTCCACTAGTCTGAAAAAGTGAATGCTTCCTCCTGTATTTTGCACCAAAGTGTGGGGAGCATGACTGACAGAAGTGCTGTTGTGGCTTTAGGTGAAAAAAACACCCAACACATGAAGTCAAATGAGCAAGCTGAGACACAGAAAGGATGACACTTTTTAAAGGGGAAAAAACAGCCCTGGGTGTGCTATAAGCCATATGCTGGCTCCTGAGGTCTGGACTTGTGCTGTCAGGAAAGGCAAAGTTTTCACTTGGTTGCTTTGGGGTCGTTTGGGCCAGATTCACATGTTCCTGGGAAGCTGGAGTCTTGTATGCTGTAGGCCAGATGCTGGTGGCACAAGCTGGGAGGTGCCTGTCTGGCTGTTGAGTGTAAGTAATGTTAGCAATTACATTTGGGAGTCTCTCTGGATCTCTCTGGAAAAAAAGCAGAGCAGATTAAGATTGCTCCCAAACAATTGCCACTGGACATCTCCTGGCAGTGCTGGCAGATGATTCCACTGATGAGGCCCTCCTGGCTGGCCAAACCTGTGGGCAAGGCTGAGCTCTTGGGGGGAGGCATTTTTCTGCTTCTTGCTAACATCCCCTACTCCAGCTGCTGAGCACACTCCAGGTGCAGCCCTGTGCAGTCTCCAGCTTCCCTAGGTCTTTCTGCAATGCTTCAGTGTGCTGAGCTCTCTGGGCTCCCAGTGTGGCCAGTAGGATAAGGGAGGTTATTCTTCCCCTGTACTCAACACTGGTCAGGCTACACCTTGAGTACTGTGTCCAGTTGTGGGCTTCTCAATTCAAGAGGGATGTTGAGATGCTGGAATGTGTCCAGGGAAGGGCAACAAAGCTGATGAGAGGCCTGGAACACAAACCCTATGAGGAGAGGCTGAAGGAACTGAAGTTGTGTAGCCTGGAGAAAAGGAGGCTCGAGGGAGACCTTATCATTCTCTAGAACTAACTGAAAGGAGGTTGTAAGGAGGTGAATATTGGTCTGGTTTCCCAAGTAACAGGACAAGAGGAAGTGGCCTCAGGCTGTGTCAGGGGAGGTTTAGGTTGGATGTTATGAAAAATTTCTTCACTGAAAGAGTTGTCAAGCCCTGGGAGCAGTGGAAGCAGGGAAGCAGTGGAGTCACCATACCTGGAGGTATGTAAAAGATGTGTAGATGTGGTGCCAAGGGACATGATTTAGTGATGGCCTGGCTGTGCTGGGTTAACGGTTGGACTTGGTGATTTTAGAGGTCTCTTCCAACCCAAATGATTCTATGATTCTGTACAGCTACATCTCCACATGCAAGACCATCTTCCCCTGCCAAAGCCCTCCATCTTGTCACCTCTGGAGCTATTTCCTTTTTGGTTTTTTTTGCCTCTTTCAGCAAAGCTGTGCATAAAGCAAGGTGCTGGTCTGCAATTGCCACTTTGGGACCCTGTCAGGTTCTGTATGGGCATTTTGAACCCTTCTGCCTTGCTTTTCTAGGACTTTCAGATCTTCTGCCTTAAGGAAAGTGTTACTGGCTTTAGAAATGCTCTTTTGCTGGATTCCATGCTCATCACTGAGTTAACAAAGAGCCCACTTGCTCCAGCCTTCCCCCTTCAGCCATCCTGGGGCAGGTTGAGAGATTCAGCAGCATGTCCTGTGGTGGGGAACTTTGGTGCTTAATTGCACCATCTGTTTTTCCTCTCAGCTAATGTTTGCTTGAAGACTCTTTAAATGCAAACAAGGCCAGTCTATGCAAATCTAGAGCAATGCACTCAAGTGAGGGCTGCAAGAGCTGGGTTTTGGATTATCCCATCGTTCCACCTTCTTCGATGCAAGCTCATGAAGCATGAAATGCTATGCACAGACAGCTGGAGTGCTCCAAGAGCTGCCTCGTGTGTGCAGAGCATATGCTTTGAGTGTCCTGAAGCACTTAGAAACGGAGTGATCATGAGGGTTGTGCTGTGGCAGGGCAGTGGAGGAGCTGGAGCACCTTCTGATGGGATGTGGAAGTGTCTGGTGTGAAATGGTAGGAATGTCCTATTGTAGAGGTTCCTGGGAATTCCTGGAGAAGGGAATCACAGAATTACAGAAACATCCAGGCTGGAAAAGACCCTCAGGATCACCAAGTCCAAGCTATAACCCTACTCAACAAGATTCACTTTAAACCATATACCCAAGCACCACATCCAAAGAACCTTTAAACACATCCAGAGTTGGTGACTCCACCACCTCCCTGGGCAGCTCATTCCAGTTCCTGACCACTCTCTCCCTGAGAAACTTCTTCCTAATGTCCAATCTAATCCTGGACACCCTTGGCTGATTTAAAGAAACTACTTCTTTTAAAGACATCTAGGTTGCTTTATTCTCTTTGTTTTTTGTTTGTTTCCTTTCGTTGGGTTTGTGTGGTGGTTTGGGTTTTTTATTTTAAGAGTTTTAAAATCTTTAAATCTAAGCTGAATCCTTTAATGAATAGGATTGGTGAACTATATGGCAGAATAATGCAACCCAATTTCTGGAGAAAGAAAACAGAGATTTCAGGGAAATTAATCAGAAAACATTTCCATAGAAAAAAATCCATGTCACAGAACAGCCTTTCCTGTGGGAAGCTGCACAGCTGGTAAGCTCCTGGAAATAGGTGTCTGAAGCAGGCAGAGGGACATTTGGAAGGAGATGCTGATCAGCTGAATGGGCCTGAATTTTGGGTGACAGAAATCCTCCCTGCTCTTTTTTGGAGATTCAGGGTGGCTTTGTCTGTGCATCCAGGAGCCTGGGAACAGCCAGGGGCTGGCAGGAGCCAGGCAACGAGCGCTGGATGAATTTTCAACTGTTTGAATGTCACTGTCAAAATCCTCGTGGACACTTTGCTTTGTAGCTTGGATCCTGTCTTGATGCAGGATGTCTGAATGCCTCCAGAGTTGCTCTCAGCAGGGTCTGGTATGGAGGTGAGGTCTGTTTTGCCTGGCACCAGCCAAGCCTGTCTGATTATTTGGAGGAGAATTGGATGTCAGTGCCGAGTGATAGCTATTAAACCAGGCACCTGTGGATCCTGCTCAGTATGCCTGTGTGCTGCAAGCCTACACAGGTTTCCAGAGTGTCTAGTACCAGCAGGCAGTGTTGGTGTCATATCTTGGACTTGGACAACATAATTATCACCACACCCCACCCTCCTACCTCAGTGTGAGTTGCTGCCAATGCTGTATTAGCGAAAGAGGGAAAAAAAGAAGTCGTGTTTCCAGTGTAGGTAGTAACAGAGGTGCTTGTATGGCAGTCGTGACTGGTGTAATCTTGGTTGTTAGACAGCTTTAAGCAGGATTTAAAACTGCCAAGCATGCCAAAACAAACAGCAATGAGATAGATGGCCTATTAGACACACTTTGTTTGAACCGTTTGGTGCAGGAAGACACAACCTGGTTTGTGATGCATTAGCAATGCCAAACAAGGGGAAAAATGAGTATGGTGGCACATGCTATGAAAAAATGGGCTAGCCTCCTCAGTTTTAAAGTATAGCATCAGGCAAAGCATTTAAAGGAGCTGTATCAGTTTAGTGCTTCCTAGGCTCTTGGGCTTCACTTTGTTCAGTACTCCATATGGAGGTAAGATTTGGCACTGTGCTCCAAGCCTGGAGTCCAGCCATGCCCATCTGATGAGCTAGAGAAAAACGATCCCGGACACTGGTTGATTGATTGCATGGTTGATTTTGATGTTTTTCCAGAGCAGGACCTTTGTCTCGATTTTTCAATCATTTTAATCCAAAGCTGGTATAAGTATCAATAAGGAATGTAACTATCAATAAGGAACATTCACCCTTTGGTCCCAGTCTAGGCTACCAAAATCCCCAAGCTTGCAGTGGATCTGCTCATTTCCAGTGACTGCTGTCTAATGCTTGGGCCATTGGAGCTGAGATGCCACTCACACCTTCCATGTGGCTATATTGTGCAAGCAGCTTTTATCAACACCATCACGTTTCTCACGAAGTGCCAGTGTGAACCCCAGCAAGAGGACACGTGGATGTTAGGAGAGGGGCCACAGCAAAGCAGACAGCCAGAGGCAGGTGATGTGTGGGAGGACACATGTCCTGACAGCAAAAGGACAACGAGGTTTCCCATTCTGGCCAAGTGTGGCACGCATTCGTGCCTCTTCTGGGAACAGAAACCCCTTTCCTGTCTCCAGCAATGACCTTTGAACATGTGACATTCACCAGAGAAAGCCATAATTGCATAAACTAATGATTTTCAGAGCATGAGCTTTCCCAAGGCTATATAAAAGTGGCTGGTGTTTATCAGTGATGGGTAGATGAGAAAAGCAGAAGTTTCAGGGCTGGCTGGTTTATGTATTTTTAGGTCAGTCTGCTGCTGGTAAAGCTCTAATTGACCAGACTCTGCCCTGGGAGTCTTGACTGTGTGAGATGGCTGCCTCTTAACAGCTGTCACTTGCCTGAATTTCCACCAGTCAGCTGGAGGTGTTTTCTCTTATACTCTCTTTTTTGCTAGTTTTATTTCTGCCCATGTAATTAGTTTTTCCCTTAATTCTTAAAAGAAAAAAAAACCCCACAGAAGTAAAACCAAGCATCTTGGCTGAGAAGACAAATGAGAGCATCTTCTGTGCTGAAGATCACCAGGAATTAGTTTCTGACATCCTTGCCTTGGTACAGTCCAGGCTTCATTAAAGCATTTGCAGAACTCCTCCTGGCAGCCAAACATGCAGCAGAATAATTTGCATCTCCCTATAGATTGAACTGGTATCTGCCTCTGGGTTTGGCTGGTCTCATTTAGGAAATGTTTGTGTTGCATGCTGCTGCGTGAAAGGAACTCCTTGTGCTATCCTTTGCATAACAAAATGTGTACGCTTTCAGCAGCAACAAACCGGCTGAGGGGGTGGCGAGTCCCTTCTGCAACTGGTTCAATAGATGGAGAGGCAGAGTGGGAAGATGATGGGACAGGGTGCATGAAAATAGGATATGAGCTTGGCGCTTGAGTTCTAGCATAGAGAAAAAGACTTTGGTCACTGAGGTGAAGGGATGGAGCTGGGCATGCAGCCATACTTACCCATAGACAGGCTGCCTTCCCCCTGGAGAGCTGTATCTGTGTGTGATGTGGTGCTGTGGTCACTGAAGGACAACCAGAGCCTTATGGGTTGTTTTCTGATCTTGATCAACCAAATGAACAAGCTGAAGATACAGCGACCTAGGTCTGACCTGGGGAAACTATGTCTCTGCCAACCCTTGGTGCTGCCAGAGATGTGAGCTCCCCTGGGAAGTGACCGGATAGAAGCTTCACCAACATGAGATTTGATTTTGTTTTCATCAGAATAGGTGGGAGCCTGTTAGGCTGCTGTGAGACCAGCAAGATGAACCAATTGTAATAAACACTTCCAGGAATTTAGCTTTCCTCTCGAATGGATAATGTGCATGCTGCAGGTCCACTGGAAATCAGCTTGCAGCAGCTTTGGTGGGGTGGGCAATTACCTGCTAGTGTTACACTGCAGGAGAACCTGTTCTACTTTTGCTAAATATAGCAAACAATACCCAAGGCACAACAAGTATCGTGGGATGGAGATGATGATCAGCTGATTGAATATGCTGCTGGAAGCTGGCATTTTGGCCTGGGCACAAGCTGTGGTGTTAACCCTTTCATATGTCTGCTGGGAAAGCACGAACTGCTTCCCCCAGTGTACATGGAGTCCTTGCAGTACTAGACATGGCATTATTCTCACATGCACATAATTATATGTAGCAACTTATTTTAAATAGTTTGAGGCAGTGTAATGACTGTAATTAGGCTGCCAAATACAACATGAAAAGGAAAAAAATCCCCAGAACACGGAATGCATTGAGCCAGGACCTTACTAGTAAGAGAGCAAAGCTTTCCAAAAGCCTAAACGTTCATTATGTGCTTTGTGGAAACCAGTGGCCTGGCAATGATTGTCTCCTCCCATGTGTTTTGACAGCTTCAGGTATGACTGGTGGTGCAGAGGTGCTGGGGCTGCAGCTGACCCCTTCTGCTTGTTCCCCTTTCATGGTGTACTGGTGCTGAGCTGACTGTAGGTCCCTGTGGGGAAGGTGTCCTGGGCAGACTCTGCTAAAAGCTGGATAACTCTTCTGGACAGCTTGAGTTTTTCTGCAGAGCTGGTTCACACTTGTGGCCAGAAGGAAGCTGTAAACAGCCTGTGCAGTGGTGTAGGAGCCCACAAAAGTGAAGAATGCCAAAGGCTTTTGCAGCAGCAAAGCCCAGTCTGTCACTTTTACCTCCCTTGGAGCCCCACGCTAACATTAATCCATGTGTGGCAGCCAGCCCAGGCTTTTGCAAGCCACAACTGCTACTGCGGGGTCATGTGCAGGTTCCCATGGTGCTGCCCTCACTGACCAACACTTGTGTCCCTCCAACCTTCCTGAGTGACTGGGAAAGACTGCTGGGTATTTACAAGGAGCTGTTTTCCCATTTCAACTCCCAGGCCCACGATGAAAACACCAGAATGAGTGGATCTTTAAATAACCAGGCAGGCACTGAAGGTGGGGGGGAGGTAAGAATGCTGAATGATGCCTGAAATGTCAGCCATTTATTATTAAGTTGGTCCTGACGTTGACAGCTGAGCCCATTAAAAGCATTCTTGATCAAAAAAGCCAAAGGCAAACTTGCTGCTTAAATATCCCAGTTGTTTTTTTATGGCCTAGTTTTGAAAGTCTTAAGAAGGAAATAAAAGTTCAGAAAATATTTACAGATAGAAGAAATGCAGGATTTCATCACGGCTGCTGACTTCACAGGTCTGCAGGCAACAAGGACAGCAATTAAAGAGCAGGCGGGCAGAGATAGTCTCACATCTCCTTTGCAGAGATATTGTCAGTCTTAGAAGCCAAACTGTGTGTCGTTAGGGCTGGAGGAGCAAGAAGTCACCAGGTCTCGGTGTGAGGCTTTGAGGAGCTCTGAAGGCTTCCAGGATGTTAAAGGAGTAGTTATGAGCAAGGCTGAGGTTTGACAGACTTTGCTGGCAGAGCTATAAAGGTGAAATAATCGGTGCCATGTTGCTTGTCAGTGAAGCAGAAATGACAAAGGACCGCTCTGAATAATTCATGGGCTTTGTGGGTCAAAGTCTTCGCTGAGAGGACCAGTGGAAAGGGCTCCACGAAGATTACCCTAAGCATCAGCTGTAGATTTCAGGTTTGGATTAGGGTAAGAATTGAGAGCAGTAGTAGGAACCAGCAAAAAAAAAGGAGAGAAAAATCTGACCTAGCAGGAGAAATAGAAAGAAAGAAAGTTGTTTACTGAAGATTGAGGAAAAACAAGGTGAGTGGTGAAGCTTTTCAAATGTGTAAAAAGCTACTGAAAAGAGGAAGAAAATGCTTCTTTTTGTCTCTGTCTCTCATGACTAGGAGGTGTCATGAGTCTATGTGAAACCAGAAAGAGACAGATGCTGGGAAATTGTTTCATGGGGAAGTTGTAGAAATGCTGATATTGGAAGCCTTCAAAAGGAATCTGGGAAAATATCTGTTACAGCTGGTTCTGGTTAGACTTTCTTAGGCTCCTTCAAGGTAGGTAGGTTTGTTTGTTTTAGTGTGTTAATTTGTGGTGATTACTGTGACATTAGCTCCTGATGGGCTTCTGAGAGGATTCAAATCTAGAGCTGCAGATCTGGACACTGAGAACTGGCTCCAAGGGCAAAGTCTTGAACTGAGACAAAAGGTCTTAGTGGCTGAGCATTGAGTAGAAAATGGAAGCTGTGAACAGGGAGGAGTGTCTCTTGATATTGAATTAGGTTCTTGAGAATCAGTGAGAGCACACCAGACACTTCAGTCTGTTCCCCATGGCTGGGTATACACAGATTTTTTTTTTTTTTGGCTTCCCAGGTTCAAGAAAGGTGGCAGAATGTGACCAAGACTTCCAACCAGCCGATGTGATCCAGACAGGTCTCTGGGGCCAGTTAAACTCCTCTATTCAGCTGCACAGATGGGGGCATGGCTGCCCTTCCAGGTAGGAGCTCTCTGCCAAGATAACTCCTTCCTGACTCTGCTAATGGAGACATGGTGCCCCTGAGTGTTTGGCCAGGACCTGGAACTGAGGTTGCATGGGAGTTGGCAGGCTCTCAGATCCACCAGTAGATCTACCCAGATAGCCTAATTTTGAGGTTGAAGGAGGGGGAACTGGAAGGACACGAGTAGATGGCAATTCCTTTTGTGGCAGTTCACATCTCCAAACTTCTCTCATGATCCCAGTGCCCCTGGGAATTGTACAGCTATGTCCTCCTGCTGAAAGACATACTGTGCTGGAAGCATGGTGCTTGGCTAGAGGAACTTTTGGGGCTAGAGCAGCCATTCCCATGAACTCATTTCAATTTAATTGATTTTTCTAAATAATTTTTTTCCCCTTGATAATCTAGAAATAAAACCTCTTGCCCCAATTGGTGCAACAACCTCCTGATTCCTATTTGTTGACAAGGTGTTTTTCACACTCTTTCTCAGCATGGGCAGGCATGCTTGATCAGAGAAAGAGAAAATTAGATTCATGCACCTCCTACCATTTCCCGTTACACTTCTCCTCCTGGCTTCCCAGGGGCAGGTGTTCATGCAAGATCCCATCTATAAGTTGGCCAGTGAGTTACCCAGCATTAGGATTTCACAGGAATATCTCCTCTTGGTGTTGTCAGTGCCCAGTCAGGTACACTGCCAGGCTACAAGTTTGTCATGGTAATTTTTTCTGTTCTTCCTTGTTTTGTCTCTAGCCTTATCTCGGCCGAAGCAAACCATCTTGCGTGGCTGTTCTTTGTGCCCCAGTCTGATTTCTAGCTCATTTCTTGTGGCACAGCCAAATGTGTGCAAAGCAAGTGAGGACAGGGAGTTGTGCTGACCCTTTTGTACAGAGCAGGTGGGTCAGGCTGGTGACCTGGAGTCAAGGGCTTGTTTGAAGGACACTGCAGACTAAAACACTTTGAGTAGCAGCAGCAAAGGAGGAGTGTGGAAGCTCATATGCTGTATGGCGCATGACAGCAGGCTTGCTGGGCTACCTGAGGATAACGTGACAGAAGTGCTATTTTCCAGTGGAAGCTAACTTTGGTTAGGACTTTTTTGGGCATTATGCTTATATTAGATGCCACTGCATATATGGGCCAAGATTCTAAAAAGGAAACCTCCCTGGGTGTCAGAGTTGCAACTGTGCTGTTTCCAGTACGTGCAGTCTCCAGCTGTGATCCTTGAAGACTTGTTTCTTTTGTTTGTATTTCAATGGGTTATCCCAGCAGTATTTTTCAGGAGCACATAGGAATTGTGGACTTAAATTAGCTGCAAGATCCTGAAAGTGATGTCATTGTGTGGAGGCTGTACACATCATCACTGCCCCCATCAATAGAAACTTGTTTGCATGGGAAAATGCTTCTGCTGTTGGGACTGATTACTGGGGGTGACTTTGCTCTCATGAGAGCCTTATTTCTGACAGTGGCAGTTCAGCTATGCAGCTCTAAATATACGTTTCCTTGTTCAGATGTCCTATTTAGGCTAAAGCCTGCACATCGCCTGTAAGAGCTGGAAAAGCAAGGACCTGCCTTTGCAGTCAATTAGCTGCCTTCAAGGCAGAAATTATCTTTAAAAGGAGTAGGATAGGGAGCACGTGGAATCAGAAGATGCTTGTCTGCCTTGGTGACTAAGAGGTGAACTGAACTTCTCCTAATTGCTTTTGGGGAAGCTAATTGTAAGCAGATAGCTACTTTTCTTTGCCAAGAACTTGGGGAAATTTGTAGCTCTGGAGTAGGAAGGAATAGCAGAAGCATTGGGGTGCTCCTTATGACTGAATCAATTTGTGCTTAATCTTTCAAACTGTTTTTCCAGAGAGAACAGGTTGAGCCTTGAACTTTCAGTTAATTTGCTGTAAACTCATAGTTTATTTGCTATATCCATCTCTCTTGCACTGTCAGGCAAACTAGGAAGCTCAGGCGTGTTAATGACTCTTTCTGAGCACCAGAGTTAGAATCTCTCATTCAACTGGGTAGCTAAGTGCAGGGCACTGGGGCAGTCAGTGACCAGGGAAAGGTTAGAGGGCAGAAATGTGTGTGGGTGTGTCCCAGGCAGTATTTATTTGGCTTGCTTTAAGAAATCCTGCTCTGCATGTTTCCTAGAACTTTCCAGAGAGGGTGAATGTGTCTGCTATCCCCCAAAATATCCAGTCCACAACAGCACAGCAAGACCTATGAGCTTCTCCTGCCCTGCACTTCATCCATTCAGGCTCTGCTGCTAGCTGGAGGAGAGGAGCACTTATCCAGATGTTTTGCATCATCACTGCATGGCTGCTGGCTGGCACAGTGTCCCAGAACTGGCCAGGAAGGCCAGCAGAGGCTAAGAGAATCACATCTGGACAGCCCCTTACTTTTGGCAATGTACACTGAGCAATCCATTTGGTTAACAGATTCCTGTGTGCTTGTGACCAGGAGCAGCATGAGGAAAGAGGAATAACTGCTCAGGAGCTGGGGCAGCCAGAAGCACTTTTAGCTCAACAGCAACTACAGCAATGCTGCTGCAGCTGCCTTTAGTGCCTTGTTGGGATGGATCCAAAGCTCCTTCTTCCCCCTGATGGACCCAACTTGAGACATCCTGTCTTTGCTTTTAGGGCTTGGCATGCCACCACTAGAGTTAAACATCATCTGTGCCTGTAAGGACATAGGTGGGGTCACAGTGCCCCAGTGCATGCTATAGGGTGTATGGAGAAGGCTGCTGCTGTCCTTCCCCTATGTGCTTGCTGGCTTCAGAAAAGAGAGCTGATCTGATTCATGCATCACATCTTGGTCTCTGAGAGTGATGCCACCTGCAAGCTGGACACTTGCACTGACCTAATGCCTTTGTGGCTTCAAGCCACATTAGTACCATCTGTTAGCAAAGGAGAGCTTCCCAGCACTGGGTGAAGCAAGTGTGGGGGTGGATCTTCACAGGCTTTTATGCCAGGGTGTGCTGGGAAGGACCTGACCTTCTCCCGAGGGCCAGCAGCCTCTGCTGGGTTTTGAACCACACATGCTCTCTGCACCTACCTGAAAGGAAGCTGTAGCTAAGTGGCTGTCAGTCTCTTCTCCCTAGTAACAAGTGACAGGACAAAAGGGAATGGCCTTAAGTTCCACCAGGGAAGGTTTAGGTTAGGTATTAGAAGAAACATCTCCATTGAAAGGGTTCTCAAACACCCTGGGAGGTGTCTGAATCTCCATCCATGGAAATGTTTAAATCATGCATACATGTGATGCTAAGGGACATGGTTTAACATTAAAATTTCCAGCTAATGGTTGAACTTAAAGGCCATTCCCAACCAAAACAATTCTATGGTTCTATGTGATTTTCTGTTTGTGGCTTGCTTCTGCAATGAGAAAAGCTTTGGAGTTTTTGGAAAGAAGCTGTAATCCAGCCCCACTGAGCCCAGCTACAACAACAGATTATTGTTCTGGTGCAGGTGAAGGACAAGACCTCTGCCTGGGAGCTTTCCAGGAGCTTTGCCACTTAGCTAGAAGGAAGCAGAACTTCTGGGCATTGATTCTACCTGCAGTGCTAATGCTGACTGCAGTGCCAGGAGGTCTCCAACAGTGCAGAGCGTGAGGAATCCAGCTTTGTGCACCAGCGTGGTGCAGAGCTGGTGCTCACAGCCCCTCCTGTCCCTTTTTGTAAGTGGAGGGTGCAGGATGAAGGCCAGAAAACTAGCATAGACGCGTTGGCAAGGCTGCCTCACTGTCTATGCTGAATGCAGAGCACTTCGGATGCTCCCAGTTCCTGGAAGCTTACTGCCTTTTGATAGAGAGGAATACAAACTATTACAGTCATTTGACTTGTCTGTAATGGCTCAGAGACATTAGAAAGCAAAAGCTGAGATCTCGCTTCAAATTTGCAGCTCTAGTTGTGGCTATTTGCTCCATGCCTGTGGTTATCATGGTGCTTTCAGCTTGGCAGTGAGAAGTGTCCACTCTCTTACTTAGCAATGATCCTGCTGCAGCCCCACTAAGCCCTGTGGACAGCCTGGGTATCGGTTCTTCCAGCTCATTCCCATACATTTGCCGAGGACAGCTTTTCCCCTAGGTAGCCTGAGCTGTGGTGTAGATGAATGGAAATTTGCAGTTTAAAAGCATTCTTCCATTTCAGTACGACTTTTGCTTTGCAGAGAGTTAACTCTGTCGTTCCCTACTCAGAAGCAATTGGTGTTTCCTTCTCTGGCCTCAAACTTGGCAGCACTGCCCTCTAAGATAGCAGAGCTGTTGTGCTCTGCCAGGCAACCATCTCTCCATGATGATCAAGCTGTTTGCACTTGCTGGCACTACTGACATCTCTTGTAGAGGTTTTCACAAAGGCAGCTGAAGTGGTTGTGTAGAGCTAGAGCACAGCTCTGACCTGTAAAGGAGAGCAGGTTCTGGACCTCTGCTCCACATTGGCCACAGGGATGTTACTGTCTGCACACTTGGCAAAGGGCCAGATCCAGGAGGTAACATGTGGCAGTGATGTGGCACACACAGAGCCTTTCACTGGCAGCAGGTGCATTCCCATGGAATGTCTGCAATGGGAAGCGCTTTTTGCCAACTGGGCAAACTGGGTTTAATTCAGGTCCCTGCCAAAAAAGTCTCCTGGAACTGAACACATCCCACAGGAAATGCCCTCCAGCAGCTGCAGCAAATCCAAGGAAAGCTTTGCTTATTTCCAGACTAGAGAAGCAAATCCAATGTTGAAAATGTGGCTAAAATAGAAGCCTGCTTAGCAGAGAAAGGCCAAGAAAGTCTTCAGTGGGCAAAGGCAATGCCAGTGCTGCGTTTTCCATAGAGGTCTGAGAAAAGGAATGTTTTGAAACTACCAAAAACCTGGAGTTCCTTCTCATCTATGGCCTTGTATATCACCAAAGCTCCTTGGTCCAGTTCTAATCCTGATTTTGCAGTTTGCTGTCATAACGTTATAAAGTCAAATGCCACCAGTGATGGAAATAGATATTGCCTCCCAGACAGGAGCTTCAGTGAACTGTTCCAGGAGGCAGAGGGGGAAGGGCTTCCCCAGCTGAGTTTTACTGAATTTTTACTGGCAGCAAAGACTCAGTTTTAAAGAAACATGGTTTTCTGATTAGAAAATGCTCCCCTGGGCCATCTGTCCTCAGCTGTCTGTTTTTTATCGCTCCTGTGACATTCCTAAGACTTGGCAGTACCCAGGACTGCTTTGGAGGCACTTAGCAGGATACAGCCCTGCTTTGAAAAGCTTCCACCTGAACAGCAAATCCTGGCAAAGAAGCAGAGGAGAGGTGTCCTACAGATGGCAGGAGGAGGGAGAGGAGAATGTGAGGGTAGTGTTGCCAGCTGCAAACTGCCTGCTCCTCCTGGAGCTGTGCTGGTGCTCCCTAGAAGAGGCAGAGTAGGAGGTGGGACAGCATTGGGCTGTGTGGGTGTCCTGTGCTCTGTGGAGCCGTGGCTGCCACAACCATTGTGGTTATCTTGGGTGTTTCCCCCTTTGCCATGTGAATGAGTTACTCTGGGCAGTGCTGTGGTAGGGCAGGCGACGGGGTTGCTCCATGCCTGTACTTCTCTGTGCCTGTGCTGACCCAGGCAGAAAATGCTGGGTCCTTCTGTTTGTACCAGACTCGGATACTTCTCACCCACAGTGTGACTGTGAATCCTTTAGCCTTTCCCATTGCCCTGGCTGAGCACTCTGGGAGCAGCCAAGAGAAAAGGAGGAGGGAAGTGGATGGCTGAAACCTCTGTGTGTTTTGGCAGGTCCTTTTTTTCCCCCAGTTACATAATCTGAAACGTATTCAGGGCTCTCCCATACGTTGACTGCCAGAAGCACTGCCATTAAAAGGTGACTTGAAAGGCTGCAGCTATTTAAGACAAAGAAAAGAAGAACTGACACCATTACCCTTCCTCCCATCACTTTCCCTTTTGCCCTGTCTCTGCCAGCTTGCTAGCACTGGAAACAGCATCGCAGAGACACAGGGAAGCAAGCTGGTGCCTCAGAAAAGTCACGCTGGCTGCTGGCAGGCTGTCTCCAGGCTTTGCTGGCGATCAGATGGTGGAGGAGCAGCTGAGATGAAGCGCTGCCCTCCTCAGCTTCAGGGAAGAATCTTTATGAGGGCAGAACACTGGCTTTTGAGTCTCCTATAAATAAAACCAGACTCAGTCTAGGGGTCAGTATAAAAACACCTTTGCACCTGCTAAAGCTTCCTCAGATTTGCACTTAGTAAACCAAAACTGGAATATGGACAGAAACTCACAGAAACTTGCTGCTGGGTGTCCCTGCTGTGCAGTACCTACAGGGTGGCCCAAGGCTTGCTGCTTCCTATAATTTCAAGCCTGCCATGGACCTTGCTGTGGACTGGATGTGGCTGACATTTAGCAGGAACACTAGCTCCTGTCACAACAGTGCCTGGGGAGATGCAGCCGTGCTCAACCATCCAGCTGATGCAACCTGCTGTTTTGCAAGCTCAGTCAGCACCTCACTTCATCGAAGAAATGCTCCTGGCTAACACTGGGTGATGTTTCCCAGAAATGGCATGGGCAGGAAAGATGTTTTACTTGGCATAAAGCTGGCCTCAGCGCAACCTGTCCAGTGCTCTTCTGGGTGGAAGAAGCCAGCTTGGATGAGTTTGGAGCGAAGTTGTTTTTAGCCACTCCACAAAGTCTAAAAGGACTGGATGAATGGCATGTGGATGCTTGGCCTCCTCTCCTGCCAGTCCCACTTGCAGAGACCTCTCCAGGTAAGAGCTGTGCTCTGTTTCTCATGATGCAGCAGAATAAGAAATATCCCAGCTGCAGGAAGCTCACTTCCAGGATCCCCTTTGTGCAAAGATGTCAAGGCAATTTATGGTTCTGAGCTTATTTGGGGCTGCACCTTTAGTGCATTAATTTTACCTGAGGTCGAAGTGAATCACTTCACCCTGACCGCAGACAGACTCGTTGGCAGGTCTAGGAAGAGGAGCCTGTGCTGCCTCCCCTCCCAGATGCATCTGAAATTTCAAGGGAGCGCCAGAGCTTCCTCTCAGCTTGAGCATGCAGGATTTTTGTGCTTCGGTCAGTTCTTCGAGGAACATGAACTTCAAAGTGGAGTTTGAGACTTGCTAAGAGTGTTTGCCTCCCCAAACCACGGAGCTGTTTACCCAAGTGCTATGGACACCCCAACGGGGTTCAATCCCCCAGTCCCTACTCCTTTGTCCCAGGTCGTTTTGCGTTGCTTTGGCAGAAGCAATGGAGTGCCCTTCTTCCCGGGGAACAGCTGGCAAAGCCGTGGCTGTGCCAGTACCAGGCGACCACATTCCCCCAGTACAGGACTTGCGGGCAGACCCTCTGAGGCCACTAGTGGAGCCCGTGTGTCCCCGGGGCGTGAAGGACAGGGACGTGGCGGGGCTAAGCGCCTTGGCTACCTCAGCTCAGCGGCTCCCAGCCTCTCCGCGGGGCTGGGACGTGCAGCCTCTGCCAACCCGCGGGGCCGCCGGCGCCGCTTCCCGCCTGCCCTCTCAGCACCCCGACAGCTGCGGGCTCCAGCTGCGAGCTACGCTCTGCCGCCGGCTCCGGCGGAGCAACAGCGGCCTCCAGTGCCCGAATCTCCTCCATCCAGGGACCCGCATCTTGCCTCACTCATCGCTCTCCTGCCAGGCGCCAGCCCTGAGGGTTGCCGGCAGCGGCGCTCAGCAAGGCCACTAGAGGAAAAAAATGTTTTAAAGTGGAAGAATAGATCTTTTTGTTTCTAACAGGCACTGGGGAGCTGTGCTCTGCAGGACAAGCCGGGTAGCTTTCGGTGCATAAGATTCATGTGGTGGGGCACTGGCACATGGACAACGCTGGAGGCAGGTCAGAATAGAGATGACTTGTTAGAATCTCCCTCCTGGCAAAGGCTCTGGGTAAGGGCTTCAATACTCTCTACTTGACAAATGTAATTGCAAGTCATGAGAATACAAAGATCTCCTATTACTTGGATGCTGGAAGTTTAGGAAAAATGCAAAAAAAAGGTCTTCCTGTTATGCCAGAGCCTGCCTCTCTCCTTCAGTATGTCCTTTGCTCTAGTGACATTCTATCTGGAGTCCAGCTCCACAGTCCTCTGGAGCAAGTCTGGACTGTATCCAGGTCTGGAGTCCTCAGCACAAGAAAGACATGGACCTGTCTGAGCAAGTCCAAAGGAGGCCACAAAAATGGTCAGAGGGCTGGAATACCTCTTCACTGAAGAGAAGCTAAGAGAGTTGGGTTTGTTCAGCCTGGAGAAGAGGAGGCTCAGGGGAGACCGTACTGGGGCCTCTCAGTCCTAAAAGAGGGCCTGTAAGAAAGGTGAGTATAATCTTTTTTGCAAGTCCTGTTGCAACAAGAACAAGAGTCAATGGTTTTAAACTCAAAGAGGGGAGACATTTTTTATGGTGTGGGTGGTGAAACACTGACCCAGGTTGCCAGGAGAGCTGGTGGATGCACAATTCCTGGAACAATTCCAGGTCTGGTTGCACTGGGCTTTGAGCAACCTGATCTAGCTGATCTCCCTGCTTGCTCAAAAGGGATTTGGACTAGGTGACCTTTAAAGGTCTTTTCCAACTCAATCCATTTTATGATTGTAGCCTTGTCCCTGGGGCTCCATCCGTTACTTGCTCACAGCACTTTATGGACGTTACCAAAGCAAACCATATTTTTCAGGAAGGTATTTTAAATGTCAGGGAAAGGTGTCTGCTGCGTCTCAGAAATCCCAATGCAAGACATGGAGATGCTTTCATTTTATTAGTGGTTTGCACAGGCAAGGGACAGCTTTGTGCTCTCATCTCTGAAACTGTTGCACCTTCTAGTTCCGAGCGGAGTCGGAGCGCGGAGAGGGCTTTTGGCACATTCCCCTGTTCTTTATGCGCACGTTAGTCCTTCTTTGCCTGAAAGAGATGTTAAAAATGCTAGAGGATGCCTTCACCTCAGAGGACAAAGGAAGAGCAGAAAACACTGCTTAAATAACCATTTAAGTGTTAGTCACAGAAAGTAAGACCAAATGTTCTTGACAGGGAGTTCAGGGTTACCATGGGCATGTGTTAATTAATTCCAATCAGCTGGTGCCTCCTGGCAGAATAATTCACTTCTGTGCTGTAGGACAGCACTAAGACACCTCCAGTACCTGTCTGGCTGCAGACAATAAAGGTTATGACTTTGGTTTGTAGTTTTATTACAGGAAAAAAAGCCTGCCATTTTGTCTTACCTGGGCTTGGGCCTGCTCTCAGCCCTCACTCCTGATTGCTCCTGCAGCAACAGTGAGGAAAAAACTAAAAAGGCACTCAGACAAAAGTAGTTTTATTATTTTCTGCCCAGTAGTGGACTAAGCAAAGAATGATAATTCCTTTGAATTGTTCCCTTTTCACACTGGGTAGTGGTGTTCTTCTCTTTGGAAAGACAAGCCCATTTCTCAGGTGCATAGGCAAACACTGGTAAATCATTTTCAAGCTGTTTTGCCTTTTGCAAAAAACATTTTTTGTGCTGGTCACAGTGAAGTGACCAAAGGCGACAAGTGAGACACTGCTGCTGCAGGGACCTGCCAAATGCTCTCACAGTAGTTATTCCCAGATTCCATCAGGCCTCCAGCTCTTATCAGAGTGGTTGCACACATGAAACTGCAAATGGCATTTCACCCTTCCTCTCAGCTACCTGATTTTTCCCTATGGACCAAAGATTTACAGATGAGGACACTCCGTTTATCTCTCCCTTAGGATATTTGGCACCAACAGGCTTCAAAAGTCTTCCTGGAGAAGAGGAGGCTCAGGGGTGACCTCATTGCTGTCTACAACTACCTGAAGGGAGGTTGTAGCCAGGTGGGGGTTGGTCTCTTCTCCCAGACAACCAACAACAGAACAAGGGGACAGAGTCTCAAGTTGTGCTGGGGAAGTATAGGCTGGATGTTAGGAGAAAGTTCTTCACAGAGTGATTTGCCATTGGAATGGCAAATGGTGGAGTCACCGTCCCTGGAGGTGTTCAAGAAAAGACTGGATGAGGCACTTAGTGCTATGGTCTAGTTGACTGGCTAGGGCTGGGTGCTAGGTTGGACTGGATAATCTTGGAGGTCTCTTTCAACCTGGTGGATTCTATTCTATTCTATTTTAGTGCCTGACCCAGGTTGTCCTGCCCAGGAGACCAAATGGCTGTTGTTCCTAACCTCAAAACTTCTTTGCTTTTGAACATTGACAAGGAAATTGCAAGAGTCAGGGCTTTGACCTGTGGGAGCAGCACATTTCCAATCACAGCTGCTGAAAGCTTGCACAAACGAGGTTAAAGAAGTCCTGGGATGCAGTGCCTGTCAAGGTGGGGTGCCAGCACCAGCTTCTTGTTCATCCCTCCCTTCCTCTGACTTCTGGCCAGCTCTGGATGCACTACCAGTTTGATCTTTTTATTTTCCTTATACCTTTTTTGTGACCACAAAGAAAGGAACTTCTGTTCCTTCCAAAACCATGTTCTTCATTCTCAATGCCAGTTTTCTCCTGTGTAGCTTTGAAGCCTTCCCCGTTCTCTTTACCCTGCTCTTGGTTCACGGCCAAAGCCCTGATGATGTTGTGTCTGTGGAACCTCCCACCCCCATCTGTTGCACAATGCAGCCGACAGCTGGTGCTGGGCTGCTGGCTTCCAGCATGGTCATTACCTCCCTGCCATGCCGAGCCGGGTCATTAACTGCGGTGCCCTCGTTCAGGAGATCCCACTCAGCATGTCTCTGCCTGACTGCATCGTGTTCAGTTTCAAAATGTAAACCCAACGTTTGAGCAGGCCACAAGCAAATTATGGGGCAGCATCCTGGGTTAATGAAGGAAAGAAGGGAAGACCAGACCAACAACTCTTATCCAGGCTTCTCTGGGTGATCTGGACTCTGTTCCTTGTTACTACAAAGTTAGCTGGGATGTAATCCTCCTAAAAGCAGAGTTAGACTCTGCAAGCCTATTTGTTCAGGGATAGAAAAGCTGGAATTTGAGCTTCTGTTAGAGATGTCTCTGCTGATAGTAGATGGGCATGTGAGGCTGATCACCAAAAATCCCTGCCTCCACAAGGTAAGTCAAGAGTGAACCTTCCTGGGCGCCACAGACAGGGGCATCTGGCTACAGATGAGACTCATTCTTCCCAACAGATTTTTGAACTGCCTGATAGCATTGAGCTGGAAATAATTCCTTCACTTGTCTGACATGGAGTGCTTCCAATATATAAATATACTCAAAATTACCTAGGGCCAAGGCAGATGAAATCAATCAGGATTGCCAGGGACATTGCTAGCATTTGGACCTGGCCTTCTGCTAAGACAGTGCAATCTGGCACCAGCACAGATTAAATGTAAGGCTCATTCTTAAAAATACCCAGAGCAAATTGTATCCTTTCATATGCAGAGAAGGCAGAAAGCAAAGCTCCTCTATAAATTGCTGAGGTGAAAAAAAACAGTTTTTCCTCAGCTACTGCACAGCTGAGGTCACCTGGAAAAATATTTTTCTGCCTGCATGCTGTATCTGGGCAGACTTTGAGGACTTTGCCATTTGTCTGAGTTCCTGGACACCTGCCAGCACAGTCTGAGCAATTGCTGCAGCTTGGCAGCTGCAGGGAGATACTGGCCGTGTGGTCCCTGCTTCTGGGCAGCTTGTGTGCTGCAAACTGCACACCACAGACCTCTTTCACAGGCAGAGGCCACATGCTCAGAGCAGCCGCTGCAGCATCTGCACGGGAGGCCAAATTTGTGCCAGATGTGCCGGGCTCACTGCCCACGCTCCACTCAGCTGCATGCAGGCAGCTTGCTTTCTAGGAAATCCCAGACATATGTAGTAGCCCTTGTCTGTGTGATATTTAGACTTGCAGAAGGTCCGGATACTCACAGGTTCTGAAAGCACAGCAGGCACTCATTGCCATACAGGAGGTTGTCTGTGCCACAGATGGGGTCAAAGATCTTCGTACAACCTTTTCTTAGGTCGTAATTGCCACAAGCTGCCTGTAGACACAAGAGGGTTATGCTGAAAATACTAAATGTGCTTTCAATTTACCAAAGGCAAATTGACCTCCTTTTCAAGGAGGCCTGTATTTTATATATCTTGATAACCCACCCCAGCTTAATCAGAGCTCTGCTTTGAGCTGTCAGAAACACAGTCACTTGTCACCATGTAGTCCCTTGTCCAGCTGAACTCCACCTGGCACTACTGCACACCCTTAGGAGTAATAGTATTAAGTAATGTTCCACAGGCAGTGCCTGATCATGTTCATCACCATTTTTATTTCTATGCCACAACGATGCCTGCCCTCTCACTTACAAGACAGAGAGCAAAGGGAGCTCTGAACTTCTTGGAGGGTAACAGCAATATTAATATTTGTTAACAGCTTTTCTCTACTGAGTTGTCGGGAAAGGCAATAGGAAACCAGTACCATCTCTGGGCATTTGCTGTGGCAGAGCAGGTGAAGGAGGTTCCTGGGCCCTGGCACTGTTGGACTGCCAACCCAACAGCTCGCTGTACGTCACACTGGGGAGTGTGTTGCTAAATACATTATAGGTTAGTTCTGTCTCACTAAACCTGGGCACACCCTTGTGTTACACAAAAACAGGAGCCTTTACCTCTGTTCCTTTGCCAGCAGCTCCATCCGGCTCAGCGTTTGCTACAGAAAGAGTGGAGAGAGAAGATGACATAGTGCTCATCACGCAGGCTGGTTTCAAGGGAGATGCTTCAGGCTGAGGACTCTATATCCCCACTCAAGCACCTTTATCTCAGCAAACAATTTTCTTCCCTGGGCCTCCCTCATTTTGCAGCTGGGTCTCTCCTTGCTGCATCTGCCTCTTTCCACTGGTGGAAACACTGTGACGGTGCAAGGTCCTGTCAAGGCTGGGTTCACTTCTAGTGACTTTTCCTACCAGCTGCTAGGAAGCAAATGAAGTTTTGGCTATCTCTTACCACGTATTCAAGGGTAACAGAAACTCTTGCTGATGCTGGACTGACACTGAAGAAAATTCAGAGTAAATTCTTTCTGATGCCATTGTGTTTGCACTGAAAGGAAGTGGGACAAAAGACAAGTCACTGAAGATCTTTGTGGCTGGACCTGAGGTCTCACTGGTGGGCATCTCCATGGAGAAGCTGACCCTTACTTGACAGCTGGGATCACATAGGTGGAACATACAACTGGTATGCTCTGAAAAAGAGCCTGGATTTGTTTGGCAAAAGGCAGGACTGAGAAGCAAGACCTTGGTTTGCTTATAAATTCAGAAGTCGTTCACATGGAAGAATTGGACTACATCTATATTAACAACCAGTAGTCCAATGGCAGTTTGTCTGTAGAGTGAACCAGTAATGGTGCTGAGGACCTGACAGCCACACTGTTTAATGTTTCAAGGCTTTTACTTTGGGCTAACACTGGTCCAGACCCAGAAGTTGTAGCACATTACGTGCTCAGCTCATCTGAAGTGAGTCCAGGTTTTGTGCTCAGACAGCTCTGCAATGGCAACCGTTGCACAGTGAGAAGGATATTAGAGGACTTAAGAAGCACTCTCCTGTTCTGAATGAAGCCACTAATGCAGGAATTCCTTGTGAGCAGGACCTGAAGAGCAGCAACAGCCCATGTTCTCATCCCTCTGTGCCATATGGGATTTTGAAAACACAGCTGGCTTGAACATTGACTTTGGTAGTGAAAGCTGCATTTTCACTTGCGTGGATGCGTTTCCTGTCTTCTTGGATTTGCCTTTTTTAAAACCAGAGTAAAATCATAGAATCACAGAATCATTTAGGTTGGAAAAGATCTTTAAGACCATCAATACCATCTGTTAACCCAGCACTGGCAAGTCCACCATTAAACCTTGTTACCAAGCACAAGATCTAAGTGATGGTGACCCAACCAATTCTACAGGCAGCCTGTTCCAGGGCTTGACCACACTTTTGGTGAAGTTTTTTTTTCCTAATCTCAATCTTCTCTGGCACAGTTTGAGGCAATTCCCTCTTGTGCTATTCACTCTAAAAGAATTGCACTGCCCTAGAAATCACCAGCTCCAGGCTGAATCCTAGCCCTGAAAGGAGAGCAGTTCTGCTTGGTTTCGGGAGTAGGTGCCAAGCACTCTTTTAAATCCTTTGCTTTAGACTTGCTCCCAGACCACTGCTGCAATGCATGGTGACCATTGCAGCATTCTCTGGTAGTCCCTCCCTGGGGCCACAGCAAGGTTACAGCCCCAGCTGGCCTGTTCCCAGGCTCACCTTCTCACATAACAAACTTGAAAGCTTTAGCAAGGAGAGGAAATGGCTCCTAAGCAAAATGTGCACTCACCTTGGTAGCAGCAGAGTGCCAGGGAGAGGAGCAGGAAAACACCAGTTGCCTTCATGGTCAAAGCGATGCTTTACAGTGGACAGCAAAGGAGAAAAGGAACGCTTTTCAGGCTTTCAGAGATCCCACTTCTGGCAGTCTATGGACCTTATACCTTTCACCACCTGTGGCACCACCCTGCGTGGCCAGCTCCACCCCGCAGGCTGGTGATGACAGCATTCAAAGTTCGGGGACAACACCAGGTGGCAAATGGCTCACTGGTGTGTGCAAGGATGAAAGCACCTCTGAAGCCAATGGAGGTAATGATCCTTATCGATGGCAAGTGCTGGAGCTGCATCTTGGATGTGGAAGACAGCCTTGGGTCTGTGCTGCAAGCTGGGAAAAGGCCACTTTGTACAAGAAGCAGACTGCAGAAGTGGGCAGGAGGGTGAGACAAAGACACGTGTCATCATGAGTACTGAGGCTGATCAGTGACCATTTGCAGGGCTCTGTGTGAAGATAGCTTTTGTCCACACACTCCATCCCTGGTGTGATCCACAGAGCAAAGCTGGGGCGTTGCACCTTCGTTTTCCTCTCTGGCAGGTAGGGACAGCAGAAAGAACTGCTGCTGGGAAACAAAGAGCTTGGACATGCCTTGAACTGCTTGTGGCTGCACTTTCAGTACTGTTATTTTGCTTGCATATCTCTGTGACTGCAGGCAGGCAGCTGAAACGAGCTCATTGGGCCGGATGCTGCTCCTTTCCTCTCTCTCTGCCTGTGGATTGGAGTAAACTCTGGGGATTTCCAACATTTACTCCACCAATGGTGCATTGCAGAGAGTGGATCAGTCCCTGGGGTATTAGAAGGATTAATTAATGTTTCTAAAGCACTTTGATATCTCAGCCATAAATCACTGGAGAAGTGCAAAGCAAATTATTACTAATGGGGGCTTATGACTCAAAGACAGATTTTTAATTAGCTGAACAGGACAAAGTCAATGCCAAGAGCAATCCAAGGAGCTGTTAGTGAGACAAAAATCTCTATCAGCAGCTGCTCCACTGTCCAAGAAAGACCCTAGTCCAAATGTGGCTCTGGAGGATCCTTTTTCCTGCCATAAATATCCCTTGTGAGTTTGCTTCAGTGGTGATGGAGATTTGCTCTTGTCTGGGCTTCCCTCTGCACTCCCTGGGGCAACCTGCAGCATGGGGGGCTGAAAGAACTGCTCTTAATGGCATCTGTTATTTTATTAACTCAGGGAGTAAGGCTGGCTTTGGGTCTTTAAGTATGACCTGCTCAGCAGCTGTGAAGAGCTGGGCTGAGTGTTAGTGGGCTTCTGTAAGCAAAGTCCTTTAGCATGCCTAGGACAAAGATTCTTGTAGTGTTGTCGCCCTCTGAGGAGCAAGGGAAGGAGAGATGATCACGTTTTGTAGTGGAAAGAGGTTTGTCTTGATCCAACACTGTGCCCTGCTACTTCTACAGCATTTCTGCAGCGTGAGTGAAGCCAAGAGATACCAATAGGTGCTTTGGATGTCCCTTCCCAAAGCTGGAAGGGGGCTTAGCAAGAGTATTGATGGTTATACACTGGGGCAGCTGGGGAAAAGGTTTTGCTCTTCAGTCTGTGACACATGTAAATAGAGCAGTGCTGATTACCCTTGTTTGGAATGTGCCCGCTCCTGGTAAAACACATTTGCACATTTTTCAGCTTAGAAATTCTTGCTGTAGCCAGCAAATGTGATCATTTTGATTGTCCAGAAACAGAAACCTCTTTCCTTGGATTCCTTGGAAACATTCAGGCACAATTCCAGGCTTGAGTTTGCTGGGTAAATCCTTAGTGTTTACGAGAGCAGATGGGAACTGTGTCTGTTCCTGGGAAATTTCAAATGTGTATAATGTCACAGTTTTCTCCTTTCCTTCCTCCACCAGCCAGAGGCATCAAAGCAGAGACAGGCTGCTGACCTCCCTCTGCCTCCTGGACACTCCTCTTACTGCTTAGGCTCCTGACAGGTTTGCACTGACTTATTTTCGTGTTCGTAACCCCTCCCAGAGCTGTATGAGATTGAGCACTTTACTACTGGAGTAGGCTGAAGAACCTCCAGATTATGCAATACAGTGGCTGAACTTAATATTTCCACAACAACTTGAGCCAAACCAACTGATTCAAGGGCAGCTGCCTCTGCCAAAAGAAGGAGCCAGCATAGACTGCTAAGGCTGCTGCAGCTGAGCAGCAGTCACACTAGGTTTTCAATGCAGTTTCTCCATTAGCAATTGCCCTTTCTTTCCCAGTGCCTCTGCTGACATCTGTGTGTTTATGAGATGCCTTCAAAAATGTGGGATCTCAGGGCTCCTCTCTGCCGATTGACATCCATTCTACATCCTTCAGGAAAATCAAACAGAAATGCTTGAGGCTTATTTGACTGGGGAGGAATGAAAAAGAGCTGCAAACTGCTATTGCACTGGGTGCTCCTGGTAGAAGGAGTGGAGAGATGTCTTCAGCAGTGTGGGTTTTCTCAGGATGTGTCACCTTGTCAGAGCAGTGTGTTCCTCCAAACACATCAGCTGGAGGAGTAGAGAAAAATGAGTCAGGCGGCTCTGCCAGCCGTGCTGTGTGACTTGCTGAGCACAGCGCACATCAAGAACAAATGCAGAGGACAGGCAGGCCCCCAAAGCAGGTGCTGCTATGGGATGGCTTCTCCTTGTTCTCCTTCTTGGGTGATGGCTACAACATGCAGTGTGCAACAAAAAAACCCTCTAAACTTGCTGGTGGTGTGTTCTGGCGTTTGGAAGGCATCCTGAGGATGCATGAGGAATGTCCTGATGTCACATGAGGAATGCAGGAAAGGGGCAAGCTGAAATGGAAGGTCTGCCTCTAAGTGGGTCAGCAGGAAGAGATAATTCCCTTTCTCCTTTTTTTTTGTCAGTAGTAAAGAGCTGCAAAGGAATAAAAACCCCACATTGAAGGGGAATAAAACATTTGGGAACCTGTCTACTTGTAATGCAGTGGCTTGTCCACAACAGACTGGAGGAGCACTTGTTTTACCAGGGCTGGAGTTTGCTTTTTGTGAAGACTTGATCTACAGAGAGAAATCACCAATGCCCTGGAGAAATTGCAACCAAGTCACCAGCAAAAGCATTCAAAGAGCACAAACCAGATGCAGATGAGCACAAATCGCAGCTTAGAAACCACAAATGGTTCTTCAGCCTCTTCAAAACAATGACATTTACCAACAACAGGATCATCTGGGGTGGTTTGCATTTTCCAGCCTTCTTCTCAACCCAAGAGAATGAATGGGCTAAAGTAAAAGCAGAACTCTTGCAGTTCCAGCACTTGGGAACTGGGGTGATGGCAGGGAGACATTGCAACTCTTGGTACAAGCTCACCTTAGCTGGTGGTGCTGGGACTGTGAGGGAAGAGCTCCTCTGCTAGGGAGTGCAGGTGAGGGGAGACCCCTTGGCCCATGTCCCAGCACTGTCCCAACCCCTGGCAAAGACCCACACCACAGCCCTGTGCTGGAGGCAGTCTCAGTGCATTGGTGGAGGTTGTGGAGACTATCCTTGGGGTACATGAAGTGAAGGCACCTCTTGGGGATCTGTGGGAGGATCCTCAGTGCTTAGGACAGCAACAAGGTGGAGAAGGGGTTTGCTGCTTCCTAGTGATGGGTGGGATGATTGAAGTTTGGAGAAAGGCTGATGCAAATGTGAAGTACAGGGGTGTCATAACAGTCAGTTCCCAAGATGCTCTCTTAGGTCTGAAGAGCTGCTCGTGTTGGATTGAAAGGCTGAGTATCCCTAAAGCTCTATTACATGCTGGGTTTGCTGGACCTGGATCTTGCCTGTGGTATCCAAGATGGTTTTGAAAGCAGCCAGTGCAGAAGAGCAAACTCTGTGCAGAGGTGTGCCCATGGAGGGGAGGAGGTTGTCTGCGAATGCAGGAGCCCATGGGGGCTCTGCAAGTCACCTGGAGGAAGAGGGATGGTGCAGCTGGGACCCATTCAGGCATGGGAGACAGGCCAAGCCATTTTACATCAGCAAGGTGAGAGCTGGCTGATGTGCAGTCATCAGCTGCTCTTGTATCCAGGGGATACTGCTCAAACACTGATTTTTTCCTGCAGAAAAAAAAACCCTCTCAACTATAATTTGTTCTGTAGTGATTTTTGTCTTGGATGCTCTCCCATTAATGCTGAGAAAGCTCTTTGGTTGCTCTGAGTGCAGGGAAGATATTGAACATTCTGGCAGGTTAGGAGAAGGGATCCTGTGAGTAGGATAGTTTTCTGTTATGAAAACATCACTTATTTTCTCCAGCTGTAGGGGAGTCTTTGGAGCCCAGAACAGTATATCAATTTGTTTTCTCTTCTGTCTTGACAACGTTGCCTCTGGGGCCTGTAGTTCCTGGGAAAGGGGCTGAACAGAGTAACAATTGATCATTTCTACTTTTGCTAAAGCTGCTGTTCGTTATCCTTCAGCAAGGGCAGTGTGTCCTTGATGGAGACCTTTGGAAATCTGCAGGCATGGGTGGGTTTGCCTAAGAATGGGTACTGCTGACACAGTGTCTGAAGACAAAGGCATCACGAATCACAGCTTGTTGGGCTGTTCAGAAGAAGCTGTGCCTGAATGCCAATCAAATGTTTCCTGAGGAGGATGAATATGCAGGGCACAGGCACTGTGCTTGTAAGGATTACTGGCTGAAATCAGCTGCAGTGCAATTCCACAGCTGTCTAGTGTGGGGGTAAGTTCCCAGTACAGCTCCTGGCCTCTTTGCCTGTGCTCTCCCATCACTGCAGTGACACTACCCCTCATGGTTTCGGGCTGTGAAAACCTTTCTCTCAGCTGCTGTGGCTTTCTGGGTGATAGCACATGGCTGGTGAGAATATCTCTGTGCTGCAGCCACCTCCAGTCACAGAGGTGGCTTTGCCAATCAGGCAGCTGCTGCCGACATCCACTGAGGGTAGATCCTCAGTCAGAGACAGTGCAGGAAGTGATAGTTCCTGGCAAGACTTTCTCCACTGATTGCTTGTGGGGTTGATTGTCCAGGAGGAGAAATGTAGAACCAAATAATGGTTTGGGTTGCAAGGGACCTTAATGACCAACTAGTTCCAACCACCGAGCAGTAGTTCTCTGCTGTCACTTATGATTCAGCATCTGGATAGGAATTACAAATTCAGGCTGCTTTGAAAATCCTGCTAGCCAGAGTTTTCCAGTGCACTAACTGCAGCCCTGACTGAAGTCCAAGGAACTCAAAATCAGGCCAAAACTCACTCGTCACCAGCACGCTGGGTGAGTTTGGCATTAGCCTTATCTCACAAATGTGGAGCTCTGCTCTTCTTGCTTTCCCTGGTGTTACTGGAGAAAAAGAATCGTTTCTCCCACTCCTACAGAAAATGCCAAAAGCAAAGAATCCCTTCATAACATTGCTGCTTTATTAAGCCCTATCTGCCTCCCGCCTCCTCATCCCACTGGCCCTGCGGCTGCCGGAGAGATCCAGGGCAGAGTGATTAAGTGCTGTGGCTGATAATTGGGCAAGAATGGTTTTCAATCTCCATCAGCAAGGCACTCCTCCTTTCTCTGAACTGGAAGCAGCACCCCCTGCCCACTCCTTCCTTCACACAGCTGAGCAGAATGGGAAGCATATGGTACATGCTGTCCTTTTGGGGTCACAGGCTCTTGGAGGATGATCTGGTCTAATCTAACCTTCTGCATAGCTCAGGCCAGCTGTCCCTGCTGTCAAGGACCGCACAGGGCTGGATCTTGCTCTGAACTGTGTGTGGCATAGCTTTAAAAAGAAGTCTGCTGTTAACCACTTAGAATCATAGAATCAATTAACCAGGCTGAAGGAGACCTCCAAGATCATCCAGTCCAACCTAGCACCCAGCCCTGTCCAATCAACTGCCCATGGCAGGGGAGTTTGAACTAGATGATCCTTGTGGTCCCTTCCAACTCTGATTGATTCTATGATTCTGAGTGACTTTCATCATAACCCTGGAAATATCTGGCACCTCTACCTATTCCTCTGAGTTCCATTGGCAGTGCTAATGGCTATTGAGACATAACTTGCTCCCTGGCTCAGGACTCAGAAAACCACTGTTAAGCTTCTGAGTTAAATGAAATATGTGGCTAGAAGAGACCAAAACTGTTATGCCCATCCCCTTGTGGGATTTTGAGCAATCAGAGGAGATGAGGCTTTTCCAGTAGAGAGCTCTCAGCCAGCTTTGCTCCATGGGAAAAAATGGCATTAAAAAAAAATAAAAAGTAAAAAGGAAGGGAAAAGTAATGCAAAATATAAGTAAAATTTCTGGCAGCACTTCTTCTTCCCATTGGCCATGGAGAGATATTAAAATGATTGATAAAAATGAGATTTTGGGAGAAAACATGGACTGGAGCTGGTGATGATGTTTCTTCCTGCTGGGCTCCGATCCTGAACATACCAAAAAGGGAAGAGAAAGCTCATGAGAGGTTGGAAATGCTGAGCGTGTTTCCAGACATGGCTATTCCTTGAAGTTTTGCTGCCATGAGGTCCTATGAGATCCATGTTAGTTCAGAGGTTCATTCATAACTTGAACTTTATTCTTGGTAAGCTCTTACCCTACCAGCATCTGATGCTACCTCTGTTGTTATTTTTTAGCCACAACAAATGTGTGCTTGTCATGGTGTTAGTTGTTTGTATCTGCTCCCTGGTGTAGAAAAGCAGTACTCCCTGGCCCTCCCTGTGTGTCAGCATGCCTGCACTCTTGTCTGAGTAAAATCTCCCCAAAGATGATAAGTGATGGCCAAACTCTGCTGATAAACTTCAGCTGACTGCTACTGGTTGGGCCGAAATTAGATAAGACCCAATTAATTCTTACTCTTTTTCCTAATGACTGCACAACCTCAGAGACAGAGGCTAAAGGTTAAGGCAGCTAAGAAAGGGACACTGTGATTCCCTGGACCTTAGCTAATGGCTGGTAGCTATTGTCCCTGCAAAATCGTGCTTTGTTGTGAGTGCTGGGAGCTGCTTCCAGTACATGGACACAGGGTACGGTGGGAAAGATGCTGGGATATAAGACTATTGGCATAGGCAGCCCTGCCATGAAAGGTGATGCTACAGGCATTGTTGGCAGCTCTGTGTGCTTTCAGCTTTGGTCAATGGCCTTGATTAAAGAAAGATTTTGTCTTTGATTTAGGGAGCCTTTGAACAGTGTGGCTAAATATTTCCTTTCAATCAAGTGTTTCCTTTTGATTTCTGCACGTAATAAGCTCCCTGTGTCCCTTGGTGAGCTTTGCACTTGAAGTGCTTCCCAAAGAAATGTGACATTATTTTTGATGCTTTGTACGTTTGCAGCCTGGCTGTGAAGGTGAGGTGCTTTGCAGTGCAAGCACTGCCTTCAGCCCTTCAGGGACGTGAGGAGCAGTCCTTTTGCTCTGGTAATGGAGAAGAAATAATCCATTGCTGAACCTCCTTTCCCCAAGCAGCTTTTAACTTGTTTTTTTCCCTTCTACATGACGAAGTGCCTGCCAAAGCCCATGGCTGCTGCCTGCAGTATGCTTTTCCTTCTTATCCTTTTTCATCCCTGCCAAGATCCTCTTTCCTTCATTCCTTTGCATTCTCTGCACTTCTGGAAGCTCCTGGCTCACAGTTTCAAGTCCCACTTAGGGAGAAACGTTATTTTCTTCTCAAGGAACAGCCGAGGTTCACACATTATGCTGTTGTTTCTGTAGGAAACACTTGGAGATGTTGCATCCTGACTTTTTTCCCCTCTGTTTGTGGGTTGGGTTGTTTTTTTTTTAAAGAAGAATCTGTATGCTTCCAATCTCAAGGCAGCCCTGCAGTGCCTGGACTTGGGGCAGCTCTTCTTCCTTGCTGAGCTGCTTGCAAACAGCGACAGGCATGCTGGAGGCAGCTGATGATGCTGTTCCTTATCTGCCCGTTTAGCTGGGACGTCCCTGAGGTTTGTGCTTTGCTGCTCCCCTCTGCAGGCTGCACTGCAGAGCTGCCAGTGGCCAGAGTTCATGCCCTTCCTAAGCACCCACCAATATTACATGGAAGGTGATCAGACACTACTGGCAAGGAGCTGGAGACCCGGAGGTGCAGCTACCCTGTGGAGCACAGGTGGGAGGGAGAATGCATCGAGTCCCTGAGTCTGAATATCTGAGCTACTGCTCTTGTGGTGTTACCTTCTCAACCAGCTGGGACCTCAGATGCAAAAACCTATCCCTGGTCATCTCCATCAAGGTGCAGACATGGATCAGACACAACTACCACAAGTCCTTTTTACTCCAGAATCTACAGTTCCACCTTCAAAGACTGTCACCTGTTGCCTTATTTTCACATTTTGTGCTCATGGTGACATTCAAGTCCTTTCACTAGACCTGGCATTTTGGAGGTTAGGAGCAGCCTTTCCCACTGGATCCAGGCTCTGCCATTTCCAAGATCCTATAAATTCAGCTTTCAGCCATATGGAGCCCTGGGATTTTTATGGACATGGAACAAAGATGCATAAATGATAATTAAAGCCTCTACAGAAACACTCAGTGTCAGCCAGAAGCAAAAGTCATAAATAATTCTTATGATGCCCAGCTTTGCATTTATGATGCTATGTTATCATAAACTAGAACTAATATTATGAGATTTAAGAAGTTAACAGTGGACTGGAGAGGTGAAACACTTGGAGGAGTCCTCCAGTTCCCTTTTGAGGACAGGGTGCTGGACTAGATGGCCCCATGCTCTCAAGGGTACTACTTTAATGCTCTGCCATTGTATTAATATTTAAATCAGGGATTAAAACATTGATGACATTTCGTAGCTTTACTGCATGTACTTTAACAGGATGTAGGTTTTTCTCCAACAGCCCCAGGATCAGCCCTGCACTTGGACCCAAAGAGCACACAGTGTTTTACGGTGCCAGTGCACTTAACATCTCTTATGTGTGTTCCTTGATGCAAAGCAAGGGCAGCATTTTCAAAACAAAATTGTTCTGCCATCCCTCAGACTTCCAAAGCTGAATGTGGGCTGGCTTCACCCGACGCCCACTGGGCAAGCCCTGGAAGGAGCTGGGAACCAGGTTAGAGGTCCCCTGCTCTCCTTCATAGCCGCTGTTGTCACTTCACAGTGCCTTGGAGGGGTGTCATGAGCCTGTCTGGGCTCAGCATGCTTGATCCTTGCCCACCCTCACTGGCGCCAGGGGCTCCCACATGCCCTTCATACAGCCCCAGCACCACCAAGAAGCATGAACTTGTGCCAAGTGTTGCAATGTCTCCCTGTTATCACCCCAGTTCCTGGGCAGTGGGATTGCAAGAGGAGCTCTGCTTTCACTTTAGCTCATTCATTCTCTTGGGTTCAGAAGAAGGCTGGAAAATGTGAACCACCCCAGATGATCCTGTTGTTGGTAAATGTCATTGTTTTGAAGAGGCTGAAGAACCATTTGTGGTTTCTAAGCTGTGATTCATGATCATCTGTGTCTGGTTTGTGATCTTTGAATGCTTTTGCTGGTTGCAATTTCTCTGGGGCACTAGTGGAGCATAAAGCTGCTTGCCTCTCTCTGGACATCAAAACATTCAAGGCCTTGACAAAAGCAAACTCGAGCCCTCTCCTGAGGACTCAGGCAGCTTTCTGATGTGCAGATCCCACCCTGGCTGGTGAGGAATTGCAGGCATCAACCTCAGTGTGTCCCACTGACTGTGCTCCCATCCCGTTTGCATTTTGCTTGGTGGCTGCCACACACAGCACAGTCCTCTGGCTGCAATGCAGTGAGACCCATCAAGGAAAGAGTAGACAGCTCTCAGTATGTGCCGTTATGGACTCACACCTGGCACAGCATGAAGAGAACACACATGGCCCAGCGTTGGAGTTGGGAACCTCCAACTCCCACCCAACCCTGTTGAGCCCCTTGCCTGGCCATGGAGGAGGTATCCGGACAGAGATCCCGGGTTCATGCTTGTGAAAGATGTATGGGCTGGTGAATTCAGCAATCCACCCAGTGGCTAAAAGATGCTCCTGGCAGAGCAAGGAAGGCTTGCTACTCCAGGGATACCTGCTTAGGTTGCAGGTCATGTTTCCACTCCGTACAGAAGAAGTAAAAGACACGGTGGCCCCCCCTCCCCTGAAGCAGGAAGAAGAACATCTGCTGAGTGCTGTTAATCTTCAAAGCCCTCAATTAGGAAGAACACTTTGGGACAGCACAGGAAGCCAGAGAGCTGCTTTGTAGCTAAAATAACTACTGTGAGGTGCTGTGATGATGAAGTGAGACTTGAGGACAAATTGCTGGAATGACACACCCTTCCTGCCTGCAAGGATGGACCCTGCGGTGGGAAGAGTCCAGCAGAGGAGTAGGAACATCCTAGAGTGCCTGGGGCTCTGACTGGTCCTCTTTGTAAAGCCTCCTGCACGCCAGGGTGAAGCCATCATGAACAAACCCCACAAAGAAGTCAAACTGAAGGGAACTTCAGCTTCACATCCAAGTGCTCTGCTCTTTCCAACACATGCTGTGAGGCAGGGTTGGGTTTTTTGGGGGGGTTAGGTTGTTTTTTAATACAGGCATAGAAAAAGAGAGCTGCTTTAAGATTTTTTTTTGGAGCTGGTAGTTGGTTTTCAGAGGAAGCTCAGCTCTCCTATGTGCAAAAAGCCAGGCTGAGGCAGGAGCAGGCTGGAAGGGATTTGGTTCCACCTCAGCTAAGTTGTTTTCAGAAAGAGGAGGTTTGCAGAAAGACAAACGTTTTTTTGCTCTTTGGAAACAAAAAGCTTCTGCTATCACCTGCTGCTTGTCTTGCTGCAGTGACTTGTAGTTTCTTTGCAGGCCCAAAGAGCACAGCCCTGACTGCAGCAGAGGCTTTATTGCTATTAATCCCGTTAATTGAATTTGGTTCTCCTGTGCCACTTAACACTGAATGAAGGAGGGAAATAAAAGACTGGGAAACAAGCTCAGCTGAGCCAAGGCATGTGACTCCTCCTGGTACTATAAATATGTGTCCCCCTGAACCTGGAGGGAGGCTGTGGGATTGTGGTGGGGTGTGCTTTAGGTGCTGTGCTGCAAAGAATCTGGATCCTTCTGTAACTGAGCTCTGAGGCATCTGAATGTGAGTTCTTTAAGTTGAATTCCAGGTAATGATGACACTTAGAGTAATAGGTGACTAAGTATGCTCTCAGGGATTGCCCTGCTTTTGTAGGCTTTTATTTGGAAGCTGGTGTGTGGTTTATTATAGTATTTTTGGTTCCAAAGCCATGTGTTTGGAGGTGATTTTTGAATGGCTGGTTCCCCTTTCAGATGGCTCGGCTGAAGAAGCTCTCCTATCAGAGATGGCTCAGATGAACAGGCTGTCCTATCAGAGATGTGTCTGTGCCTGCCTTTGCACATGGGTAGGCAGGTTTTTGGCATGGGCCAGGTTTATGAGGAGCCTTACTGTGGTGGCAGGTGTGCTGGCTTCTGTAATCACCAATAACCTCTACAGTAAGAGAGGCTCTTCAGAATCAGATTGCTTTAGTCCTTCTTTTTTGTTGATGGTATTTCTGTTAGAAAAGGATTTTGAGAAGGGGCTTTGGGGGTGATGGAGCTCCATAGTGTTTGGAGGTTTTGTTCCTTCTGTGGCACATCTAGAGCCTGGCTGCAATCTCTGGCTGAACGTGAGCTGTTTGGGTAAAAATGGAAGGGTCTGGTAGCTGTCTTCCTGGTTTCTGCAGTGAGACTTGCTTGTCGATTAAGCCTTGGGCATCCCTGCAGTGGAATGGTGCTGTGCTGTGTTCAATCTGTCCACGTATGTGTAAGATAATGTCTGACTGGGGTTTTTTTGAGAGACCTCCTTGGTTCTTAGGTTTTGCTCTGTGCTTGTTGCCATGAGCTGGTGATCGTCAGACTGCAGAAGAGGCAGAGTTGGGTGTATCTGGGGGAGTGCTGCCAAATAACAGGATGGGAAGGTCTTGTAGCAAAGATCATGTAAGCCTAAGTCAGAGATCTGCAGTGAGTCAGAGGTTTCATTTATTTAGTTCTAAAATTAGAGCCAAGTTTCTGCAAGGGGAAGGCAGGACAGGAGGAGGGAAAGTTTGGGGTCATGCTTTATAAGTGAGAATTGAGTAGTATAGAGTAGAGCTGTTTATAACAGAGTAATAGCAATGTCTTGTGGCCTTTAATATATCTAATGAGCATGTTTCATACACAAATGAGTGTGCACAGCTCAGTATTGCCATTCAGTGTATAACTTAGGCCGGTCAATTAATTTCTGGCTTTGTTTCCACATGAAAATGATTCTCTCTTGTCTTTTGTCTTTTCCCTTTACAGTTTCCCCAGAAAGAAAAACTGCCTTTTAGCAGGTGCATATTATCTAGTATCTGGCACAATGGCACTAGGCCTTACAGTGACTGCTGCAGGATAAATAATCAGTAATAATGGTAGCTCGTACACAAAGAAGATTTCAATACTCTTATTTCTGGAGATTTCTCTTTAGCTTGACCTTTGTTTAGTAAACTGGTTTGCATATTTGTCCTGGTGAAGAAGACAGAGGTTAACGAGCTGTTGGTCGAGGAATGAAGAGGTGATCTTAAATGTCTTGGTGGACAGTTAATGGAAAAACAAATTTGGGCTCGAAAATGGCTTTGTGGATTTTTCTGGGGAGGGCAATTTAACCTTCCAACCACTTTTAACTTCCTCCTCTTTCTGCTAAAGGCTTATAAATTTAAAAATGAAGAATCCACTTATCCATTAAGAAGCTTCTCACAGTGAACACCGAGGCTCTTCCCCATCCTCAAGGGCCCCAGAGTCCTGATGAGCTTTGTGGCTTCATTCCATGTTTTGATTCTGATTTGAGCTTTGCTGCAAGTGCTACCTGGAGGTTCATAGTGTTTTTTGATTGGTGTTGTTTGTTTTTTGTTGGGTTTTTTTTTTTTTTGAGGATACTTCCTCAGTATGGGGTTGAGTAAAACCCCACAACTGTTTTGTAGTTGGCACTTGGGTCTGTAGTGCATTTACAGTAATCAAACTCGCATCTAGTTGTGATCCACAAATAGGCTGAAGTGGTCTCTCTGCTCATTTTAAAGCTGTTTTTAAGAAGCTTGGGCTTCCCCCTGTGCCTCCAGAAAGTGATAAAGGGTTCAGGATGGGAATAGAAGGTGGCAATGCTCAAGAAAAATATCCAAGAAAAGTCTTCAGCTGGGGACTGTTTCTTGCTATGTCCCAGTACAGGTGACACTCCTTCCTCTTTGCTTTAAAGGTCTCAGCATGGGGTTTCAAATCTCATGCTACACTGATGGTCATGGCTGGAGAGGGGGCCTTCAGCAGCTCAGTGTCTGCACCGTACCATCACAGGGGAAAGGGGAATGGTCCAATGAGCAATCAAGAACGTGATACAGAGTTACCGCTGCTTTGGGGATCTGACTAGCATGTGAAGGACAAGTGATGAGCTGGAGGGTGCCATGGGAACCCCAGCGGGAGGGATGGGGACTGGGACCAGGTGTCAGCAGGTGGCACTGTCTGCTGCCAGCTGGCCCATGCTCTCCCAGTACCCTGAGGCACTCCTGGGGGAGCCACACCTCTGCCTCCTCTCCCTGAGCCTCCTTGCAACCGCGTTGCAGGTGCAGATGTGACACCCCCTGCGTAGGTCTGTGCTTAGCAGTAAATTTAAGGCACATTACATGTACTATTTTAAACAAGTATTCAGAGTGATTCTTGATGCCAAGAAAAGCCTTCCCTTGGGATGGCAGAGTATATAGCAGTAAGGCTTCCATCCTGTTGCCTCTAATAACTGCAGTTAGAGAATTGCATTTCATCTGCCTGAAAGTCTCCTGCTGCTTCAGCAAGCTGCTGGACTGATTTCAGCTCTTTCCAGTATTGATCTGGTGTTGCAGAGAGTTGTTTAAAGGCTGCCCTTCTCCATCCAAAAGGCTTTGGGATCTGTAAGTCTTCACAAGGTTTAGTGGGTGATTTGGGACCTCTGAATGAATGGTAACGAATAACTTGCAGCAGTTAGCGCTGAGCCCCAGCCGCTGGAGACGATGAGAAGAATAAACCAGTGCTTCCTTCTAAGCCCTGAGATTGTGGGTTCTTCATACCACTGGAGCAGTGGTGGAGGAGCAGGAGTCCCTCTCTGGGTCAGCAGTGTTGTAAAAGCAGAGACTTTCACTCACGTGATTGGAGGAACCCTGGGGACAGAAGTCGCTGATGAAGTGAACCTCCCAGCCCTGCCTCGCCTGTCCCATGTGAGCAGGGAATGTTTCTGAGGCTCAGGCAAATCCCTTCTCCTGAGCAAGTAGTTCCATACATGAAAGGGTAATGATAAGTGAGGGTTGGGTCCGGTGTGTAGCCCCTTCTGTGTGTGTGGTGTGCACACCACTTTAGCTCTCCACAGCTCTCCCTGTCTCTTGGTCTCCTTCCTGAGCACCTTGTGTGAGAGCTCTGCCCACCTGTCTCCTTAGTAATAGAGAGGGCTGCAGCCCAATCTTCAACAAAGGAATCGCTATTTCAGGTGATAATAACTTTTTGGCTGGTTACACCTTGGAGGTACATGATGGACCTTGTGAACATGGGTGCTGTGCTGCTTGCTGACAGTGTTTGAGTCCTGAGCGATTTAAAGCATTGCTCCTGGTGACATGCATCCCATGTCAGCTGGGGAGCTGCCCTCATGCTGAGATGGTATGTGTTGACTTCCTGCACTCTCCCAGTTGAAAGCCAGCTCCCTTTCCAGCTCCCTGCCCTTTACTAGTACCAGTTCCCTACACTGTGCTCTGCTGAGCTGGAGGAAATAAACATTATTCAATGCAGAATGAGCTGGGATATTCTGCCCCAGCTTTTGGCAAAAATGAAGCACTGGCAGTAGCTCATGTTGTGTTCTGGCCACCTGCCTAGTTTCAGTCATGTCAAAGTTGGTACCATCTCCAGTGGCCTCTGATTTTTATTGCAAGATGTAAGACTTTTAATGGGCCTGTTAGAAACACTCTGTGTGTGTGACTGGCTCTTCAGCTGGTCCTGTTCGCTGTGTTAGTGGTCTGCTCTGTCATGGAATCAACTAGGTTGTAAGAGACCTCTAAGATCATCCAGCCCTGTCCAGTCAACCAGACCATGGCACTAAGTGCCTCATCCAGTCTTTTCTTGAACACCCCCAGGGATGGCAACTCCACCACCTCCTTGGGCAACCCATTCCAATGCCAATCACTCTCTCTGGCAAGAACTTCCTCCTAACATCCAGCCTAGACCTCCTCTGGCACAACTTGAGACTGTGTCCTCTTGTTCTATTGTTGGTTGCCTGGCAGAGGAGCCCAGCCCCCACCTGGCTACAGCCTCCCTTCAGGTAGTTGTAGACAGCAATGAGGTCATCCCTGAGTCTCCTCTTCTGCAGGCTGCACACCCTCAGCTCCCTCAGCCTCTCCTCATAGGGTTTGTGTTCCAGGCCTCTCACCAGCTTTGTTGCCCTTCTCTGGACACTTTCCAGTACCTCAACCTCTCTCTTGAATTGAGGAGCCCAGAACTGGACATGGTACTCAAGGTGTGGCCTGAGCAGTGTTGAGTCCAGGGGCAGAATAACCTCCCTTGTCCTACTGGCCACACTGCTCCTGATCCAGGCCAGGATGTCTTACTGGCCTCGATGTTTCTTTTTGCTTTTTCCTTCCAGGTTATAATGATGAGTGGAAAGTGCTCAAGAATTCAAGTGTCCCATCTGACAAAACCCCAAAGGTGCTTAATGACAGCTTCATTTAAGCATCTGTGATTGTTTCTGCAGCATTTACACTGTCCAAGGTGTCCCTCATACATTCCTGTGATGGCCTCAGCCTGGGGCTGGGAGTCAAGTGCAGTCAACTGAAAGTCAGCTAGGGATGGCCTTGGGAGAGGCACTTAACTCTCTCCTTCTCACTCATGAGGAAGTGGATAAAGATAAAGATGATCATCCCTCTCTTTGAGCATGGTGAGAGATTAATTGGTTAATGTTTGTGAAGTGCTTTGAAGTTGAAACAGGGCAGATGAGTGCTAACCTGGATTGCAAAACTCAGATGTGTCATACGGAGGTAAAGGCTCTGCTGAGGAGGCACTGTGAGCCTTAAACCTTCTGTTCTTCAGACATCAAGCACCTTGCCAGTTGACTTGTGCTCAGAGGCAGTCAAACATGGGGATTAGAGAGAATGGTAGTTACAACAGAGGTCTTTGCCTTCTCATGAAGTCCTGGGCCAGGCTGCACCCTGCTTGCAGGGATGGGCTGCAATGCTGCAGCCCAAGTGGCAAGGTACAGGCCAGCTCTTGCTGTTGTGGTGGCAACGTTGTGTTGTCCCTTGGGACAGCAGTGTAGGCAAGGCCAGGCACATCTTTTGATGAGTGAAATTGGTTCCGGGTTCAGCACAGGGGAAACCAGAGCTAGAGAAGTGTTGCTCAACATGGGCTCCCTCACGGGGAGGAGTGTGAGAACTAGTGCACCCAAAGCAAGACTGTGTTTGGTGACCTGGGTATAAGCCATGGCAGGTGGGGGCGGGTGCTGCTGGAGTTGTGTTTAGCCTGGGTGTGTGTCCACCCACTGGTGGTTGCTTAACAGGCTGAAGAAGGAGGAGACAACGTTTGCTTGGCTGCTCCTGGGAACCTGCTAGAGGATGAGCCCAGTGGAGAGCTCTGGCCATAGTGGGATGTCCCATCTTCAGGGACAGGGGAGCTGCCAGGATTTGGCCAATGCTCTGGGCAGAGTGCTCCTGGGCTGTGTGTGCCAGCCTTTAGAACAAGCCCTCTGTGTGCTGTGCGTTGTGCTGCGTGATGATGTGTACTGCAGAGCATCCACAGTGGAAGGAGAGGGTGTCAAAAGCCACTTCCTTTCTTTGTGAAGTTGGTGACAGGGCAAGACTTTGTCCTGAAGGATGAAGAATATGACAGAAGGCAGCAGCAGAGCTAAGTCTTGTGCCAGTTCTGTCCTAATGAGGCCAGACTTGAATCTTTCTGGAAGGATAGAGCATGTGGAGGTGGATCAGCATTTACCTGCTACCTTTTGTTGACCCTGTTGTCTGCCCCATGGTGCAAAGTTGCTGAAAGAGTTCATGATGTAGTTCCACAGGTTGGGCCTCTGTCATCCTATTTCTCCACCCTGGTCTCTAGCAAGCAGATAACCTCCACGGTCCTTCTGGTTTTGTCCTTCTTGGGACCGGGGAGAATTGATGATGGTACTGGCCTCTAAGTGAGGAAGGCTGGGACAGCAAATGTGGATGTGAGCTGTGTGAGTCTGGCTTCATGTCAGCAACAGGAACTTCCCAGAGTTGTGCCTGGCTGCTGGATGGATTGGTCTCTTGTGTATACCCACACTAGTTTCAGTAACAGCAGAAGTGTCTGGGACTCTTGGTCTTGGTATACAAGATTCCCCTTCCCTGTACTTCATAGGATTGTTTTTATGAGGTCTGGGGCCAGCATGTGTTACTGAAGTGGGTGAACTTGTGGACCTCAAATGGGCTTTTGGGGCAAAGCAAAGGAAGACCAGACCTAAAGCCATGTGGCCTTGTGGTAGCCTGAAGCTCAGCTGCAGCCCTGCAGTAATTGGGACGATCTGGGCAGCCAGACCCTTCTGGAACAGGCTGGGCTTTGGCAAGCAGATCAAGGGATTTGAGTGGGAGAAGATAAGTAACCTCCTAGGGAGGGTCAGCCTGTCAGGGAATACTGTAGTAGCCAGGTGGAGTCAGGTGAGGGTGCAGGTATCTTTCACTTTCTTTGGCTTCTCCTTCAAACCAGATACTGGGAGCCAAGAAGTGGCACTGCAGACAACACCCCAGTCCTTGCAATTGCCCCCCTCCTGCCTTCCAAAGCAGCTAGCAGTGTTCTTGCTGCACCTGCCCCTCAGCACAGATTGTGTATGCTTGGTGATTACCAGTGGCTGCTCTGCACCACCCCTTTCTGTTGGCAAGGATCAAACAGCTGCTGCAGCCTGGCATCAAAATGCCTCCAAGTGGGAAAGAGCCTGGGGACCTGTTTTACAAGGGTCAAACAGATGTAAATAGCTTTTCTACAAAAATTTCTGCTCCACTTCCTCCATCCCAAATGCTTGAGCAGCCCCTGAGGAGGTTTCTTTTTGCTTCAGTTACTGTATCCTGCTGAGGACTCAGCCCACACAGCCAGTTTTGGGCTGTCCAAGGTTTCTTCAAGAAAGTGGCCAAATGTTTGTTTTATGGACACCCTCATAACACATATGGGTTTTCCAAGCAACAGCTGAAGGCAGAGGGAAGGGGGAACTATGAGGGACTCTTCATCTGGGTTGACTCATGCTTGTTGCTTCAGATGGGTTCATCGTGTACCCATTACTGCCGGGGGTCTGCTTAGCTGCGTGCTCAAGAAAGCTTTTTTCTGTTTAAACCACATCACTGCAGTGCTGCTGAGCACTTGTTTGCTGTTGCCATAAGTGCCTTCAGTCCAAAGCTCTGTGATGAGGCAGGAGAAAACTAACTTCTTCCTCTTTTTTTTTTGGTTTTTTGTAGAAAAGGGTTTTGTTCCTGGTCAACCCTACCCAAGACAGCCAGAGGAACCCTTCCTCCCAGCAAGAATGTTGTAGTGCCAAGTTAAAATGACATGCAAATATGCTGGTCTCATTTGTGGGTCTTTACTGCTGCAAGCAAAGGTTTAAAAAGGGGAGGTGAAAGTTTTGCACCAGCTGGAGGGAAGATGATTAAAAGAGCAGAAACAATCTCATTTGAAATTGGAGATTTCCCAATGAGTAACATCTCTGCCTTCCTGTTGTCTCCTGCAAAGAAGTCTGCTCACTTGTGTGGGCACTGTATGTGGGCTCTGGAGAGCCATCTTCTCTGGAGGTCCATGGTGCCAATGACAGCAATGCTCTGGAACTGGCAGCGCGGTTAGGGCAGTCTCACTGTGCTTGCTTGGAGAAAACCACCAGAGCCACTTCTTAGGCTTTATTTTTTGTTGTCACCAGGTCCTGTAGAAGCAAAATCCAGTGGTCATGTGGCAGGCCTGGGCCAAGTGGTCCCGCAGAGATAATGTTCTTAGGGATGGTGAGCCAGGGTGAGAATGAAGTTGAGGTGTGCTGGAGGCCAGTGATATCCATCTGCTGTTGTCCTCCTGAACTACTAGGATTTGTACTTTTGGCACTGAGAATTTCTATCTCTTGTCACAGAAATCCTGCCCAGTGAAGGGGGATGAAACTCTCTGCTGCAGCAGCGTGAAATAGCTGTGCAATGTGAGCTCTCCATTGCCTCCCAAGCTCCAGTGCTATTATTATGGACCTCAGCAGCCAATGGGTGTGAGTTTGGGCAGACGATAGGGGACAGTAAACTGAACCCCAGGCACAGCTCAAGGAAGGCAAAGAATGCCTTACCCCAACCCTGACTCATCTGGTGGCCAGTGGCAAATCTCTCCTTTCTCCATAAACAACAGACAACACTTCCAGGTCACCACTTTTGGGCTGTTGGGAAAATTATTCAGTTGGTGTAAAGCCCCTAGGAGGTGATGGCTGGTGACATAAACGACAGGTCTTTGTATGCCCTAATGGGAGGCCAGCACCTGAGGCATTGGTGCAACTGGAGAGAAAGCTGATCAGATAGCACCTCCCTAGCCAGCTGTTATTGTGGGAGAGGCAGCTTAATCCCGAAGACAAGTCCTGAAACAGAAGCCAGGGAGCAAGGCAGTGTCAAAACCATGCTTTGTGGAATAGGAGATCCTGGGCTAGGACAGAGCAGTCTGCTGACAAAGGATAAATTGCTTACTTTCTTTCCATTAAGAAACTTATATCCCCTGCTTGCTGACTGTGCCCTGTTGTCTGCAGTGCAAATGACACAGTTTGAATGGACTAGTTAGATCTTTAAGCTGTGCTGATGAAACAGACTGTGCAAAGCATCTTTTCACTTAAGTTCACTTCATTTGTGAAGCCTGAGACCAGAAGTGAAAAATGAAACTCTTGTTAGAGATGTCGAGTTCACAGATATGCTGAAGTTATTCAAGCATCTTGAGAGTTCATAGAGTCAGCTGGGTTGGAAGAGACCTCTAAGATCATCCAGTCCAAACTATCACCCAGCCCTGTCCAGTCAACCAGACCAGGTCACTAAGTGCCTCATCCAGTCTTTTCTTGAACACCTCCAGGGATGGTGACACCTCCCCGGGCAGCCCATTCCAATGCCAATCACTCTCTCTGGCAAGAACTTCCTCCTAACATCCAGCCTAGACCTCCCCTGGCACAACTTGAGACTGTGTCCCCTTGTTCTGTTGCTGGTTGCCTGGCAGAAGAGCCCAACCCCACCTGGCTACAGCCTCCCTTCAGGTAGTTGTAGACAGCAATGAGGTCACCTCTGAGCCTCCTCTTCTCCAGGCTGTGCACCCCCAGCTCCTTCAGCCTCTCCTCACAGGGCTGTGCTCCAGGCCCCTCACCAGCTTCATTGCCTGACACTTTCCAGTACCTCAACCTCTCTCTTGAATTGAGGAGCCCAGAACTGGACATGGTACTCAAGGTGTGGCCTGAGCAGTGTTGAGTCCAGGGGCAGAATAACCTCCCTTGTCCTACTGGCCACACTGTTCCTGACCCAGGCCAGGATGTCATTGGCCTTCTTGGCCACCTGGGCACACTGCTGGCTCATGTTCAGCTACTATCTACCAGCACCCTCAGGTCCCTTTCTTCCTGGCTGTGCTCAGCCACTCTGTCCCCACTCTGTAGCACTGCTTCAGGTTGTTTTGGCCGAAGTGTAGAACCCTGCACTTGGTCTTGTAAAATCTCATCCCACTGGCCTCTGCCCACCCATCCAGCTTGTTCCTTATTCAGGGCCCAGGCATGGAATTTCTCACCCCTCTGTGGTTTTTCTGTTTGTTTTTTTCATGCTTTTGAGAGCCGTCTGTAATCTTGCGTATTAATCCTGTTTGCTGCCGCGGTGCCGTAGGGAGCCGCTGCCGCTGGCATGATGAGCTTTCAGTCTAATTTGAAACAAGGTGTAACAAGGGAGCACAACCTGGAGTGGGAGGCAAAGGGTGTAATGAGATCCTGGGTTTGATAGCCTTGTGTGTTGCACAAGACGATGCATTTGAGCACCTTGTTCGCAAACCTTGGGTCCCTTTAAGCTTTAGGGAGCAATATCAACCTGAAGGTCAAAGTCAGTATGTGAAGAATGATACTGTTGGTTCCAATTGGCCCCAAACTACTTATTTGTCTGTATTTTAGGATATGGGGAAACTTGATAGAGGTGTGTTTTTTACACCTGGTACACAAAGGGTTTGGTGGTGATGCCTTTGGGAGAAATTACCAGAAGTTCAAAGATTGCCTTTGCTCTTGAAGCAATAACACAATATGATGCAAAACTGAACAAGAGCAGCCAAAGCAGGAGGCTGCAACTCTGGGGAAATTTAGAGGTGAGGAGGGCAATGCCTTGGTTTTAATGGGAACATGGGGAGTTATTAAAAGAAGGATGAGGGATCAGCAAGGATGGAACCATCAGCTGCCTGTAAAATGTAGGACGTAGAAAAACTGGGGGAAATGTGTTGGCATGCATCCCAGGCTGCACTGATTTATTTTTAAGTGAGGAATCTATCATTATGAGATGTAGAGACTTAGAGCAGCTGTTCTCTGTGCAGGGATGTGAAAGTGCTTGGGCATCCTGGGAGTGAAGTGAAAGTGGATCTTCCTTCTCTTGCTCTTCCTTACTCCCCCATGGTAAAAGCTGGTCAGCCCTTCCCTGTCAAAAGTGAAATGCCAAGTATTTCCCCTTGATTTATGCCTTTTATGATTACCTTTCCTCTTCCCTTGCAGCTTGTTCTAGTTTGAGATGTCTGCAATTATTCTGGTACTGAGGATTTGGCTCTGGTCATGTGGATTCATGTAGTTTGACTTCATCAATTCAAGGCAGCCAGCCAGTCAAAAGGACTTTGATAGCTTGGCCAATGTTTATCTGAAAGCATGGGCATCTTTGGGGACTGTGCTGCCCTTCTGCAAGGGTGTTTTTTTTTGAGCTCCATTTTTCAATTAATAAAATATCTAAATGTAGAAATTAAACTGGAATGGAGAGGATAGGGAGGAAACTGTCCAATTTCCACCATAGAGATCTGGCGTGCTTTGAGGTCAGATCTGTGTATCTCTCTGTATCTCTTTCCAACTTTGACATAAGACTGTAGCTGGAGCTCAGACCAAAGCAAAACCTGTGGTTGTTGGTTGGCTGTGGAGAGAAGGTGCTCTGTGGGGAGAAGAGAATCTGTCACTGGCTCTGCTTTGGCTACTGAGTGCCAGTCTGTCAATGGTTCATGTGAATGTCAGGGTTCAGCTCTCCCAGGCACCAGGCAAAGGGATTATTTCTACCACACATGAAAAGATTGCAGGGTTTGGCATCTGCTTTGAGATTCTTGCTGCCAGGCTTAGCAAAGAGGCTTAGGAGTGCTCAAACCAGGGAAATAAATCTGCTGCACCTCTTATCAGGAAAATAATGGATGGAAGGCTTCAAAGGAAGAGGAAAATCTTTGTTTTGTAGCCTACTTATCTGTCTGGTCTGACCTTGTCTCTTTGCACCAGCATAAATCAGTGGGAAAATAAATAGAAACTGATATGTCTAGGAATAGATCTGGTGAGTGGGTGGGACACCTCCAATGCTGGGGAGACTCTTCAGAGAGGAAATGTTCTCTCCACCTGGGCTACTGCTGCAGGCTGCCGAGGGGCAGGGCTGTGGCTCACCTGGATTGCACAGGGTTGCCTGAGGGGGATTTTTATGGAGCAATGGTGGTAATTAGCAAGCACAAGTTTTTCCACGTACCAAACATTGTCGAGGGCAGTAATTCATCTCCATACTTGTTATTGTAGTGAGTGTTGGGCAGGAGCGTCCTGGGAATTTGTCACATCCCAAGAGGGGGGAGCCCATCAAAGTGTCCTCGACTTGCTGATGTTGGCTTGCCACCCTGGAACAAAGGGCTGATGAAATAGCGTTAGCCAAGCTGGTTGCTAATGAGGGCAAAGGAAAATCTGGAGCCAGGATTTGTTTATAGCTCTTTGTTTTGTCATTGTTAGGGAGACAGAAGAGGAAGTGTCACTCAGAATCTAAATCATGATATCCAAACAAAGGACTGACATCTGGGTGTGATTTTTTTTTTTTTGAGTTTCATGTCCTAGGAATCTCCTGAGATTTAAAGCCCCAAATTTTAGCCAAAGATGTTTGCAGTCAATCTTGTTTTCAAAAGGTTTAGCGTTGCTTCAGGTCAGGCACAAAGAGGTAAACCAGATCTCTAGGTCAGGACTGGCATGTGCTGAGACCTCAGAATGTCCACATCGGCTCAAAGTCCTCACTAGCTTGTGGTGACTCCTGTCCCTGGGTCCTGGATCTGACCATGGTTGACTGTTGATGCCGAGGGCAATAAACAGGACAAGCACAAAGTAATTCTTCCCGTGATAAAGCTTCATGTGGTTTAGGGACATGCCAGCCAGAGGCTGCATCTCCATCATCATGTTTAATAGTCACTGATGGACCAGTCTCTGAATTTGTTTAATTGACTTTTGACTCCCTTGATATGTTTGGCATCCACAACATCCTGGGGCGATGAGTTCCACAATGCAATTAGTTTGTGAGGATTGGGGGGGGGGGGGGGGAAAGACACTTCCTTTTGTTTGTTTAAACTTATTATATGATAATTTATTTAGGATCCCTTAATTCTAGTGCTATGACTAATCCTGAACGACATCTACTGCTCTTTTCCTCTGGGTCACTCAATTTCGTGGGCTGTCATAATCACGACCCCCTATGTAGTCTGTTTTCTACTGTAGGAGTTGCTGTGATCTTAGGTAAAAGCCCTTCCTATTTCTGCTCCTCTCTGTGGCCAAGAGCCTGTGGCCTGGAGAGGGGCTCTCTGTGCCCTTTCTAGCTACTTATGTCCCTGTTGTGATGATCATGGTGCCACAACTGCAGACTCGTAGAGCTGAGTGGTTGTACAACAGCACGACAGAAATAACTTGTTTTATTCTCTCTGCTTCTTAGCAGTTTCTACTGGATGCTAAACCTTTCTGATTGCTGCTCAACAATGAGGTGACATTTATTTGTGACCCTTCCCACAATGTCTCCATAATGCACCCCCTGACAGTGACTGCTAATGCTGAGCTGTAATGTGCAGGTACAGCATAGATGCCTTTTTCCCCTGTCTACATTTTTCAGTACTGCTATTTGTCTGCCACTTTCTTGTCCAGCCACTGTGTCACGACTGACTTCTGCTTCTTTTCTCTTAGTTGGCTTGAAGCTTTGAGCTCTTCTGAATCATTCCATTTGTTCCTCTGCTAATCACCTTCTCAGAGTCATTTTTGAAAAGCGGAGCTGCAGAGATTCCCTAATGGGTCTGACCTCCACTGGGAGAGCTGACCTCCTATTACTGTTTTAATTTTTAACCATTTCTAAGTCAAGCTGCTGTGTTGCTTTATGGCACCTTACATTCTTCAGCAGCATTCAGAGAAGGGATCTTGAAATGGCTCATTAGAAACAAAAATGCCTTGTGTCAAGCAGTGCCATCACTTGCCCATGCTTGGGTGGGCTCTAATGGGCCTATGAGGCAGGGATTGCCTCTCCAAAGCTTGTGGTCATGTTTTGTCTCACTTCTCTTTGTATTTCATTACTTTGTTGATATGAATTTTCCTTCCTTTCTGCCAAAAGTGCAGTATGGACTCTGAGCTGGGTGACTGCTGCATGTTTTGAGCCCCTTTGGAGCTTCTGGGAGACTTTAATCCCTGATTTATGGCTCTGTGTTACTGAGACTTATCAGTTCATTATGAATAAGAGTTAATTTAGGTTTTCTTCTATAATGTTATCTTCCTTTGAGGCTCCTTTAGCTCCATGATTATGGATTCTTCAATGAGTTTTGTTGTTATTTCCTGTGAGTTGGAAAATTCTGCTCAGAACTGTTGTAAAGTCTGCAACTGTGCCAAAAATACATTTTGCATTGCTTTAATTATTTGGACAGTGCTTCTGTTTAGCCTCATTTTACTGTTATTTGCCCCACTTTGTTGAGCATGCTAGCTTTTTATTCCAGGTTTTTTTTTCCCCACTTGAGAGTTGCAGGTTTAGTCTAATGACTTCTTCAAACAGTCATCCCACCCCCCCGGGTGTGTTTTTCCTTGCTGGCTTTCCTTTCTAATTTTCTTTGAAGAAATGTCTGGTTTAAGGCAGCTCCTCCTTCAGGTTAAACTTACAGTAGCAGGTTTGCAAGGCTGCCTTCAACAGCTGTCAGTTTTAAGTTCCAAAGAGCTGCTGAGAATACACTTGAATTCAAACCCACTAGTTGTTGGGTGATGCTCCGGATCTGCTGAAGAGGCTCTGTGCTTCAGAGATCATAGCTTGCTGCTGGAGGGAGCAGTAGCTTCCTGTTTCAAATGTAGACACATTCCCTCCTGTTGGTTCTCCCAGCTGTGTGGGAAGATGGACATCCACTTGTTTGTGCTTGGTTCTTCTTGCATCTGTCACAGCATCACTCAGCTCCGTTAAGGTTTTGCAGCTGTTGCCTTGCTCTGGATGGGTGAGTGACAGGGTAACTAACACTGCAGTGTCTGGGCATGGGACTGCAGCTCTAGGGACTCTGGTGCTTGTTAATACAGTTAACTTGGTTGTGCTCTTTGATAAACGCTCCTTAACATAAGCCTTAATTTTCAGCTCCTTGATGCTCAGCTACTCCACCTGCACAGCCTACTCTCATTCCTGTATAATTTGTACCTGCTCATTACCATGTCCTGCTGCTTATCTTCCCTCCACCAGGTTTCTGAGGTTCTGGTTATGCTAATAGCCCCATCTGAAACCAGGGCACTACTGTTCACTCACCTTGTCTTTTTAGACCCATGGCACTTGGAACGACATGCATCTGGGGTGTCTTGTTCTGTTGTCTTTCTCTGTGGGCCTGAGAGGGATGTCTGCTGGGACTGCAGGCTGTTGTTTCCTCCCTGACTGTTTTTGGTTTCTCTCCTATCCTTCTATTCAAGGATACAACATTTTTGTACCTCCTTCCATTGGAGAATGCTTTTTCCCATATCACATCTTGTCAAGCTGCTGGGTTTTGTACAGATTTGAAGACCTTTCTGTGCCAGTAGTCTGGATTTATTACTTGGAGTAATACTTTTGTCTGGATTTATTACTTGGAGTTTTACTGTATAGGTTCTACCTCTTCAAACCTGTCTTCAAGGCACAGTACTCTGAATCTTGCAATGACTGTGGATTTCATTATAGGCCACTGGAGGATGCACTTCTGAGCATATTACTGAGTTGCTCCTGGCCTTTAGCCTGGTAGCTACTAGCTAAATCTTGCCTTCAGGATTGTTCTTTCCATCCTGCATTGGTTGTGACCATGTGGACCACACCATGAGTTCTTCCTTAGCTCTGAGTAGGGGACAGTCCAGATGTGAGACCACCCTGTTAGCTTCCAGTGTGCAACTGATGTGCTGGTCCTCAGTGATCTGTTTCCCTTGCACTGACCTTTTTAATCCTGCTGACAGAATGTTCTGGTTTTGGAGGAGTATCTGTAGTATAAAAGAGTAGCTCTCCCTTCTCACCAGTGTTTGGGTTCTTGTTATTTATTTTTTAGCTGCTGATCTGTATGAATGCTCCATGGTGCTCTTGAATGTGTCACTCCTAACTCTCTGCTCCCAATAGACATCAAGTCTTGCTGTGAGAACAGCCAAACTGGAGACTTAACCTTTGAGGTCCAAGAGGACCTTCCACAATGTGGAGACCTGAGTGATCTGCCTGTGGCCAGCTCTAACACATGTGCATGAAGCTGTCCAGCTGTCTATGTGCAACTCAAATCCTCATCATGGGCCTTCTGCTTAGGCCTTATGATCTCATTAAGATGTGATGATCACCTAAAATGGGTCTTCAGACATCCTTACTCAGATTACTCATTCAGACTAGTTGTTCCCTTGAACAGTACCATAATCAGGAGCAAAGATTTAATTTTCTTTACTAGGCTGTTGCTTTTTGAGAAGCCCTGCAGATATTCTCCAAGAAGCTATGGGGATGTCTTCCACTCCTGAGCAGAACTTAGCTATTTGTCCTGTTCTGCAGTCACAAGGAGCATTCTTGCCCTGTCACTTAGTAATTAAAGATCTCCTGCATTATATTCACACCACAAATTCATAACACTGAGCATGACTAAACACTGTAGTGATCTTGTAGTGTCCTGGACATTTTACATCCATGAAGTAGGAGTTTGGGCTCTGCACAAGCTGTCTTTTCTTGTGTTTCCTCATCCTCCAGGGAGGGGTGCAATTCAGGAGCCTTTGCCTAGAATGTGCTGTGAATTCTGAGCAGTTCCCCCAGATCATAGTGTAAGTACCCCACACAAGCCTGGAACATAACCTCAGGCAGTGCTCCCGTTCATGTTTCAGATGCTACAGTGAATTGCGGTCATCATTGCATGACTTAAAAGTGAGATATTTTGATTTCATGTGAAGTGTGGACAGAAAAGCTTGAGAATTAAGAAAAAATACTCATTTGGACTGCAAATGTAGCTAACTTTTCCTTTTTTTTTGCTGATACTGAGAATGAACACTAAGGTACTGGCACCACTACAACCATGCTGCAACAAATGTTGCCTGGGTTTCATAGTAAATATGAGACTCATTATTTCTTTGTTATTAATTAAATCTCCAGCCTGAAGATATGCTAATTATTTTATACACCATCCTAATCTCTAGGAGAGCATCTTCAAAAGTATGTGAGAGGGGGGAAAAAAGCCTAGGGCACATGGGTATGCTATGGGTTTTTTTTTATCTGAGAACAAAAATACCTTGAAAACAAATAAATTCCATTTAACTGCTTGCTTTTGTAAACTTGGTGATGAATGTATCTCCTAGGGTAGATTTAAAGCCAGTTAGCTGCAGGCAGAGGGTTGTTTTGAGTTAATTCTTGCTTCACTCAGAGCAGTGATTTATTTAACTTTTTTTTAACCTTTTCTTTCAGTTTGTGGGTTCCTCTGAATGTCTCCCAGGTAAGGTGCAATTCCTCATTAAAGAAAAGGAAAGAAAAAGATATCCCAATAAGTGCATTATTAAATAGATGGTGGTAACTGCTTTTCTTTGTTACCTCTCACAATACATGTGGCAGCAACCTGGGAATTCCCAGAGACTCGTGGATCTGGAACAGAAAAGCACTGGGTGTGATTATCTTGTCAAAGCACTCAGACTAGACTGAAAATTTGCCTGTGAAGGGATGCACTGAGCTGCTTTTCTTCTGCACACAGGCACCAAATGATTCCTCCTTGTTCCCAGCCTGTTGCCTAGTTGTGGTTTCTAGCCTTTGGATCTCATTATTTCTCTACCATACTGAAGAGACCATTAGCTGTGATAGACCAACCAAACATCTCCTAATTGATCTAGTGATGTGGTTACTAGTGACGACAGGTGGATGAACTCGATGACCCAGGAGGTCCTTTCCACTCCTGTGCTTTGTGAAGGTAGAGCAGCGTTAATGCCAGAGTGAATCACAACTGTGTGTCCTACATCTCTGGAGGCAGGCTCTATGAACTGTGACTTAAAGCAAAGTGTGTCCCCTCAAGGCAGACTACCAAGCAAGCAGCCAATGGAACCAATTGTACAACAACGAATGCAAAAGCAAACAGCCTTTGGACACTGATAGAGCTGTGTGCTGCATCTGGTCCTCAGCCAGTAATGGGTGGATGGGCAGTAAGTCACAAGGGTGAACCTCTGCAGTGAAGGTAGCTGAGTGGTAAGACAGGCATCAGTGGAGATGAAAAGTACATGCAACAGATTCAGAAGGAGGAGAAAGGAAAAGGACTCTGAAAAGGCAGCAGTCTTATCTTGTGACAAGCAGAGACTGACTGATATGAAAGGGAAATTCCTTAGGCAGCTGCTCAGTCCCTGCTCCCCAGCCTGGGGGCTATGTCTATCACTGGCTCCCTGTTTTGGTGCTGCAAATTAAAGGTCTTGGTTTTGGTTCACATTCTGTGTAAAGTGTAGCCACCTTTGTACAGATGTACTCACAGTCTGTGGCATCCTTATCTCCTGCAAAAGGTGCAAATGCAAGCTCTATCCAAACGTACTAAATCCTGTTTGGAAGTCTCCATCCCTGCAACCTAAATGTTGAATTATGCCCTTATTTCCAGTTGGGAAACAGTGACCACAATCTCAGCCCTGGAAGGGGCAATGGGCTGGGAGATGCCAGCAGTCCACCAGGAAAAGCAGTTTTGCTACTGGCTTCTTAATATCTTGGACAATAACTTGGAGTATGTTCAGCCAAGACAAGGGATATTTTAGACAAGATGAGCACTGATGAGACCTGGACTCTCAGTTGACGTTGTACTGCTTTTACACTTCTGCCAGGCACTGACTGGTGATGAAAAGGGGTCATGTTCCCTGAAAAACTGAAATGATGCAGGTATGGGTCTTTCCCTGGCCTCACTTCAGCTCTGGGGTGCTGTTGGTGCCTGCCACATGCCACTCTCACTAGCCAATTTGCTAATCAATCAGTGCTGGTGAACATGCTTCCCGCTGCTGTCATTAGGCGTTTGTTAGCTGATCTGCTGCACCATTAGACTGGCGACACGGCTTCAAGGGAATGCTTATTAAGCCAGGTATGGGTGCAGAGGCCAGTGTGTTGTGTGAAACAGGGCTATTAAATGCAAGTGCAAAGCCACAGGTAGTTAAATGTAACCAGGTACATCTCAGGAGTTCCCAGAGTGAGCACATTCCTGCTGCACGGATAACAGAGCTTTGCGTGTGGTGGATGAGTGCCTATGGGAAAGGCATGGTTTGTAACAGCCTTTGGGTTAAATGTGTGCTGAACTCCTAAGAAAGGTATCTGCTTGAGAAGCAGACAAAGGGACCCTGAGGTAGCTTTGCAGGGGCTGAGGAAATGCTTCAGGCAGCACTAAACAGAAGGAAAGAGCACCAAAGACCTACAAACTCTTTGGGAAAGGTTATGTCCCCTTCTTTAATGGAGGGTGAGTGGAAGATTGGAGAAGTGTAGAATGAAAAAGGGGAGCCACCAGCATGGGCAGAGTCCCTGGTGATGTAGAGAGGGAAGATGGCTCTCTTCTCTCTCCTTCAGAGGAAAAGATGAAAAAAATCCAACCACGACTGCCATGTCAATCAGCTGCATCTGCTGAAGGTGCTGCAAGGTGCCTTTAACTCGGCAGAACGATTGGTGAGTGTTAACACTCCTTTTAGAAGGCATGGCCCATGACTGTAGGGAAGTCCAGAGGCAGGCCAGACCCATGGAGTGGGGAGGACTTGGAGCACGTCTTCCTGAGTGTGGAGTGTCCCAGCACAGTGGCAAGGTGGACAGATGTTTGATGGAGTGTTTTCTCAGTGCTTGCGGAGTTAAGAGGAATCTCTTTGCCACTCAGCGTGAAAAAACTTGTTGTTATCTGGCCAGAAGGTATTGTGTAGAGAAGCCTCCACGTCAGGGCTTTGCTGTGGGACACTAATGTAGAGATGTCTCATGCCTCTGTGTAAACAAAGTCATGCAAGCTGGAATTTGACATGGTGTCCTAGTACTGGTGCCAGAAAGGCCTGGCAAACACTCCCACCAGAGCATAGGGATTATTACCTCAGTAGCAGGAGTATTAGCTGAAACCCAGGTACAAACTTGCAAGGAATTTGATGCCTGTAGATTTGCACTCTACAGTATTTTTGACCACAGTAGAAGGGAGCAGACTCTGGGGTGGCAGTGAACAATGGCACAGAATTTGGATTTGGTGTGCAAGTGTAGGCAGTTGAATAGTGAAGACTCAGTGAAGTTTTTCTTAAAGTGTTAGACCTAAAATGGTTCCCCAGAATCCTGATCTAGTTTTGGTGATTCCTCTCCCCTCTGAAGCATCCAGAGCTGTGCCATTATCTATGATCATGCTGAGCTATCCCTTTAGCACCCACAGCCATGCTATTGAAGGTATCACAGTATCACCAAGGTTGGAAGAGACCTCACAGATCATCAAGTCCAAGCTGTTACCACAGAGCTCAAGGCTAGACCATGGCACCAAGTGCCACGTCCAATCCTGCCCTGAACAGCTCCGGGGATGGCGACTCCACCACCTCCCTGGGCAGCCCAGGGAGGTAATGATGCTCTCTGACAGTATGTCTCCCTTTGCCACAGAAAGGTGTTTAAATCCTCTTGCATCTCAGATAAAAGGATAAGCCTTCTCTTTAAGTACTGCCACATCAGCAGCACTTTGGAGAAAGGTTGGATGGTGGCTGAAAATTGAGTGCCTTGAAGATGTTCCATGATTTCCAGTAATAAAAACAAGGGATTTCAACCAAACATGAATATCCATGTTACTTGTATGCTCTATCCCAGATTTTGGGGACATGAAAGGAATAAGAAAAGAGAGTGAAAGCCCCATAGTTCAAATGTAAATATTCTACTTTCAGTTGAAGTTGTGGTATTGCGTTTGTTTTCAGTGAAAAGTTGATAGTGTTCTTTGGAAACAAATTTTCTAGTTGCAGTCCATGACAGCAGACACCTCTGGTACTGATGCTGTGGCCTTCCAGATGAATGCACAGAAATGCCTTTTTCTCAGTTACCTTCTATAAGGCAAAGAGATTTGGGATCTGGTCTTCTTGTAGGTTCCTCAAGAGGAACAGCTGATGCCTCGAGGGATCACATGCATGGCTAAGGGTGCCTGCCATCGGGGATAGGGTAGAGATCAGGGTTTCATAGCGCTATTAGCAGAGTGGGGTGTGGTGATACTATAATCTAAGAGCAACCAACACCCACATGGGGTGTGTTTCTGGCCGCCTGCTGTTGCTGCAGCCGTGGGTATTGACACTTAAGCCACCACACCCAGCAGCCAATTCCAACACTGTAGAGCCTTTGCTACTGATAAAACATAAATAGTAATTTTGTAGAGACAGAAACATTGCTTTTGTCCCTCATTGTTCAAGTGCAAACAGATGGTGTTGAGGGTTGTTGTGTAAAATGGTAGGCTCAGCTCTCACTGGAAGTCAGGTTGTTGGTACCCCTCACTGGAACGGCACTGACAGGGTGCAGCTGGCAGCATAAGATGGAGCAGCATTACTCAAGTGGGTCATCCTGTGCAGCGTAATCCTTAGTGCACTGTGCTCATGGGCTCTCCAGGCGTTCTGCTTGCTGCCCACGGGAAAATAATCTCATGAAAGACTTTTCTTCCTCCTTTGAGATGCTGCTGTTTCAGTAACCCGGTGACAGCCATTGTCTTGTCTTTTCATCTGTGAGTTGGATCCAGAGTCAGAAAAATGTCTACTTTGTTCCTGAACAATGGGGCAGTTTCGTCGCATGACTCCGGCTTTGCCGCCGTGTGCTGTGCTTCACTTCTAGCCCTGGCCTACAGCTGGAGCTCAGCAGAGGCTGGAGAATACCCACAATGAATCTGGAGGGTTATGCAATGCTGCACATGGAGTAAAATTCTTTTCTAACCCCTGCAGGCGATCAGTTTACGCCCTGAATGATGAGATTTTGATTACCCTTATCTAAGCTACAAATACTGTTAACGGCAACGAAATCAGCTAGCACTGGTAAGCTCATCAAAGCCCAGATCCTGGTGGCATTCTGAGGCCGGTAGTTCTCTGCAGCTCTGTGGGATGTTGCGGTGCTTTGCCATGAGAAATCCTTTCATTATGCAGATGTTACTTGCTGAGGCCTTGTAGATCAAACCCCAGCTCCTGCCATCTCCAGCTGAACAGTTTTCAATGAGCAAGTACTGCCCTGCAAAGTGTTGACAGTAGGACTGGCAGGCTGCTTCCCCAGAGTCTGTGGGGAGAGCGCCTTGTTTCCATGGTGGGATTTCCCTCTGAATGCAGAGACTGGTTCCAGCATCCCCAACCTCACATGGCATTGGTTATAGCTTGGGGAGCAGCTTTGCTCCCTCAGTGAGCACAGCTTCTCAGGGCAGCTTCATTCTTCTGCAAATGATCGTTGTTGAGCTGCAGGGAGATTCCTGGCTGGAAGGTGAGATGCTTCCATGGCCAGACAGGGGCTGGTGGGTGGAATGAGACTGGGTGATATGTTAGACATTCAGATGTATCTCTCTCCTGGATTCCCCTCTCTCATATTTCACATCTAGACAAAATGTGTGTGTGTATCTATACATAAAATCCAATCCATCAGTAAACCAGAGCTTCTGGTACCATTCAGCCTACTGGAGTGGAAGCAGAATGGAGTGGATTAGTTTTCAAGGACAAGAGAGATCCATAGAATCAACCAGGTTGGGAGAGACTTCCAAGATCATCCAGTCCAACCTATCCCCCAGCCCTGTCCAATCAACTAGACCATGGCACTAAGGACCATTTGCATAGCACACCAGACCATAAAAGCCACCAGTGTTTCCCACACCATGCCTGTCTAAGAGATAGCACTGTTGTTTTGACTTGTGGGAGGATCTCTCACACCACAGGGATGAGTTCCAGTGTAAGACCAGAGATGAATAGATTGAAACAGGTGTGACCCAGAGGATAATGTGGCCTTCTGCATCTTAATGTACCCATCTATGAAATGCAAATAATAACAGGGGGTACCCTGTAGGGCTTTATTAGTCCTTTGAAGATGGCATGTGTTGCGTGCCATTATTGTGATCTTCTAATGTTGGCCTCATCCCTGCCTTTTGGACATACACCTCTTGCTGTTGCTCACTTCCTGATTCATTTCCCCCTCCTCCCTAGCATCATCAAGCTAAGTCAGCAGTGACAAAGGCCAGTCAGCCACATGTCATGGTGGCTCATGGGTTGGGAAGGGTTCCAAGAAGAGACCCATGCTCTGGTTCAAGCACAGTGTGCTGGAAATGGATGCCTGCCATTGTATTGTGGGTGTTGTGAGGAGTCTCAAGACCTTTCTATGGTGGAGAATGTACCAATGGCATGTAAGAGGTCATAAACCAAGATGCTTTTGGTGTTGTAGATCGGAGCTAAAGTGTGGATTTGAACAAGAAAGGAAACCTGATGTCAGGGAAAGGTATGACCTGTGAGATGCTGGGTCCAGAGGAGGATGCAGCAGATGCTTGGTTTAGGGAATAGTTGTTAGATGCTTTCAGTGCACAGAGATTGCAAAGTAATTGACCCAAACTGATTTTATACACTTGTTTCATTTTGACACAGTAACACCACTTGGCACATATCAATTTAAAGTGTTTTATTCTTCAGTACAACTTGTTGCGATGTTCTGGACATGTATCTGAAATGCCTCTTCCTGAGGTACCATGTGCACAGAACTTGCTCTGCACCTGATTCTAAGGGGTGAATGAAATCAGGAGATTTCCATCATTCCTCTCCTGGCCCATTTCAGCTCACTTGTCTTGATGAGCTGCCAGGAGGGGAGTAGCGCTGACAGATGCTGAGACCTCACATACTCTGGTGCTGCATTTGCAGTGATGTGTCCAGGTGGTGTGGAGAGTCAGCCAGGTACTGCCAGGCTGGGTTGCACACCCAAGACAACAGCTGGAAAAGAGCAGCCTCTTCAGAAGGACTTTTCACTAGATCAGACAAGTGGTGCTCTACTTCTGGCTCAGGAACCTCATCCTGATTGAAATGACTGTGGGGTAGACCTTGGGTACCTGCAGTGATGATGGATTTTCAGGATGACCAAGACTCATGTCCCTGGAGATCTGGAAAGCATTCATCTGAGAGCTGCAGGTAGGCAGGTATGAACAGAGGTTCTCTGGGATGTGGCTTTTGTGCTCCAGACTCTCAAACTCTTCACCATTAGCTTGGTGCTGTCTGGCTTGTTGGCTGAGCAGCAACTGGATTTTGGTCACAGAAGAGCATTCAAGCAAAAGAGCTTTGTCCAGTGTCATAAACCTCATTCTGGCATGGCATATGTGCAGACAAGGTACCTCCCAAGCAGAGCTGAGGAAATGGGTGAGGTATTCATGCAGCAGAGTCTGGCCCAAATTGGCTTCATAACTAAGTGTCCCTGGGGGGCTGGAAGCCATCTCAATGTGGTGGTTGCCAGCAGAGATGAGTCCTCTTCTAAAGCACTAGGCAAGATGGGTAAATAGACCACCTCTGCATGCAACACTTGTGTAGGTGCCACCCGGAAGGCTATGTTGGCTTGCCACATTTTTAACAGCTCAGTTATCTTCCCTTCATATTTCTTACTTGACAGTGACAATGAGACCAAAGTGATCTGCAAAGGGCTTCTTCCTCTGAACCTCAAGTGTTAATGCTGAGAGGCTGAGTCAAAGAGAGTAAGTGTCGTTGAAGTCCTTGCATTTTGAACTGTCTCACTTTGGAGGTGTAACCCATGAAACACTGATGAAGTTCAGTGCTCTGCAGTCTGCTTTGTTAAGGCAAACACCATTTACTATGGGTGCCCTTTATTAAATATGCAAACAACCATGCCTCTTCTTTCAGCCCTGAGGACCTCTGGGTAGTGAGAGGTACATAGCGGTCAGCTGGAAAAGAGATGCTTCAGTATTTCAGAAGTGTTAAGCAATAGTAGTGAGGGGGCTCCTCTGGCAGCAAGGTTGTGGGGCAAGAGATGGTGGAGGAAAAAGTGTGTCAGTCTGGAGAGGAAGGACAGCTATGGGACTATGGTGGCAATGTAGGCACAGCTGTAGCCTTATTAGAAATGTGTGAGGTACAGATGTCCTACTCCTGTTACTTTCCACTGGTTATGAAGGAGATCATTTTCCTGGAAGAGAAGAACAGTGGATGGAACCTGGTCTTGAACAATGCCTCTACAAGTGTGAGCAGCGAATGTGGAGACATGGCAGAGCACAAACCACCTGTAAGTCTGTGAAGTTTGTGGTGGTACAAGCTTGGCTGGTGCTCAGGAGGAAGAGCGAGCGACACTGGTGATAGAAGATTTGTGTTGCTTTACTGTGGTGATAAAAGGTTTGTGTTGCTTTATCAGTCTGGTCTGAGGACCTAGAAGTGATGTTGGGTAAAGTTTCCTTTGCTTGCTGAGACAGATGTTGATAATACTGAAGTCACAGCACTGATTGCAGAGATGTGCGTTTTCCACTGGGACGGGGGGGTGTGAGGATATAAATGCTGCCAGTGCTGTGGTGCCAAAGTTGGTAGTACTTGGTCTGCAGATCTTCATCAGAGCTCATTTTGTCCTCCTGCTATGGCTTTGGAGACCTGAGCCGAAACACTGCCTAGCTCCGAGGTGAAAATGGGGCTGTGCACAGTTCGAGCTCTTGAGCACTGAAGGCTGGAGACTGGCACTGAAGCAATGAATAGCTTCTAAAACAGAGATTAAAAACAAAACTAAAAATCCCATCAACCCACAAATACTAAACCAACCACCCCAAAAAACACCCCCTCCCAACAGCAAAATAACCCCAAACAAAAAACCCTACAATCTCCTCCCACAAGACCCTCTCCCCCAAAACCAAAGCAACAAACAGAAAACCCCAAACACACCCAAACAACAAAACTCCAAAAAACCCCACCCCCTCCAGCCAGTTATAGCACCAAGAAGTTTTGCCTTGACAAACATCCATAGGAGATGCTAAATCCATTAGCAAGGAGCTGATCCCATCTGTAGAATAGTGTCATGTCACTACAGGGAAGAAAAATCTTCTGAGTGGACAAGGCATGGGAATTATTTTTATGTATCTATAGATACATTTGTGTGTGGGCACAGCCTGTGGAGGAGTGAAATGTGGGAACATCAGAAAATGGGAGAATTATTATAGGAAAAGGAGCACAAGCATGTTCAGCACTAATGGAAGTCTGAATAATTTGCTTGCTTATTGGACTTCCTTCCCCATTTTCCTTGGGAGCCTGAAAGAGGGAAGGTGTGACTAGCCTCTGTGGCTGTGTGCTGCCCACTGGGCTGCTGGCCCCCTTCAGTGGCTATAGGGCTTTATCCCTAAGACTCCTTACAACCTCTTGGCTTTCCACCTGACAGAACTTTGCCTGTGTTTCATGTTATGCTCCCATTTCTCCCTGCATTTCCTTAGTCATTCCTCCGTGATTATTTTTATCTTGTTGCCTGCTCTGGAAGAGTGAGGTAGAAAACAGATGCAGTGAGAGCTATCCCACCAGGCATAGCATCATTATATGCTGTTTACTTTTCCAAAACTTTAACTGAGACACGAACAAAAGAGTCTTTGTAGTATCTCTTCTCACCCTGAGCTGCTTTTCTCAGTGGCATATTGCTCTTCAGCGTGGTTATTTTGAAATTAAGATTAGCAAGATGCTGTACTAACCCCATTGCTACAGCATCAGGATCATGTCTCCTACAGATCTGATCCTGCAGTATGAACTCCTATGGAAATTAATAGGCTGTCTGGATTCCAGCGCAGGATTGAGACTTTATTGTGTAAATCCATCAAGAAAGGCAATCAAGTGAGTCAGACAAGGTTTATGTTTAATACACTATTGCTGTCATCCCTCGTTATTCTGCTCAGGTTTCCTTTTGTAACTCAAGCACAGAGGAGAGCAAATTTTCCAGACCATATGGTTTTGCAGGGCTGTCCCCATGCCATGATATCACATTTCATACCATTGGTGGCTTTTTTTTAGAAGGTTGTAATTATGTAGTTGTCATTGGGAGGGAAAAATCTTCTTCTTCTTCTTCTCTTTCCTCTTTAAAAAAAAAAAAAAATGTTTTTGAATTTCATTTTTCTACAGCTGGACATGGCTCAGGTTTTAGAATGGCCCAAATATCTTGATTCCAGCTTTCTCCAGTAGGTTGGTGAGGGTGTAGCTGGTGGGTAGGGTGCAGTGGTGGTGGCTATGGGAGAGACGGAGTGGTCATAGGACCTGTTTGAGGTCAGGATCTGGGTATCTCTCTTTTACTGTCTGCACTGCCAGGTTGGTTGCTGCTCTCACCTGGCCAGTCACAGAATTTCTTAGATTGGAAAAGACCACCAAGATCATTGAGTCCAATCATTAGTTTCTGACCAGGTCTGGTAACTACTACATCTGCTTCAGGAACACGGTGGTCAGCCAGCTGCCTTTAAAACAGGGAACTCTTTCACTTCTCTGTAAGATTGGGGCTTTTGGAGGAAAAGAAAAGTTTAAAACCAAAACCCATTTAAAAATGCACCTCCCTTCCCCTAAACCTACCACCTCATGGCTGACTCATGGGGAGACGCTCCAGGAACAAAGAACATCTTTTTGTGTTTGTCTTTCAAATAGATTTCTACCTCTATCCACCTTTCAACTTTTTTTCCATTCTGGAGATGTTCCTATTTATCCTAAGGATTTTCTGAGGCATGCTACATCAAGTTACTTTTCTCTTTCTGTTGGCCTCCCCTTGAATTCAGTGCTCAAATATGCATGCAGAAATTATTTCATGATTCAGGACAACACAGAGCATTTCATCTCTGCCATGAACCATCTGCATGACCTCAGGCAGTTTACTTCTCAGTTCCAAACTCTCCTCTGTGAACACCATGCATGATTTTGCTTTGAGTTGAAAAGAAATGCTAGGGATGGCCACACACCGAACTAGGACTCACTTGGCTGTGGCTCTGGTTGTAAACACTAACAGCTACTCTGGTCTGAGAAATGGATGGCAGCAATTTTTTACCAGGATTGATACTGAGCTGTGTTGGCCTGCCTGGCCAGATGCATATATCACTCAGAAATGTGTTTTCATCCTCGGACTTACCGCTCTGCGCAGCTACAGCCTGCTTGCCTGTGCTCAAGCCTCCTGCTCATCACTCTGGTCTGCTTGACTCTCTCATTTATCCACCCATTTCAAACTTTGCAAATCACTTTTCCCCTGGAATTCTCTCCTTTCTCACTGAAGAACAAGGCACACACAGATGCTTCCCACATAAATCACATTCCAAAACTTTGAGGTCATCTTTATTTTCCTCCTTCAGGCCTCCTGAGAAACCCTGCACAGGATGACAACCTTCATTTTTATTCCTTCTGACCTTGCTGGACAATTTACATCAATAACAACACCTCTCTAAGAGCACTGATCTGTTTGAAGAGCAGTGTCTCTGTGATCTGCCAGGCCCCATGTGGGCTGAGGAAAGGTTTTTGCTAATAACACTGCAATTTCTTCTGAAGATAACAGGGAGAGACAGGAGAGGGATGAGGAATTGACTGCATAGTTTTCTTAGTAGTGCAGCTGCTATGTGAGCAAACACAAGAAATTTCAACAAGGTCTCAAGCTTGAAGTTGTTTTTCAGCCTTACCTGAGTGCTTATTCCTTTGGTTAATACTGAAGTGCTTCAGTAAGAGCAGACTGACTTCCAGGCAGGTCTCAAGCGACCTGCCCTTGCTAGATCCAAATCATTAAAGTAAACCCCTTTCACCTGTTTTGGTGGGATGTGGAAGTGTATTAGTGGTGTGCTGGCTAGTGTACCTCTGTCTCATGAACAAGCCTTAAAGGTGGCAAGAATTCCTCCAGCAGTGTAGAAAACGTGAATTTGTCTATTTATGATTTTCTTACCTCGACAAAATGCAGGGAGTGACTCAAATATGTCCCATCCTTATGGAAATTAATTGTGTTAATGGGATCATTAGAATTTAGAGCTACTGTCATCAGACTGGTTTTCACAGCTAATGATGGTTCTTGGGAAGGTTATGTCATAATGAAGGCGGAGAATCTGCTCATCTATATATACGCGGTCTGACCTAAGCCCTTTCTTTGGGTTTCGTTGAGCAATGCAGTAATAGAATCAACACAGGCAAACAGCTGCCACCCTCACCATGAAAATAGAAGGTGCTTTGGTGGTCCTTGCTCTGGCATTTTTCTGCTTCTTCTCAGGTTAGTAACTTCTGATGTTCTCTGTGCTGAAATCTGGGACTGGCAGAGGACGCAGCCTGGGAGATCCTGTAAAGACAGTGAGAAGAGCTCTCCAGTCCTCTCATCCTGTTCTTTAACAATCATTATGGCATAATCAGAAGACCATTTTTTTTTGCTGTGCTACTTGTATTGATTTGGTATAGCATGTTCTTGGTGATGGCTTTTTCTTCTTGCTCGTAAAAATGGTGAAGTTCCACTGATAGCTGAAAGTGTCTGGTTTTAGTAGTATTAATTTAACAAGAAGTAATAACAACAGCAACAACAAAATAAATCCCCAACTGTCTCAGTGGAGGAAACCAAATTTCCAACCAGATGGAATTTTTGCATAAAAATCTTGACTCTGAACAAAAGCATAATGCAATTTTTAGTAGCTTCAGAAAAAATGGAGAGCTCTTGTCAACACTCTAAGGAGTACATTTTCAGTGTGGCTTTGGCAGGAGTTGAGGCTTGATGGAATGGTCTTTACTGCCTGTTTCTATGGAAAAAGAGCTAATTGAGGATTTCTTGATGCTTCCTTGTGATGCTACTGATGATGTAAGAGGAAAGGATGAAACGTATGATACCAGCTCTAAAGAGTGTAGAAAGAGAGGTGTATCAACTAGCTATCTGATGACTTATTAATTTAGTAATTGCTGTGAAGTACTGCAAATGGAATGGGCCTTGAAAAGGAATTTGAAGGTCTGAGCAGGTGGTATTGCATGCCAGCTCTGACACCCCGATTCCAACTGAATGATGAAGAAACCAAAGCACATTTGGATAGTAAGATTGGTACCACTACCAAGGCAGTGGAGCAGAATAACAGAGCAACAGTTATTGAATCAACCTTGGAACTTGGACTTCTAAGAAAGAAAAGCAACAAAATCAAGGAGGGCACAAAGGAAATGGATGTGCTTTTGCATTTGAATAACAAAGTGCAATCTTCTAGAAGGTCTCTAATGCCCAGCCCTTTCTGTCAGTGTACAATAATGTATTGGATTAGCTTTTATCTGGAGGTATTTGAGTGGATTAGGAAACTGCATCAAGTATTTTAATTAAATGGCTTTGACTTAAAATTTCCCTTCAAAAACTGTGCATGGTTTCATTGTTGGGTTTTCTGTTGTTGTTGTTGCAGATGTTGCCAGCCAAGCTTCAATTAAGGCAAGTCCAACCTTTTCTATTCCGGTTCTCTTTTTGTTTTGCCAGCTACAGTGCTTAATGCATGCTCTGAGCAAAGCCTTTCAGTCTCTCTATACTTAGAGATCATAATGCTTTTTCAGTGGTGGAAAAAGCAGTGAATCTCTCCATGTTTGGAGACAATACTTTTGTAATACAACAATGGCTCTAGCTGACTGTGTATGTTTGGTGTGCTGTGCTGAGCACATCTGGACAGCTCTGGTCTGGAAATCTTATGAGACAATGCTAGAAATGGCATGAATTATATTTCTAATGATATTTTAGCAGTTTGCTTCTGATCCAGCAGATACTCCTGGCTCTGATAATTCCCAGGTCTGATAATTAAAAGAACTAAGTCAAGTCCTCCGAGTCTCAGAAAATTATTTGATTCAACGACTGAGAAGTCAGCTCCGTTTATGTTTTAATTAAACAAGCTTTCCTCTTCTTGGTAAAGACCCTCTTGGAAAACACAGTAGCCAAAAATAACTAAATGGTTCATTGATTCTCCCCAGTCTGCATTTTAGTCACCCAGCAATTGGTTACTGCAGCACTACACAATATTACCCTTTTGCTTCCAAGGAGGATTGTATTTTCCTTGCTTCAGTCCTGCATCTGAATTGCTCTTCAATCACTCTGGTCCATTCATTACACTTGCATCCTACTGCCACTTCCAGGGCTGTATTTTCTCCTCTTGTCTAAGTTTAGCATAAAGTCCTCCTCTGCAGAAGGTAGCAATTTGCAGCTGTATGCCAATTAAATATGTATTTCTCGTCCCGTGAATAATGGCCTTTGAAATGGGCATTTTGAACTTTTGCCTTGACTTTTCTGCCTCAAGGAGCAATAAGTGGAGTTCAGGGTGCAGCCTGCACCAAATGTAGTGATTGGTGAGGGATGGAGCTGAACAATGTGGTAGCCTCAGGCCTGGTGTAGGACAGACTATTGCTGTAGCCCACCCGAAAAAGTTTAAATGTGAAATAACTGTTCTGAGGATCTTAATGGACTCTGAGCCTCCTCTGCCTGTCTTCTGTGCTCTTCAGAATGAGTGCAGGAAAATCTGGTCACTCCTCCGCAGTGGGAAGTTTTCCTGTCCCACCACCAAGGAGCCTGTCAACAGCCCAGATGGCAAAGCAGACCTCAACAAGTGCCTGATGTGCCAAAGACTGCTGTGAGTATCAGCTGTGTGCTGGCTGCAGTGACGGTCCTGCCCTTTCTCAGCACATCCTCTCCTCTTGTAGTGATGAGCCCACACAGAGGAGGCTCCATGCTGTAGAACTGTAGTCCTGGGCTAGATAGAGCAGTTAGCAGCTCTTCAGCAAACCTGCGAACCCAACAGCTCTCTGCAGCTTATCACGTGGAGGACACATGCCACAGCATGAGGAGCAAAGCCAGAGTGAAAACAGAATCATAGGATGGTAGAGGTTGGGAGGGATCTCAGGAGATCATCTAGTCCAACACCTCCACTAATGCAGGTTTGCCAATTGCTTGATCCTATAGATGGTGTTTAATAGGATGGAGGCACCTGGATGTTAGGAAGAGAGAAAGGACATCAGTCGCCCCCAGTGTAGAGGCTCTAAACACCCCAAGCACGTCTCACTGAGCTGCAGTCCCTGTGCCGGTCTGTCCTGCTGCCTTGTGCAAGGGGGGGTGGGGTTGGCAGGACTGGCCTTTAATCACCAGCTATTTTGGTTTTATGTCCAAGGACTGCTTGCTGCTGTCACCCATGCTTCTCTCTCTCTCTTGCAGGGAAAGAGACTCGGACAAAGGGAGGGGTGGAGAGGCAAACAGGAATGTGAACTCCTTGGGAGAGGTGAGGTGAAACATTGCTACTGGAGCCAGACTCCTGGGCACACTGGGAGCAGGATGATGTGGTGTCATTGCATTGTTGCCTCTGACCCACTTGCTGAGCACATTTCCCTGTTTGTGGCGTGGGAAACACTGGCTTGGCTGATGGGGAAGGGCCTGGCAATGGAAGCATGAGGCTTGATGTTATTCAGAAGCACAGAGGAACTCAAAACTCCTCAGGGCTCCTCCCAGGCAATCTAATTCCCATCGAACTAGCAATATGGCACACACAGTCTGTGCCTGACCCCAAGTATGGGCTAAGGAGGATGCCTGCCTGTTTGTAAAGCACACCATTGGCATCTGACAAATAATTAATAGCAGCGATGGTGCATGTGAGCTCTGACTAGGGCAGGGTGTGGGAGCAGGCTGGCTCTAATTGTCCCTTGTTTATCTTGTTGATGCACCAGGCTGGTTTCTTTTACCCATAGCTGTTTTTCTGGATAGCAGGTCTTTATGTGGAGGGAGTTGTCTTTTTGAGCCTTGTGTTTTTATTCTAGTTAGGAGGCAATTGGCTTCCATCAGATAGTGCTGGTTGAAGCGATTGATTGATTGATTGATTGATTTTTTTTCATGTCTGCTTAGGCAGGGGAGCTTCTGAGATGTGTGCCTGGGCAATTCAAAGGCTTTGTAAAGCACAGTTGTCCTAAAGGAGATATCTTTTAAGCACCTGACTTGCTGAAGTGTGGTCCTGAAGGCAGGACAGCCTCAGGATGGGACCTACACTGAATTCCTCTGTTCAGCCATAGATTTTCTGTCTAGCTTCTGGCAAGTAATTTCCTAGGCTTCACTTTCCCATCTGCAGAGCTGGGATAAGTTATCAAACCATCTCCTCTACACAGTGCAAAGGGTGGTGGTGGGAAATGTATTACAGATCATATGGGAGATAACTTTAAAAGCTCTGCAGAGAAGAACCTAAAGAGATGTAGCATGTGTTTCTTAGGCTACAGACCTGCTTGTGTGATCCAAAATTACAGGAAAGCTCCTCAGAAGACAGAAAAGACCAGGCTGAAATGCTTAAGCAGGTTTTGCTACAAAAGGTTTTGGTGAAATGAGAGCTTTGGATCAGTTACTGCATAATGCCTTGTTAAGTGGAGGGAAAAAATACCCACCTCTTGTTCTGACCTATCTGGGAATGTGAGGTGCGTGAAGATGTATTTCTTAATGCCTGCAGCTTCATCTTTTTGCTATGCCTGGATTGTAAAATTCTTGGTAGTATATTCTTTCACAAGAGATGGGAAAGCTGACTTCTTCATTCAGAATTCACTCAGAGATTCTAGCCTTTGTACTTGGAGCAGAACCTGGATCTTTCAGGCAGGCTCCTGCGTGTCTTATCTATTAGAAATAGAAAGAAGGCAAACCTAGATGCAAAAGACAAATCTGCTCATCTAAATGTCCTAATTTATTTATGTTGCCTCCTGTAGTTTCAGAGAACACATCAGGCAAATGATGGTTTTCTAGACTTGAGCCTCAAGGGAATGAAATAGTGTTTGAAATATAATTCATTGGGTGGAGAATCCCTGTGGATTTGGGGGAGATGTGTCTATCTGTCTCAGCACATCTGTGTCAACCCATGCTTTTGCCGTTTCTACAGGATGAGTGCCGAGAGTTTCGTGATCTTTTCAAGAGAGGGAAACTTTCCTGCACCAGAGAAAATGACCCTGTCCGGGATTCCTCTGGGAAACAACACAGCAATAAGTGCATCATGTGTGCAGAGAAGTTGTGAGTAGAGAGAAACCTATCTTCTCTGTTGAGGCAGAAGCTGCTGGAGTGACCCAGCTGCTGATGCCGGCGGGTGGGATCGCTCGGCCCTCCTGCAGCCGATGGCAGTGAGAGCATCTCATTCCTCCAGCTCTGTGGTGCTCACTCTCTCATCTTGCTTCTCTTCCAGCAAAAGGGAGAACGAGCGGAAGTTATCTAAAAACAGACAAGGAAAAGATAAGGTGAGATTAAAGTATTAGGTGGGTCAATATGAAACTGTATTGATTTTCACTCAAGATAAAGAGAGCATTGTTCGGCTTGTTTGCTCTGTCTCCGCTGATTTCATTTTGAGATCCTCTTTCATTTCCCTTTATTTCTCGTTCATGCTCTTCAATCCCCCAAGTGAACAACTTGTGCCTGAATCCTACCATCTGTCCCATCTGACTTGTGTATCTAGGGACAAGCAAATCCCATCAGTGTGAGAAACCAGGTGTGCTGTACTGTCCTGAAACCTGGCTCAAGGGTGGAGAGATCAGTGCTGCTGAAGGTGCTAGCTAGGGCAAAAAGGAGAAATGAGTGAAAAGCTCTAGATCTAAAGTCTGCAAAGCTTAGGAGATTATCGTATTCTGGGATGGCGACTCCTCCACCTCCCTAGGCACCCCGTTCCAATGCCAATCACTCTCTCTGGGAAGAACTTCCTCCTAACATCCAGCCTATACCTCCCTCAGCACAACTTGAGACTCTGTCCTCTTGTTCTGTGGCTGGTTGCCTGGGAGAAGAGACCAACCTGGCTACAGCCTCCCTTCAGGTAGTTGTAGACAGCAATGAGGTCACCTCTGAGCCTTCTCTTGTCCAGGCTGCTCACCCTCAGCTCCCTCAGCCTCTCCTCACAGGGCTGTGCTCCAGGCCTCTTGCCAGCTTTATTCAAGAAAAGCCTGGATGAGGCACTTAGGGCCATGGTCTAGTTGATTGGATAGGGCTGGGTATAGGTTGGACTTGAATGATCTTGGAGGTGTCTTCCAACCTGGTTGATTCTGTGAGAGCCCAGCCCTGCACTGCCTCCATGGGCCTGTGACTCAATTGCAGCTTTTCTTGTTGGGAACTTTAAGGAGCTGCCAGTCACCCTCTTTGCCTTGCCACTCTGCAGCCACTGTGTCCCTGTGATTTGATGCTTTGCTGGCAATAGTAGCTCTGTCAGAGGGGGAAAAATTGCTGCTTTTTAACACCTACCTTTCAATTTCTTCTATGGTAGGGACTAGCACAGTCCCCTTAAGCCTCAGTCATAATCCTATTTCAGTGCTTTTCCTAATGACTTTGGCATGAAAAAAATGGAAGTGTAAGTGAAATTTGCTGATGGCAAAGCTGGGAGGCAGCATCAGCAGAGGAGGATCAGCAGATCACTCATGACTAATTGGATAGTGCTGAGGCCTAGAGTAATAGAAACAAGATAAAATGTAATAACAGTGCAAGATCACACAGGCAGTGATTAACAAGAATTCCTGCTTGTCGGTTAGAAGTGACAAAGGATAAGAAAGCTCTGCATTTATTAGTGGGTCAGGGATGTGACAGGCCATGAAAAAGGGAAATGCAAGTGTTGGATGTACTCAGCAAGGTTTCTGCAGCAGAGGTTGGGAAGTTAACAGAGCTCCAGAAATGCTGGTTCAAAGGGAAACTGTTTGAGAGAGCCTATTATGAGAAGGCAGCTCTGCCTCAGAGGCAGAGGATAGGGGTACTGGGCTGGTATCAGGGCAGGAGGCACAGAGGGGCTGGAGAGCTTTCTTGGGTTTATCAGGGCTGGAAAAACACTACCAGAACTACAGAGGGGTGTGAGCACACACTGGTGGTGGGGAGAAGTGAGGCTCTCGTGGAGCCCCACTGAAATGGGGTGCACCGTTTCTTTCTGATGGGAGCAATGCAATGTTAGCCGCTGGCCATAGCAGATATAAGTTTATCCCGTGCCAGATCATGTCTCGCCTACCCAGGGCTGGTTTGGCTCTAGGGAAACATGGGGCCTTGTATTCTGAGCATTCTTCCAGCATTAGGCTGGTAGCAAAGCCAGAGATCTGGAGGCTGAGGTGCCCTGGAGGGGATGCAGGACACTATGTTGAAGAATTTGTCCCCTGGCAGAGAGAATGAGGTTCTGGAAACATCTGAGCAAAGCTAAGGATGAGGCCAGCACCCTGCTAACAGCCTTAATGAAAGCTAGCCAAAACTCTCCTGTGCACAAAATGGGCAGAAAATTGCAAGTGTTAAGGCCTATTTTTTCAAAAGTAAAGGATAAGTGGGATTCAGTTACTTTTCCTCTATACTTGCTGTTTGGATTTGGCTATTGCAGTGTCTGAAATGGTTGAAATTAGGGGGATTGAACGTTTACACCCAAGTTACATAACAGCTTTCTGTGCAGTGATTTTGAACAGGGAACAAATTAATTATCCATTCTCCAAACAACGTTCTGCTGCTCGCAGACTACTAAGTGTGCTTGCACTGTGCTTTTATGTTTTAACTGCTGCTGCATGACTGACACATGCCAAAGTGTGGTCGGTTTTGGGGATGTTACTCACTTTGCAAATGAAATTGTTATCTGAGCTACAATCTGGCAAAGGCTGTAGCTGTGTATTAAGGATGTCGGCAGGAGTGGGAGTGACTTCATTACCGTATCGGTCACATCACTGGCATGCTTTGGATAGCCCAACGAGGAGAACAGTAATTAGTTGGACCATACTAGAAGACTCCCAACACGTGCTGTGCAGGCAGAGGGACCCGTAATTTCTCTGACTCACTCCTTTGTTTATATACTAAGTGGCTGGTACTGCACAGCTTCTTCTTTCACCCACACCCAGGCTCTCCTGGGGTGTTTTTGTGATGGTTCAATGCTTTCCTGGCAGGAAACCCCAAGTTTCTAAGAATCAGGCCCATAAAATCAGGAGGATAGGCTGCCCTAACCACAGCTCTCCTCCTGCAGGATGACTGCAGTGAGTTTCGCTCCCGGTTTGAGGCTGGCGGACGACTCTCCTGCACAAGGGAGAATGCCCCTGTCCGGGATTCCTCTGGAAAGCAACACATCAACAAATGTCTCATGTGTGCTGAGAAGTTGTGAGTACAGCCTCCTCTGACCAACAGCGGCAAAGAGGGAAACCTCCAGCAAAACTGCAGCTTCTGCCTGCAGAGCTGCATCTGGGCAATGCCTGGGAGAGAATCCAGAGTCCTAGCGGCCTTCCAAGAAATGCTTTGCCAGTAGGGCTCCAGCCATTGCCCCTTTTCTTACTTCCCTTTCAGAGCCAAGGGCCCAGGGGCCAGGTGAGAAGCAGTGTGGAGCAGAGGAGGAGAAGCAAGGCAGATAGAGAGGAAACCCTTTCCTGTGGGAATATTGGGTGTGGGCAGCTACAGAGGAGTTTCCCACACATGTACTTTGTCTTCCAGATGCTCTTTCTCTACTCCCATAGAGCATATAAAGAAGCAGCCCTGATATGAAAGCAACCACCTTGGATCCAGGATGTAGAATACAGTAGGAATGGTGAGGAGAAGGGAGAAGGCATAGGGGTGGGAATTAGGAACAGGACCACCAGGAACAGGAGCTATGGATGTGGAGGTGGTACCTAATGCATGATGCTGGCTTACAGGGCAGCCCCAGCTGCTGGTGGCACTCTCACTGCCATAGCACTCCCCTTTCTTTCTCTCCTAGCAAAAAGGAAGCCCAACGAGGAGGTCAGTCTGGTGGCACTGGCCAGCGCAACAAACCATCCACTTCAGAGCGCACAAACCAGGTGAGAGGAGCTCCGAGCCTGCCCCGAAACCTGAGAAAGGGGCTGGTGAGAGTCTGTGGGATCCTTATGGGCAAGGACTGTCTGTGGTCAGCCTGAGGTGACCATGGTGCTTAGGATGCCCGAGCCAGCTTAATGATGGGGAGAAGCCTCACTCATTTATGGAACAGACCTTTGTGTGAGCATACAAACTTGACATGTTTAGACCTGACAGAATAGACTATCTCATTTTCCCAGTGCTGAGATGCTATATGAGAGATAAAGGCCAGGCTCAGGGTCTCCACAGTCCTGTAAGCCCTTAGATGGTAACATTGGGTGGGTATTAAAGCCAGTGGGTGGGTATGGAGTAAGCATCACACCTGCTTTAAGAATGAGCCCATAATTCTCTGGGTCTGGGAGCTGGGGGAGGGAGGACAGAAGCTGCTTTAACTTTGCTTCTTCTCTAGTTGTATAGAAATTGTTTCTATATTTGTTGAATATGATCCTGCCCCTTCTGCAGAAGAGCTGCGGTGGTTCAGGGTCACAGCAGAGCGTTAACGAGAGACGTCCCTCATCAAGCAGAGGGTGAGTTCAGCAGCACATGGGATTGCAGCCTGCCCTCCTGATCTACCCCACAAGCCCTGGCACTAGTTTCTGCCCTATTCTACCTATGTTTTTCTGCCCCCCAGGAGTGCCTAGGAGGTCAACTGGAGTAGTGGTTCAGTAGCACACAGACAGCTCTGTTGTGCATGGTGCTCAGTACAGCACTTCTTCCTGCTGGCTAAGCTGGTTATGGGGGAAAGAGGCAGGATGAGGCATGTTTCTCATACAACCCTTGCCCCTTTTTGGGCTCAACTTTCCCTTGTGTGAAGCATCAGTGACTGCTATCCTTAAAATCTGTCTCAGGACACTTTTGCACAGCAAACTCTGCCTCCTGGTGTCTGCCCAGCCCTAATTTGTCTCCACCTGCTCTTTCGGAGGCAGTTGCCTGGTGCACCATGTGCTTTCTGAGCACTGGTTAGTCACTTTTGTCTGTTGTGTAGCTGTTGGACCTGAACAGCCTTTTCAGAGCCTTTTCTAGGGAGCTCTGAGATTTACTGGTTTTTTTTTTGTTGTTTTTTTTTTTTTGTTTTTTTTTGGCTGGAGCAGTCCCTTAGCAGCCCCATCCACCAACTGATGCCAGCAGACACCAGGGTGCAGAGCCCCAGGGTGGTCTTGCACTTGCTTTGAGCACAGGGTAAGGTTTGTCCTGCTATTGGCTGCCTCCCTGTTGTTATGGGGTTGGGTGGCTTATAAAATAACCAAGGTTGGAAAAGACCTCTAAGGTCACAAAGTCCAATTGTCAACCTAATGATTGCCCTCTCCTGTCTTCGTGGTGCTGTAGTGCAAGCATCTCCCTGAGAGCCACGGGGTGTGTGTGTGGGAGGGTGAGTCCTGTTTGGGAGGGATGTGATTTTCTGTTTCTCTCCTCTCTCTTTCCTTGACAGCCCACAAGGAAATGGAGGTCAGAGTGGAAGGAACTGCAACCGGGCACCTGGCCGTGAGACGCAGAACAGAGACATTGATACCTACGAGATGGTAAAGCCACCCCCCTGCATCTCAGAAATAGGGACTTCTCCCATGGGATGGGGATCTACCAGTTCTGAGCCCCCACCCAGTTCTCTAACAGCTGCTCCTGTTCCTGCTGTGACTCTAAAGCTTCTCACTCGGCCCTGTGTTCTCAGAAGTGTTTGACTGAGTGGAAGCATCTGCATCCCTGTGCTAGACCCTGTGTCACTTGGCACTGAAGCAGAGGGGAGAGAAGTGGGGCTGGGTGTACTCATGTGACCCTCCTAAACTGGTTTTGCCTCTGGACTTGGCTTCTTATGGAAGTATATCAGTTTTAGTGGGTGCTGGTCTTGAGCTTAGGCTGGATGCTTGCCCCACACATAGCCAAAGTGAGGTTAACCCCAAACCTTCTCAAATGAGAAGGTTCTGGGTTCATAGCCATGGCCAGAGCAGGGTACTGGTGCTGACTGGAGGATGAGGACAAGTTTGGCAGGGGGAAGGAGTTGTCAAAGGGGAAACACTACATGATGACAATTGTGTATGGAATAATGTGGCAAGAAGATGGAGATGTCCACTCTGCTTTGTCTCCACGAAAAGAAAATGCAGTTTCAACAAAGCTAGAAGTGGAAAATAGGCAACTAAAAAGAAAAGTTACAGTAAAAAAGATTCCCAAACTGGATATCGCTGTCACAGGGTATTGTCAAGAGCCTGGATGATTAAAAAATATGACCTGGTGTTTTAATCCCTCTAGTATTTCTATACAATAATCTAAATAGCATTTTGGAAGGGACAGGAAACGTGTTTCTGTGGGATTGGAGAGAGCTTACTACAAACTGCCTCAGCTCTCTCTGAAGCCTCTGTCACTGGCTGCTTTTAGGAAAGGGATATTTGAGTTTAAAAACCCTGCAGATGGCTCAACTGCCGCGGTCTTGATGCATCCCAGAGGAAGCATTATGTGTAACAAGGACATTTTCCTTCGGGGCTTTGTGGCATTTCCTGGTATCACCGGAGGGGGAGTGGATGCTGATGAGCCTGATTGACAGGAGATGATTCAGAGCATATCTGCTCCTTTCCTTTTTGCGTGGCCAGCCGCGGATATTGTCACTGGCAATTCCCTAGAGCCACAGGAGTGGTGGCACTAGCTACTGGGACCTAAGATAGGTGGGGCTGCCTGCTCTGATCAGTAACGTAGGCACACGGGTCCTGCTGCAGGCTGCAATGTCTGGCATGTAGGAAGGCATCTAGCAGAGAACTGCAAAGGTCAGCACTGTCTGCTTTCACGTCACCAGCAATTACTGAGGTGAGGAAGCAGCACATTACTGAAATTAGCAAGTAATGTTTAACCAACAGGTGCTACCACAGCACCCTAACGTCATGGAAATCCCCATGCTGCCTTCCTTCCCTGTGGTGCTTCCTGCCCTGCAGTGATGTTCATAAACCATCATTTTGTGCTAAATGCTGCATCTACAGGTGGGGCCGGAGGTGGAATGTCCTTTCTCTCTCTTAGTAGTTGCTCTGCTGGGGTTGCACCATTTGCAGTTGTTGCAACATGTTTTGTAGCACCTGGAGAAGGGGATGGGAACCCATTAGTCATTCCTTCTTTTGACCTTTTTTCAACACGTGGAGCAAGAAAGGGTGGCCAGGCTGAGGAGGGGGCTGTGTACGTACCAAGGAACAGGGCTGTGATACCTTCAACTTGAGCTGTTTGAAATTCACAGTGGCTCCGCAGACACCTGCTCTGGTGTCCTTCTAGAGTGGAGACTTAAGTGCAAAGAGGCTCTCTGGGGTCTGCAAATACCACCACTCCTGGGTACTGTGAGTTTGTCATGGATGTGACATGTATGGTTCGTAAGGGGAGCTCTGTTTAGATGCTCCCATTCATTCTCAAAAGGAAAGGAGAGGGCACACTTAGTCATAGCTGCTCATATCTCCCTGTCTGTCTTAACTCAGTGGGTGTTAGAAGTTGTGCTGCATGTCACACCACCCTCGGGCAGCAGAAGCCTGCTGTAGGGAATGTTCCTTAACTTTTGGGCAATGGGTTTCATCTTCATTCCTGGAAACAGAACAGCACCACAAGAGTGAATATAAGGACTGGGGACAGGTACCAGGAGTTTTCATTTTGTGGATCCCTGGAGAGAGAAATAAACCTGCCCTGAACCAAGCACTGAGGTGGATTGGATGAGTGGATCTGTGCCTGGCAGTAGAGCAGAGAGGGCTGTGCGCCTAAAAGCTTGACTGGCTGATCCAGCAAGAGACAACCTCTTTGCAAGCCTGGTCTTGCTGATGGTGTGGTGGATGTGCTGCAGGGCAGAGCAGAGCAGGCCCTGTGGCAAGGCTGGGTTTGGAAGTGCTTTTAAGCAATGCAAAGGAGGGCCTTGCAAGGGAACCAGCACCAAATGTGATTTCTTTCTCTCTTCAGCTGGACTGTGATCGCATTCTGCATGGGGTAAAGGGTGGAAGGATTTTCTGCAGCAAATCCTCACAACCAGTCTGTGGCACTGATGGGAAAACATACAAAAACGAATGTGACTTGTGTTCAGCTGCCATGTGAGTAGGCGGAGAGATTTCAGTAACACAGGGCCCTGCACCAGTCCCGAGTGTCTTTTGCAGCAGTGTTTGTTTTGATATATCATGACTCGCTATCAAGTGTGTCCTTGGTGCCTTGCTGTTAAGCAAACATAGATCAAAATGCCAGAGATTAATCTGATGACAGCTAATTAAGATACACAACTTTCCAGAGCCCCCTATTCCCTTTCTGCCCAATCATGAGGTTGTTTGGGGAGTAATAAATGCCATCAGATTGGAAGTGGCATCAAAGCATTAAGAGTCCACAGAGGACTGTCGTGCCGACGGCAGAGAGCTGTGGCATTGCAAGTTGAATAATGAGCAATGTCTTGTCCTCCCTTTGCAGGAGAGCTTCAAACTACATCACGGTAAACTATCGAGGTGAATGCCGAAAGCCTGCCCCTGAAGTGGTAAGCGGCATGCCACAGCTGGGCTGGGGAAACATCAGTCTTTCCCTTTCCCCTGGTGAGACTCCTCTGCTGGCACTGTTTCAGCCTGGGGAAGCCTATTCCAGGCAGCTGCAATGAAGAGCGAAAAGAGAGCAGCATCTGGCAGTCAGTCACCGGCTGCCCTGCTGGGCTCCTCAGGAATAGCTGGGGGTCAACAACTTGACCCTGCAGGCAGGTTACTAGGTTAATTGAATGAACAAGTTAACTGAACTAAGGGGTTAATTAAAGCCATGCTCTGGAGCTGCTCTTCAGTCAGGAGCTGCAGCGTGCTCTGCACTGGTAGCATCAGCCTGGGGAGTTGTGGGTGGGGAAGGTTTGCTTGTATTATGGACTGGCAGGGAAGAGAGTATTGAAGCCCTGTTTCTGTGTTTGTGGGGGTTTTGAACTTGTTTTTTTGACCTGGGAAAAGATGTTTCTGAGAGGACAGCGGTAACAGCCACACAAAGTACCTTTTGGCTGTACAGCATCCCAGCCTCACTCCACAGGCACCCTGGGGAGCCAGCTTGGTCCCTGCATCTGTTGGATGCTTGTGGTTCAGTTGTTTAAGTACAGCTTCAAACCTGGATTTAATATTTAGCTCGGGTATAATCTCTGTTTTACCCAGTCTGTATGGTAGGAGTGATGCATCTAGGGAAAGATCTGGCTTTCCTCATGGGACTTTGGTGAGACTGGAAAGACTAGGACTTGGTCAACCATAAAGGACTCATTTCCCAAATAATATGTAAGAAGGTAGCTGGAAAATGAAAATTATCTCTTAAGTGGTATACTTTTGGGAATGATCTTGAGCCTTGATGTCTTTTGCAGTCCCATGCAGCAGATGAATTAAACATTTCTCAGTCGTACTCTGTCTTTCCACCAGTGTAAGCTTGGCAGGCTCCAGCACTTTGACAGCCAGGGTCTCCCAATGTATATTTCTTGAGTGTGGGATGCCCTATGGCACCCAGAAAGGACTATTCTCTTTATTGGCATGAACTCGAGGAACTGAATATTTGTTCCCACAGAAGTACTGAGGTTTGCTGCTGCTCCAAACCTGGAGAGAATCAAAATACTGAACCAGCCAAATGTTCTGTGAAGTTCTGAATGGGAACTTAGGCTTCTGAGTATAATTTGGTATCAGTGTGTTTGTAGGCAATGAAAAGTTTTCATGTGGAATAAATCTTCATTCTGGAGGGTCATGCTATGCCTTCCTCTGCTCAGTGCCAGGATGCCAGCAGAACACCAAAGCATTAAAAAGTAAACATCTCAGCTCCTCTTCTCTACTGTAAAGCTGCAGAGTACTCTCAACTTTGTTTGAAGTTGGAGGACTTGTAGTGCAAAGAGAAATATTTTTTGCCCACGATCATACTGGAGACCTTCATGACTCAGCCTTCAGTATGATGAAGCCCCTCTTGATTTGTGTATTTCAGGGCTGCAGGGAGACCAGGCACTACATGAGCCTGTTGGTGACTGTGCTCACACTGCCCAAGTAGATGAGATTGGGTACACCATAGCAACTGAGAGATAGAGAGGATTCCCACAAAACTCTGCCTGGTCTGGAATTCCTTACTGTGCTGTGTTTCACCAAGCTATTACAGCTCTTCAGCCTATGCAATTAGAGGAATATGCCATTTGCCTTAGTCAGAGAGCTTGTAGCTATGTTAAGTATTCCAAGGGGAGTTGGATGCAATTAAAGGAGAAAGTGGTAAGCTTTGTCCCTGGGGCAAAAAAAGGCTAAACATAACCCCCCCTCAGGATTCATTCTTTATTTAGGTATGTCATGTCACCTGAAGACCTTACACCTGGACTAGAATTTTATGGAAGCTTATGAAAAACATACAGAGCAATGCTATTTTCAGGACTGGAATTCATGGTCACTGGCACTATAATGAATTCTTTTCTACTGAATATTCAGGCACTAATAGATGCAACTAAACCCCAGAGGAAACCATTTCCAGCAGTGCTTTTGGCATCAGAAAGGGTTTTAGACAGTTGCAGTGTGCAGAATGAAAGTGCAAAGGCACTTATTTAAGCTTTGGATGGAGATAAGAAATTGTTACCCAAAAATGTAGTATTTCCTTGAGTGGTATTTTGAAATTATCCATGGAGGGTGCTGGATTTCCTGGCAAAATGTGTGTCCAAGCTGCTTCACCCTTTTGCAGCTCAGTGTCTGCATCTACTCTTGTCTGCAAAGCTCTTACTGGAATTCCAGATGTTTCTGGCAACACTCCCTGCCTGGTGACCAGACTGCCACCAGAGAGAGATGCTGGTAGGAAGGACTGGGAGCTGACGCTACTGGTACATCTGTGCGTCACTGTGCTGGAAAACCTTGCTGCAGACAGAGCCTGTCCTTGAGCACTCGGGCTGTCTAGTGGTGGTCTCATCACCCTCCCCAGGAGATCTGTGCTGTAACCAAATTCCTTTGATCTTGTTCTGCTTTACTGGAGACAGACATAGGTCTGAGTCCTGGGTTTAGGTATCTTCTGTTGGTCTTGCAGTTACTGTGTCATAGATGAATTCATTGCAGGTCTTTCCAGCACACTTCACTTTTAATACTCCGTATCTCACAAACCCTTTGCTTGCTTTTCCACAAATCACCTATGTGGTAGGAAACAGTGTACCCACATCAGTCAATAGGTTGGGGAGGGGGGGGAAAGGAAACATCCAGTTTGTCCTCTTCTAATCTGCTTTTTAACAAACAGACAACTCCCAGGTTTGTGGTGGGTAAGTCCCAGTTTTCCTACAATGCTCTTTATGTTTTCACACTTCTTTTTAAGTCGGTGGAAGGAGGAAGAATTAAAAACACAAGGCTTTTCCTTGTTAAGTAGTAGGTGTGGAAAACACATAGGTTTTGGATTAAATTAGTTTTGTTTTCCTAGGCTGGCAGAGGTCCAATTGCCTGCCCTGGTGTCAGGCTCAGCCGCAGTTGTACTGCTGCGCTGGCCGGAGGGGCTCTCACACTGATAGTAATGCTTGGCAAGCATGGCACAGAAGTGCTCCTACTTGGGGATGGACTTAATTTTTGCTCTTTTCAGAAATAATGGAGTTCGGACTGCCAGCAAACACCAGGGACCAGCTGTGACCAAAGGTACAGAGGCGCAGTGAATTAACCCCTCCTAGCCAGTCTGTCCACTGGAAGCTGCGTTTCACAAGGATTGGATTGCAGTAGACAGGCTGCAGGGCTGGGACAAAAGACTCTGCAGCATGCTTTTCCCTCTTGCTGTAGCCATGGGATGGTGGAGTTGAGGCCATGGGAATGTGCAAGTTTTCTAGTGCCCATGGTGGTGGGCTCTGTCCATTCCTTTTCCTGGCTCTGTTTTTGTAGCTAAGCTGTCCCTGCAGAACAGGGAGGCTGCTGGCAGAGCAGCATGCTGCTGTTCCCCTGCTGTGGGGAGACAGAGATGGCTTAAAGTCCCTGTAGAACATGAGACCATCACAACTTTGAGGTCTCATATTGATTGTTGCAGGTCTCTCTGCCTCCTGGAACTATAATAATTGTCTCCTTCCTGTCTCCCTAGGGCGAATAAAGGAAGAGTTGATGTTGAGCATCAGGGAGCTGTTGAGTTTCCAAGACTGCTGGAGCTGCCTTAATCCCCTTCTGCAGTGAACAGGGCTGTCCTTGTTCAGGTGGAGGGCAAAGGGCCGTGGGGACTCAGCGGTGTCTGCCCAGGTCTGCCTGATGCGTGCTGTTGCGGTCTCTGCCGCCTCGCTGTGTCTTGGTGTGCTTCTACAATAAAGATAACTCAGCAGCTTCATCTCGCTTTTCTTCACTAAGCCTCGCAGGAGGGACAAACGAGTCCCCACTCCTGCTTTACACCATGTGGCCCTTTGGCAGTAGGCTCAGAGGGCCCCTGGGGTGCATCAGCTGCTGTATATACCCAGCAGAGATGTTGGAGCTGAGAAGGAAAAGCATGGTCTGGGGTTTTGAGAGGAAGGACCAGGGATCAGGTTCTGTTTGACTCGTCATGAAGTCTTTAGTCAATCGCTTCACTACCCTTTCAAGCCCATTTCTCTTGCTTGTAAAACTGATATTAAAAGATATTTACCTACCTCAGAGGGTTGTTTTGAGATTTAATTGGTTTACATCTGGAAACCTACAAAGCAGATTTGGCTGTTGTGGTCCTCACCTGAGGCACTGGGAAGACCAGACCATTTTCTTTTAAGCAGCTGCAGGAAGGAGATACACCTTGACTGGTCATGTTAGATGGCGTGCTGAGCCATGACCCACCAAAGCTGGAACTGAGGGCATAGCCAGGAAGGTCTCTTGGTCAGGAAGGGTGAATTTGACCATCAGCATTTCCTGCTTTGAGAGGGCAGAAGTACTGATGGCAGCCTTGAGGCAGTGATGTTCAAGCAATAAGTTCAGCTCTGTTTGGGGGCACACGGACCTTCACCATGCGCTTCTGGGTAACCCTTCTGCCCTGGGCCTGAATTTCCTTCCCCAGAGAAGGCCCTGTGGGCACAAGGGCTAGGCCAGTGCCCGTCTGAGGAATCAGCTCCTGCAGGGATGGGTCCTTTCTTTGGGGTCTTGGTGCTGGGCGAGATGGAGAAGTGAAAGGTTCTATGGTGTTGAATGCCTTAAGTTATTTAAGGAAGAAGCTCATTCTTTTGGGACTTAGCTGCCTTACTCCTCATTTATAGCCTGAACCTATTTGAAGACAAAGCTTGAGTCTGAGCTAAGGGCTTCCCTGGCTTGCCTGGGGTACTGCCTCTGAGAAGGGGGTGGGATTTGCAAAGGAGGCTGCTGTGATGGGGGGTTAATAGAAACTTGCTGGCAGTTTGCACGCACTTCCTGTACTTTATAGCTGTTACTTAAAGCAAATATGTTCTCTATTTGTATAAACTCCATTGCAGGACATTTCTAGGAGACCTTGAGTGCACACACAGTGTTTGAGTCCATTTTAGCTGTAACCTGATCTGCAAACACTTTGTGTTGCAGATAAGGCTGGAGTGACTTTCTTCCAGATTTTGGCAGGATTTTACCAGCACCAATGAATTCCACTCTCACTGAAGACAGAGTTGGTTAGTTGGTGGTTTGTTGGGGGTTTTTTTTGGTTTTTTTTTTTTTTTTTCACCAATGAAGTTATCAAATATCTTTTTTTTTTCTACTACAGTTAATGAGAATCGATTTGAACTTCTCAAAATGCTTGCGTAGGCATTGCAGTCCTGGCCTGGATCAGGAACAGTGTGGCCAGTAGGACAAGGGAGGTTATTCTTCCCCTGTACTCAACACTGGTCAGGCCACACCTTGTGTCCAGTTCTGGGCCCCTCAATTCAAGAGAGATGTTGAGGTGCTGGAATGTGTCNCTTAGTATCAGCAAAAATAACAAGATCTGATTTTTATTAGCAGCAAACTGACATAGGTAGTTGTTAATATTTTGTATGCTGACTTTTTTATTTTCCTTGTCACTAAGCATGATTTAGAAATCCATTTATTGCTGCCTATTTCTACATGGAAAATCCTCTGCCTGAGTACAATCATCTAAGGTGAAAGTCACCAGTTGTGTACTAGTTAGCTGGTTTGGAAGATGCAAAATTTGTTTGCCTTTAAAGTGTAATGAAACAAGTTAAATTCTTGAGTGCTTTTGATGCAGTCTGCAAATGGTGAATATTGGACATTAAAACCCTTTGGTAATGTCTGCTCGCTGATTCCACCTGAAATCAAGTTCAGGCACAACTACATGATTTTATAAAAGCAGTGCACAATTTGTGGCTCAAAATAAACCCTTGCAAATGAAAATCAGTGCACTTGAAAGCTGTTACGATCTGGAGTGATTTAAAGTATTTAGGTTTTGAAATAATCACCCATAAAACCTGCATTAACTGCGCTCCAGAAGCAATGAACTGATGAAGATGGGGCCCCAGTAGCCTCTTCTGTCAGTATTTGAGCGCCTCCTGAATTTGTCCTGCTGCCAGCAGGAATTACCATTCACAAAAGCTGTAGCTGGTGATAAGGGATCATTAATCAGATTCCAGACCTGTCTGTCGAGAAGGCTCAGGACCATGACTTGCTTAAAACTACCTGTGCCAGAGGCAGCAACGCTAACTCCTTTCTATTCACAGCAGCCTGCCCCATCAGCCCTTTCTTGTTTTCATCCCCTTTTTGCAGGTTGCTTCAAGGGCTCACCAACAATGGCTGTCCTGATCAGTCCTGTGTGCAGTGGAGCTTTGCATGAGCGATGCCACATCTTATTTCTGTGCGGTTCCTGAGGAGGAGGCAAAGGTTCAAGAGGTATTAGGGATTTATTACCTTTCCTGTTATGTTTGCACCTGATTACCCTCTGTGTTGCCCTCTAACACAGTAATGAGGCCAGAACAGCTCTCTATGAACTGGAAAGGCACCAGCACTCTGGGCATTCTTTAGTTAGCTGTAAATTACACTTTATTAAGGGTGTCTTTTGCTAATATCCACAGACCTCATGTGGTTCATAGCAGTTTCTGAGGTTCTGCAGAACTGGGGTTATGAATTGACAGCTTCAGTCTCTAGGCCTCTCAACATGGTTAAGTTCTGAGCTGAACTACTGTCTGCAGAGTCTCTTGCCTTTTTTTCCCCCTCTCCCCCTTCAGAAAGTGTCAGGTACTTGTGCAATTCTTCAGGACGTGCAAATGCCGCTTTTGGTATATAGTGAGGATTGTTGACAGATGCCTGAGCAGACCTTGAACTCGCTGTGTTGTTTCTCAATCCTCTGCAGTCTGTCCCTTTGGAGCCTGGTAGCTCTGCCCACCACCTCCCTGCTGCTCTCACGGCCACCATGCTGGGGGAGCCCTTGCATGGTGTGCTCCAGCCCAGGACCTTCCACAATCTGCCACTGTAGACAGAGCCAGAATTTCTGCAGTTTAGGGACAACCATTTCATCAAGAGCTGAGCAAGTCATGGTATGGAGAGCCTGATGCCATGTGTGCAGCAAAGCCCCTTTGGGTCTTCTGCAGAGCTTTCCCTTCTGGCTCTTCCTGTGTCTCTGTGACACTCAATCCCACCAAGTAACTTGTGCTGTGTACAAGTACCTGGGGGTTTCTGCATTATTTGCCTTGCTTATCACAATGTCTGCTCCACGGCTCCATCTGCTTCTACGCCGGGGACTGCTGAATAAGCTTCTCTCTTTCCAGTCTTTAGGGCTCTTCTTTGGCATCTGTTAGCACATTTGTCTTTCCTTGTAATGGTCTCCCTGCTACAGGGAGCTCTTGCCTAGGCTATTTCCTTGGGATCTCCCTACTCTGCTCTGCTGTAGGAGCCCTCCTGCTGCCCAGCCCTATTACAAGGACAGCAGCACAGGAACCTTTCCCATGTGTGAAGGTGCAAGCAACTCTGCTCAAATTATTTCCTAAAATTAGGAAGATGTTAATGCAGCTACTTGCAAAATACAATCCAGATCCTTGATGTCAAAAGCACTAGAAGAGTTTAGTGTTAGGTGGGGAAATAACTCCATGCTCGTTGGTGGATGGAAGGAATGGACAATTTCTGTCTATCTTTCTGAAAAAGAGATATCTTCTGGCCTCAAAGAAGTCACTTACTTTCTTGGTCTGTATCAGAAAGGGTGGCAGGTGATTCACAGCTGGAACTCGAGGTAATCTCGAGAGGCAGCAGAAGAAATGAGCAGTGCTCATGTACAGGACTGCTTGGCCTTGTGGACTTTGCAGAACCTCCCTCCCTTGGCACGCTCAGTGAAGGGAAAATAAACAGGTAGATATCAACAGTGTGGCTGTGAGTGCCAATTGTGTAAACACCTATGGACAACCAAATATCTCCCTCTCCTGCAGCTCTTTCCAACCTGGGTGGCCTATGCTGCATGTCCTGCTCTGGTTTTGACAGACTCTACCCTGGTGGACAAATGCCTGGTAGAAGCAGCAGCAGCTTTGCTGAATCACAGTGAAGCAGGCACCTCGTTTGTAGGGACACAGCATGGATCTTCCTTGTGCACAGAGCAGGAACCCAAAGTAAGCACCATGTGTATCAGCAGACATGCTATAGCTGTGCTGATGTTTTCTGGATCCCAACTCCCTCTCTAGATCCTTGACAGGTGTTTGCTGTTCTGTCCTTTTAACCCATCTCTTACTGCAAACTACTCTTCACCTTTAGTAACCTAGTTGGGAGAGAATTGCCCTGGTGTTGAGAGAACATGTTGTGCCAATCTATTTTAACTACAGATTTGGTTTGCAAATAATATTTCATTTCCAGTAAGGTTCAGGTGTCATCTCTGTGGACATTGGCAGGAATCTGTTTGACCATGACAGCTTTTATGGAGTCTGGCAATTAAATTGTCAAGATATATTTTTCTCTGTCAGGAAACATTAATTGATGATAGTCTTGTCTGAAATCAACCCTGAGAAATGGATATTGTAATCCAAATGAAGATAGGTCCTTGTAGCTGAGGCTTGCATTGGCTCAAAGATCTGGAGTCCTCGACAGTTGGTGGGAAGTGGAAGGTGAGGGGACAGCACAGGAAACACCAGGAATTGTAGAATTGTTTCAGTTGGAAAAGACCTCTAAGATCATCAAATCCAGCCACTGAACCTAACATCACCATGGCCGTTAAACCATGTCCTGAAGTGCCATGTCCACGTCTGCACATCTTTTGGACACTTCCAGGGTTGGTGACTCCACCACCTCCCTGGGCAGCCTGTTCCAATGCCTGACCACTTTTTCAGGAAAGAAACTTTTCCTAATGTCCAATCTGAACCTCACCTGGTGCAACTTGAGGCTATTTCCTCTCATTCTATCACTTGATACTGGGGGGAAGAGACCAACTCTCACCTCACTGCAACCTCCTTTTGGGTAGTTGTTGAGAGCAATGAGTTTTCCCCTTAGCTTCCTCTTCTCCAAACTAAACAATCCCAGTTCCCTCAGCCACTCCTCATCAGACTTGTTCTCCAGGCCCTTCCCCAGCTTCATTGCTCTTCTCTGGACACACTCCAGCACCTCAATCTCCTTGTTGTAGTGAGTGGCCCCAAACTGAACACAGTGCTTGAGGAGTGGCCACGCCAATGCTGAGTACAAGGGCATGATTACATGTCTACTATTGCTGGCCACACTATTCCTGATTCAGGCCAGGACACTGTTGGCCTTCTTGGCCACCTGACCACACTGCCAGAAATGAACACTGAGGGAAGGAACAAACCCAAGAAATTATGAATAAAGATCTCTAGTGTCACTAGAGATTAATGCAGCTGAAAATGTTGACATTTGGGGAGAATTTAGCTTTGCAGATGCACGCTGCAAATGATTAATATTAGCAGAGCTGCTGGATATAAAATCAAATAGAATTTTCCATCAGGTAATCCCTAAACTATGTTATTGTGGATTTGCTTTTCAGGTGACAAAAGCACTGGGATGTGTCCTTCTCTCAGAAAATAAAACTGAGATGATTCAACGTAAGCTTGCTCTGTTTAAACTATGTCAAAAAATAGATCTGCAAGTCTGGATTTTGAAAGTTAGGGAGAAATCTGGAGAATTTAGGACCCCATTTGAGAAGACTGGTATTGAAACCAATCCAAAGAATGACCAGACATTTTCATTAAAGGGGGGGGAAATCAACAAAAAAGGGTTCAAGACCAATCCAAATTGTGTTTCTTTAATGACAGGCAAACCTTCAGCAGATATGTAAAGAAAATTAAAGCTATAAGAAACATAAAGAAAACTAAAGGTATAAGATGTAAAGGGATAAAATACACAGTGAATGTTCAGAAAGGAAACCATGCATGGGCTGATAGGAATCTTTACAAAGTTGGCTGACTTCCTAGACAAAGGGAATATAGGACATGTAGTCTATGTGAGCACCAGCAGTGCTCTGAGGGATGGTGTTGCTTAGGCTTGATGAGGTGGCTCTGGAACTGGCCGGAGGGGAGGTGGTAGGCAATGAGCAGTGGGTACCATGGCAGTCATCAGTAAACAGCCAAAAAGACAAAATCTGGGACTAAATGTGATATTTTTTTTCTCCTTGCTGTAGTACAGAAAAGGTTGGCAGGTGGAACAAGGCACTGCTGAGGTTTTTAAACCAGGAGAAGGGCAAGATTTCTCCTGCAGAGCACAGGGTGACCTTCTTGGCTGAAATTGTCTGGGCTCAAACTAGGATGAAATATAGCAGTAAAGAGTACAAAATCATGTCCTGAGCTGAAATAACGAGGGAGGAAGTTATCAACTGACAGCTCAGTTGAAAACTATCGAGGGGGAAGATCTAATTTAGCCAGTTGCAGGGTAGATGTGAGCTTGCAACACGCCACAGCTGTACGAGGGGCAGCTCAGGTCTAGGGCAGATCCATCCAGGAAGAGAGAGATCCTGGCACACTTCCTATTCCCCTCTAGCCAAGCAAAAAGCCCCTTCCTGGCACAAATGCCTGTGTCAATCATTAGCTAGAAATCTAGAGCTGGGTAAACGGATTTTTGGCTTTGACTGCTGATGACAGGCTTGGCTCATTGCCAATAAGGTGGGACCACTTGATACTGTGGTGTGCTATATATTCTTGCTCCTACCTGCAATCTTCCTCTCCCACACAAGAGAGCTAGCAGGCTGCACTTGAGTGCTACCTCTGTCTGCCATGAAGGTAACAGGGGCTTTCGTGGCTCTAGCCCTTCTCTGCTGCTTGGGTGAGTATTTCCTGAGATGTTGAGCAGGGATTGATCTAGCTGAATTGGAGCTGGACTTTTTACTTCTGTAAAAGTGTTTGGCTCTTGTAACACAGAAAAGAGCCTTATTTCATGAAGAAATACTATTTCTGAGGGATTATAGCAAAAATTAGATTTGATGGTTTCAGCAAACCTCATACAGGCAACTGTGTTCTTCTTCTTGCTCTGTAGGAGCAAAGTGCTTGAAGGAGCATACTTAGTGCAGGGCAGGAGCTTACGCATGCTGTCACTGTGTGTAAGGGCTCAGTCAAATTGCTAGAGATGGCATTTTTATCCATGACAGGAACATAAATGCAATCTTTTAGTCTTTGGGATGCCTCTGTAAGTTTACTGCACTGCTCCTGGTAGCTGAGAAGGATGTCTTTGGAGATGGACAGTGCCAACGGTCAATAGTACTCTTAAACATGCATGACCAAACTTTTGAAGGTCAAAGTCTCTCAGAAGAGGTTAAAATCCAAGAGCTGCTGTATCACTTCTCTGCAACATCTTAGTGATGGATCAATAAATGTGATCTCCCATTAAAAGTGCAAAGAAACTTTATTTAGTGACTTTTAATACCTTCTGCAGCCATTTGCTGGTATAATGTAAAACTCTATATTTTCCGAAACCAAAGAAATTAGTCAGCAACAGTCACTGACTTTATCAGTTTAATGAAAAGACTTTCATGTATCTTTTATGCATATCAATAACTTGATTAATTTTTTTTTTCTGTCTCCTTTTTTTTCCTTTGTCTTTCAGGTGCTGCCCTTGGAACTGAGGTGAGCTACAGGTCTATTTATTCTGTTCTGTTCCAGGTTTCTGGTGAAATAGAAACAGTATGTAATTACCTGATGAGCAAGTGGATTAAATCTAATGAAAGCTTGGCTGTTCAAATAATACTTGCCAGTGCATGATTGAATGATATTGCCAATTTAATGAGAAAGTAAAAGATCCTCCATTTCTTACAATATTTTCAGTTCATTAAATCAAATGAAGGGAGAATTATACAATCCTATTATATTAACTCTTGGACATAATTTCGTTACTCCAAGTCAAAGGCAAGTAGGTTACTTCCTCATGAGGAATACTGTCTTAAGGTGATATGCCCAAAGGTATCTAAGGCTATGATTCTGGTGATTTCTTCTATACAGTAAGACCTGCACAACTGTGTTCCTTGAATAACTTTTCTATACCTACATCCTAGAAAGGAAAGCAACAGGGTCTGTGCAATGGATTTGTCTGTAGGTTCTTTCTATGTGGTTTTGAGACTCCTGTTGTTCACCAGAGACTGCAGTATGATTTGAAATGATTGGATTTGGAGCTGAGGGACTCTGGTATACAGCCAGACCCTCAATTACCAGGCACCTTTATTAGGCACTCTCACCCACAGTAATCCTTCCTCCATGCTGGGCCTCCCTCAGACTCTGGCAGGAAAGCATAATCAGAAACTTCTGTGGGGAAGATTCACTCCTCCTGACTGCCTGCACAGAGTCAAAATAATCCCTCTAATTTACCTCCTGGCAGGAGCTGCAGGCACTGTGGCTATGGTGGTGGGAGCCTGCGTGGGGTTTATTTCCATCAGGGAGCCAACATTGCGGCTTTGTGGTGTGTTTGCAGGTTGATTGCAGTACTTATCCCCATGGCGTCAGCAAGGACGGGACAGCTTTTGTAGCTTGCCCGAGGAACTTGAAGCCAGTCTGTGGCACTGATGGCAACACGTATGGCAACGAGTGTGGGATCTGCCTCCATAACGAGTGAGTATTGCTGGAAACTCAGCAGAAGCCACAGAGCAAGGGGTTCAAGCTAAGGGTGGCAGCTTTGTTCTCCAAAGATGGACTGGGCAGAGGAATGTGCAAGTTAATAGATGCATGCGAGCCTTGAGGCTATGCTGCTCTCTGCAATCCCTGACACAGGTCTGCTTTCCTCTAGGCAACACAGGGCCAGTGTGGGGAAGGCACATGATGGAGAATGTGAGCCAAAACATATTGAGGTAAGACAAAGTCTGTGGAAGACTTCAGCTGGCTGTAAAAGTGGATGGTTCAAACATTGCACAAGAGGAAGAAAGAGCATTCACAGCTGATCTGCGCTATGCAAAGGGAGTTAAAATCTGATGACAACCAAAGCTGAGAGGGTTTTGATGTGCTGTCTGGTGCCATGCCTCTGTCTGTTCTAATTCGGACATCCAGCCTCTCTAATTTGGAATAAAATGAAAATGTGTTGGCTGAAGGTTGGCTCTCACCACCTGGATGGCTCAAATAAGCTCTTATGAAGTACCTTAGAAAAATCCAAATCAGTGTCTTTCTTGCTATGCCGTCTTATTTCATCAGGAGAGGATTCCCACGGGACTGACTCTGGCTCCCACTTTTGATAGTGGAATTAGTTTGATGCTGTATTTGTTCCCAAAGGCTGAGGGAGAGTAAGCAGACTACATAAGACTGGTGTATCTTTATATTAAAAATGAGCTGTGGTTTTTCTCTCTCCCCCATCCTTGCTACTTTTACAGATCGATTGCAGCAGGTACCGAAGAGCTGTAGTAGATGATCACGTCCTGATAGCATGCCCAAGGATGTTGAAACCAGTCTGTGGCTCAGATAGCTTCACTTACGACAACGAATGTGGGATCTGTGCCTATAATGCGTAAGTCTTCTGCATAGAACATCCTTCTGGGTAATCAGTGATGGTCAAGGCTCTCAGAGGCACTTCTGTAAAAGAGCACTCTTCAAGCAGCTGCCTTGGCAGGTCTCTTTGGAGATGGCTTCTTTAGTTCTCCAGTACACATGACTTTTCTTCCCTATTTTCTGTCTATGCTCACGAGAGGAATTGCAGAAGAACCAGAGGATAAGTCAAAGCAGAACCATGAACAGATCAAAGTGTTACTTTTAACACCTAACTGTTGCTAACACTTAATTGCCATGCAATATGGAAATAATGTGCACTTGCTGCTGCGTCTCTGGGGTGTGTTCAGACAAGCCAAGCAATTGCAGTGTCCCACGAGGCAGCTGGGATTTCAGCTTCTTGTCCCGGTGCCTACAGCCTAATGGGAAAGACTATTCTCAAGGCTTCCTAACTAAAGTATTTCTTCCTTTCAGAGAACATCACACCAACGTTAGCAAAATTCACGATGGAGAATGCAAGCAAGGATTTGGTACTGTAAGTGCAACACAAGTCAAAATTCCATCTCTTAAGGCTGCTAATAGTATCCAGAGAACCCCACAGATTTCCCTAGGAATCTGCAAAAAGACCATAAGACAAGGCTTATGAGGGACCCTGTCCTTGCTTTACTCTTCTGCACAATGAGGGTGGATTTTTGCCTCCTCAGCGCTCTGAAGAGAGGTTCGCTCTATGCATACCACTCCAGGCTGATGCAGGAGAAGGGAGATGGATAAGAGAAAAGTAGTGGCAGTGAGACAGTGCTGCAGAGCTCACTTCCCTCCGTGCTCAGCTGGCTTTTGTGCCCAGGGGAAGGGGAGGCCCGAGAATTCAGCTGCCAATGTGCTCTGCAGGCTGGCAGTTCTCTGAGGATCACAAGTGTTTCCATCTTTTGTGACTCCCATGCTGGTTGCTTCCACAGACACAGTGAGACTCAGGAAAGCACTAAGCATACATATTTATAGAGTGTAGTTTATGGTATGTTTTTTAAAAGGCCAACAGTTTGGTGCCTCAGGAAAAGAAGCTCCTGTGTTTCAGCATTAAACTTCTGGGATGTGGAAAAGCCCAGGCTCCAACAAATAGATAACAACATTCTTTTCTCCATCCCTTCAAAGCCTTTTCTTAACTACAGGGTAGCTGAAGTAATAACCACAGAGCTAGGGAAGCAGGGAGAAAACCAACACAAACCAAACCAGTTACTAGTCAAATTTCCAGGGGGTGAAAAATGTTTCCCACCAAATTCAAGATCAATATTTTTGAGAGAATGTTTTCTACCTGAAGGATCCCTTCTCCAAGATAGCCCTTTTTCTTGTCTCTTAGAGAACTAGGATAATATCCTGAAAGATCATATCCAAAGATTTAGCTGCAATGTATCAGGGCTTTGTTCTGTTGAGAAAACACTGAAGGCTGGGATACAGAATGAAAATGTTTTGCATAGACTTCTATTGTGTGTCAAGGGCTCTACCAGAGCTACTAATTCTCCTTACCTTGACAGGTTGACTGCAGCAAGTACCCAACAGAAAAGACTAAAGATGGCAAAGTATTAGTATCCTGTCCAAGGAACCTGAGTCCAGTGTGCGGCACAGATGGTATTACATATGATAATGAATGTGGGATCTGTGCCCACAACGGGTAAGTGCCATACATACAGCCCTCATTCTGAGTAGCCAGCAATGCCTTGCAGCCCTGACAACCATATCCCTGTCTTTCTGCTTGTGGCTATTTGTTCAAGCCTCTTAGAAACCAGATTTATCTTGGATTTACCTGGAGTTTCCTTCTGACACCTTTTGTGCCCATGAGAGTCAGACAGCAAGCTCCTTGGATTAGTCTGCTCAGCAGTGACTGAGCAGAGGAAGGAATAACTCAGAAGATTGCTTTAAATTGCATGTTATGAGAAGACATGATGAGCTTGTTCATGACTGATGTAGCTGTTCTAATACACTCTTACAGAATTTGAAGCTGCAGTTTGCCTCATTTTGCATGTGACTGTGACCGAGGGGTTAAACATTTAGTGCCTCAATTTTGTTTCCTCTTTCCAGAGAACACAGGACCCGTGTTAGCAAAAAGCATAATGGAAAATGCAGACCGGAGACTTCTGAGGTAAGTATTCAGCGTAAGGCATGGTTCCTCCTCTTAGCTCTATTAACTGAAACGTTCCCTCAGGCTACATCTACTTTGAAAGTGAGCTGGCCTGAAGCCTGGCCTTTCTCCACATGTGTATTAAGTCTTTTCTGTCCCTTGTGTTGACTATGCCTACAAATCCTGAGGCAGGTGTCCTCTGGACTCTCCTTGCTGCTCAGCCCTGGCAGATGGGCTACATGGGAGCTAGGCACAGAGTTTTCATTCCCAATTCCTATCTACACCAGTCCTTTGGAATGGGATAAACTCTGGTATGTGGGGCACACATGAAGTTTTGACATGAAAGTATCAGCTGAGAAGTCCCAGAGCTGGTGTCTATGTGCCAATATACAAATGTGGAAGCCATTCAGTTTGGGATTTGACCTTCCTTTGAAGATACTTTTCAAATGCATTGTCAGCAAGATGGAGATGCCTTCACTGTTTGGTGTTTTGTTTATATCTGTACTACAGAATGAAAAGGGGACTATTTTCTCTTCTAGTTTTTGCTTTCCTCATGTGTCTTGCATTTACAAATGATTGTGCTAATGACCCTAGTGGTTTGATACCTCAAACTATGCATGGCTGTGGAGCTTTGTGCATGAGAGGATTCACGCAGAACTCAGCCAGCCTGGTTTGGAGAGAACTGAGCTGCAGCACTAGTATTGTCTTGGCATCCCAGCACAAAAGACACGGTGGGAGGTCACACTGGGGGTTTTCCTCTGAGAATGAGGACTTCCCCAGGTTTGACATTCCTGCTCTTTGTAGATTGATTGCAGCCAATACCCATCAAAAATGACGAAGGGTGGTAAAGCCCTGATACGCTGCCCACGGTTCCTGGTCCCAGTCTGCGGCACAGACGGATTTACTTATGACAATGAATGTGGCATCTGTGCCCATAACGCGTGAGTACTGCACATAGGACCCTTTTGGAGTGACAAGGCATGGTTAGTCCTTCAGGTGGCTTGCTTTTTTAATGCAAATATATCTATATGTCTCTTTCAACCTCCTCAAGCCACTGTCACCTTGATTTTAGAATCATAGAATGGTTTAGGTTGGAAGGGACCTCAAGGATCATCCAGCTCCAACCCCCTGCCATAGGCAGGGACACCTCCCACTAGAGCAGGCTGCTCAAGGCCTCATCCAGCCTGGCTTTAAATGCCTCCAGGGAGGAAGCATCCACAACCTCCCTGGGCAACCCGTTCCAGTGTCTTACCACCCTCCCTGGAAAGAACTTCCTCCTAACATCCAGTCTAAATCTCCCCTCTTCCAGCTTAAACCCATTCCCTGATGATCTGTTTCTGCTCTTTAGGGCAGCTGTGGGAAAGTCAGCTCTCATCCTGAGCACACTGAGGGCTGTGATATTTGGGCAGAGGAAAGAGTGGATGGGGCTACTGTATAGCATGCAGGGAGGACACCTAATGGGTCTCTTACCACATTATGCTTGCTAATGACTGGGACAAGCTGGTTCATTAGGCAATCAGATGCTTCCTTTACCATATGTATTGGCTCTGAGTTTGATTTGCTTTCTGGCACCTGGGTGCTGCAGGGCTTAGATGGTGAGCTTGCTAATGCCATCCTCTCCTTTTCAGGGAACATGGGACTCATGTTAAGAAAAACCATGAGGGACGATGCAAGGAGGAAAGCACTCCTGTAAGTGCAACTTAGCTATGAAATAAGCACCAGCTCCTACTCTCTCCAGTTTCCAGGAAGACCCTGGCTGGGCTCACTGCACCCACTGTGCTCCTGGCTTCAGGGAGGGCTGATGCATGGGGCTGGTGCAGGTGCTATGGTTCTCCCTAATTGCTCACAGCCCTGCCACTGCTGTGTTGTACAGGAGAGCAAGAGAGAACGGGAACAGGCTGTGACTTCAGAGACAAAATGTCCCAGTACTGCAGTTCTCTGATCAGAAATCATCAGAGGCAACCCAAGAACCACGCAGACCGTTTTAGCACAGTAGGAGAGGAAGGTAGAAGGCTGTGTTAGGTGTCTGTATTCCAGCAGTGCTGGGATTTCCATTGCACTAGGCAAGCAGGTTAAAAAACTCCTTGTGCTCTGGTCAGCCAGGGAAAATCAGCTCCTTGTTATGCATACAGAAATAGCTTTAGTATTCTGCACAGTAACAATATGTGCCAGTAATATCCCCAAACATTTATTCTGCTTATGCAGAGCAACTCTAAAGCATGGAAAATAATTTCATGCATCCTGAGACACTGCAATGTATTTTTCTGCGGTAAAGACATCATTAGAAACGTCTTTGCTTTAATTTGTTCTTGAACCCTGTGGAAAATACGGATAAGAGGAAACACTGCATTAGGGAAACTATGCAAAATGACAGTGAAGTGTCAGTGATGCTTAGCTAGTATGGACTGACCTCCAAGAGGTGTTTGTCTATTTATTCTCAGGTCTTTAAACTGGTAGGTATTATAGGTTGTAAATATTTCTTTTGCAACAAGAGCTGCTGAAGTGGTTCTTGCTGCTGTTTTGAAAAAGCCAAAACAAAATCTCTGATTCAGTTAATCATGGCAAGCTGGACTTAATGTCAAACACCTCTAAATCATAATTTTGAGTTATATGCTTGTTTAAAAACTTGCATATGTACTTCTCTAGGAAAATAACCCTTTTGGCCATCTGTTCCTTTCTTTTCTCTGTTGGAAGACAAGAACAAACCCAACTACAATTAATTCATTTCTAATGGAAGACCAAAATTAAAAGAACTCCATTTTTCTCTCTGGCAGAAGCCTTTAAAATCTGGAGTATCAAAGTGGGCAGGCTGCAGATGTCCACTGAACTCTTCCATCTCCTAGCTGCTGACCCAGCATCATTATTTTATCTCCTCAGGTTGACTGCAGCACATACCTGAGCAATACCAAAACTGGCGAAGCAATTACAGCCTGCCCCTACATCCTGCGTGAGATCTGTGGGACAGATGGTGCCACCTACAGCAATGACTGTGCACTCTGTGCCCATAACATGTAAGCCCTGGAGCTCACCTCCTGAGAGCTCAACACAGCTAGCTGTCAGGCAATTTTAACTCTGCTTTCTTCTCCAGTGAATTTGGAACCGATATTGCCAAGAAGCATGATGGAAGGTGCTCAGAAGTTCCCCAAGTAAGTGAAACCCAATGAAAAAAGCTTCAGCTGGTGCTAATTGTAGGGCTTGAATAACAATTGGTTGGTTTTGATGGTGTAGCCTCCACTGTGGGTCATAGCCTGTGCTGTCCTTTCTTCTGTGGGTGAATATCACCCTCCTTGCTGCAGGAACATTGTGCACTTCCTACATGCAGTCAGGAAAAGAAAGAGGAGAGGACAGATGAGGAATGAGTTATGAGACAGGTAGCATGAATGATTTAAGGCTTCACAAGGAGAAATCCCTTTCCCACAGCAGTCTATCACAGCTGCCACGGGAACTCAGCAGCGTGTTTTTGCAGCAAGGGAAGGGGATGCAGAGGACCCAGGGCAGTTGGTGCCTTCTGGAGGCTTGCATTTTACAAAAAGGATGTTCTGCAAAGATTAGAAAATTGCCTGTGTTTTGAAAGCTGAGACCTAATGCACCAGGGGGTTCAGCCCCCACTCTGTTTGAGGGGGGCCTCTTTTGTAAATGCAATGTAACCTAATGTATGCTGACAAGGAGCGTTGTAAAAATACCAGATTAACGACATTTGGCCAGCTCTAAACTATTTGCCCTCACTGGGGAATAGAAGAACAAAGCCATCTCATTAGCATGTTTGAAAGAGTCAGCATCCCCAGCCAGATATTTCATTTCTATCCAAACAAACTATGAAATGTCATTCCTTTGTTTCCCAAGTACGCTCTGTGCTCAGACCGGCTGAGATACATAAATCAGGGAGGAAGAGCTCACGCCAGAGAAACTGGGAGTGCTAAAACACAAGGCCAGTTCTTCAACTGGTGTAAATCAGCCTCAACTGCTGTCAGTCCTGCTGGCAGATTTCAACACTTGGAGTCATTCTCTTTCAACAAAAGACCTGTCAGCACATCTTCCCTCCATTCTTGTGGGTCCTGAAAAGCACCTTGGTCACAGTTGGTCCTCTTGCAGAAAGTGCATCAATCATGCTGGTTGGATTTGCAGATAATTATTTTGAGCTACATTTCATCATATCCCAGTTGGTTCAGCAAGGTATAGGGGCCATCATGACAGGTATAAAGCTCAGTGAGTAATGTCCTACCTTCAAGCCTTGATTCAGTCTTCTCCTCTACAAGGCTACAAAAGGAAATTGCTGCTTATCCATGAAGAATGAGTTCATACATAACTATAATTGGTCCTATGGCCCATGCTTAAAAGGTAGAGGTAGAAGATTGGACAGGGCTGGGTGCTAGGTTGGGCTGGGTGATCTTGGAGGTCTCTTCCAACCTGGTTGATTCTATGATTCTATGAAGAGGGATGAATGTGTCTGGATGCCCTTGCACATAGCAGAGCCCTTGCCAGAGCTTTTGCTGTCTTTTTTGCCCAGCTTGACTGCAGCCAGTACCGAACTTCCACACTGAAGGACGGCAGAGAGCTGATGGCCTGCACGATGATCTATGACCCTGTCTGCGGTACTGATGGTGTGACTTATGCCAGTGAGTGCACACTGTGTGCCCACAACCTGTAAGTACCCACCCTTCTCTCTGGGGGTTTGCAGTGGTGATGGTTGGATCTGAAAGTGCCATGTACAAGGGCTGTCTCTGAAACCCTCTGCTAGATGGGTCCTATATATGTGTGCCAGGTGGCCAGGAGAGCTAATTGCATCCTGGCCTGGATCAGGAACAGTGTGGCCAGCAGGACAAGGGAGGTTATTCTTACCCTGTACTTGGCACTGGACAGGCCACACCTTAAGTACTGTGTCCAGTTCTGGGCTCCTCATTTCAAGAGAGATGTTGAGATACTGGAATGTGTCCAGAGAAGGATGATGAAGCTGGTGAGGGGCCTGGAACACAGCCCTGTGAGGAGAGGCTGGGGGTGTTTATCCTGGAGAAGAGGAGGCTCAAGGCTGACCTTATTGCTGTCTACAACTACCTGAAAGGATGTTGTAGCCAGGTGGGGGCTGGTCTCTTCTCCCAGGCAACCAGCAACAGAATGAGGGGACAGTCTCAAGCTGTGCAAGGGGAGGTTTAGACTGGGTATTAGGAGGAAGTTCTTCACAGAGAGAGTGATTGGCATTGGAATGGGCTGCCCAGGGAGGTGGTGGAGTCACTGTCTCTGGAGGTGTTCAAGAATAGACTGGATGAGACAGTGCCATGGTTTAGTTGACTGGCTAGGGCTGGGTGCTAGGTTGGACTGGATGGTCTTGGAGGTCTCTTCCAACCTGGTTGAGTCTATTCTATGATCTGTCTGTCCTTGTCCTCCTGCTTGCCCTGGTTCGTGTTTGATGTGGGTGCTTAACCCCAGAGCCCTGTAAAGAGGGGGATGCATCAGCTGGAGAGACTCCTATTCCAAGAGACGCATGGTTAGTCCATAAGGACCTGTTCTTCTTAGTGCTGTGCAGGCAATGCTTAAGCCAGCTTCTCTGAAAAACTGCTGTGCACTGGGTGGGAGTCAGGTTTGTTCTTGCACTGCAGTTGTAATGGGAAAGGCTGTGGGTAATGATGGTCTCTTCTTCCTCCAGGGAACATCGGACCACTCTTGGCAAAAGGAAGCATGGACGCTGTGAAGAGGACATCACAAGAGTGAGTGGGAAAGGATGGGAACATAGTGAGGCTCAGAGTCTGTAAAACTCCTGGGGGACTGTCTTCTGCGTTGAGTGACAAACTTTGGGACAGCAGCGGTGTGCAGACCTCAGGACATCCTTTGGGAATTTCACACTGGTCACGGAGCAGTGAACATCCATTCCATTGCTTTGTAACAGTGCAGGAAAAGATGTAGCAATGGACAGAAATAGTGCAATGTCACATCTGCCACCAGGGGAAAGTTTGGAGGTAGTTATGAGGTTGGTATATACAGCTTCACACCTGAATGGGATGTCATTCTATATGCTGGAGGAGGGGGGGAACAATCTGCTCTCCAGCAGAGACACTTATGTCTGTCTTCTGTGTGCAGGAGCATTGCAAGGACTTCAAAGAAATCTCCCCTGTCTGCACTGCTGATTATCTGCCCCACTGTGGCTCTGATGGAGAAACATATGGCAACAGATGTGGTTTCTGCAATGCCTATCTGTATGTACAAGAGTAAACCCCTTCCTTTCGTGATCAATTCCTGTACCTACCCCAAATGCAGGGCTGTTCTCTTGATGTGTTTTTAACTAGCTGCTTATGAGCATGCACTGACATTACTGGTGCACCATGACTGGTGCAAAGAGATGGGGCATCTTCGAATCTTAAAGATGTGAAGTGCCCATTTCTGTGAGCAGTACGTGGCCTTCTGTTTGTTAACTTCAAAGATACTCTGTTCATCTTCACTGGCCACATAATCTGTCCAACAAGCTCATTCAGGGCATGTGGAAAAGTATTTCACCAAACTAACTGAACTGTATCAAATGTGTGAAACCTTTCATTTTCCCTTCAATGATAATAATGAAAGGGAGTATTTTGGCTTTTGGAGACTGTTCTTTATTTCCAGCCAACACTTGGACCAGTGAAGGGCTTCAGCACTGCATATGCTCTCTCTAATCCTTTTTTCTCCTTTTCTTAACAGGGAAAGCAATAGGACTCTCAACCTCATGAGCATGACTGAATGCTAAGTCCATGCTGGACTCCAGCCCAAGAAGACATGTTCCTTTGCATGTGATTTCCCATGGGCTGACCTTCCCCAGCAACTTTCCTTCAGTTTGTCTCATTTCCTTAGCTCCTGAAACACTTCTTCAATAAACTCACTTGGCAATGTTTCACTGTCTTAAGGCCACATCTCATTCTTTTTGCCCCGTCTCCTCCCTGGTGTGGTACTTCTAGTGGTGCAGATGCATTTTTCTATTGATATTCTGCTCTACCAAACATTGCAGGCAAATCTTTTCCTGACCCTGTGCTCTGATGAGCCTGGCCTCCCTTTGGAGCTCCCAGGCATGCACTTTAGTCCTCAAAGTCTTCTTGTCAGTATTAGCCTCATCTAACCATTAGTATCTCTTCATGACCTCATCATGGACACCATCTTTATAGTCAGTCCAAGGAGATATTCACCCCAGGGCTACAATTCAACTCCTCCATAGGGCAATGCCTAAGATGTGTGTGATGGTTTGTCTTCAAGAGCAGTACTTTTCTTGCTGTGGGCTTGAAAGGGAAACTGGCTCCCTAGCAAAGAAGTGTCCCTGTCCTGACTCCTACTGCAAGGTCAATCTGTCCCATGGAAAAAGGAATGGCTGTCAGGAAAGGTGATGTCATCCTGTCTCCACTGAAATTGTCCTGTTTTAAATGCTGTTACAGGATATAATCTACAGGAGAGGAATGCTGAGTTCCCTTCATGGTCACAGACAGCAGAAGTGTCCATTCCTGAAATATATTGATTTGTTAATGCACCAGAGCAGTCCTGTTATGGAGTCTCCTGTTACAACTCCTGTTATGGAGTCTCCTTCTCAGGAGATATTCCAATCCTGGCTGGATGTGCTCCTGTGTGATCCTGCTCTGGCAGGGGGTGTGGACTGGATGAGCTTTAGAGGTCTCTTTCAGCCCACAACATTCTGTGATTCTGTGACCTAGTGAAATAGTTGGTGTCTGTATGGACTGAAGGCAGGTGGGGGGACCTTTATCTGTTGACAACATAGGTACAGCCAATATACCTAACTCCACACACGGGTCACCAAAGCTGTTTGAAGTCCTCTATTTCGAGGTTAGAGGGATTTTTCTGCACTACAGCTTAGTGCCTCTCTGATTCTATGTTCCATTGTTCTTTACCAGAGAATAGCACAATTATTTGGACTGGTTTGGAAAGTCAGCCTTTAAATTGTCGGGCTAGAAGAATAGACTGAAGGCAAATGTTAATGACTTGGAGATACTGTGGGTATTGTACCAGGGAAGGAGGCCTTAGTACCTCCATGTCATTAGTGTCCATGGCTGGCATGTACTTTTCGAGATGATTTGTAACTAACAATCAGCTATTGTTCTTTTCTTGAGTCTGTGTCCTAATGTAAACATTAGTTTGGTTTATATAACCTTTTTGCTACTGGATAAGCTGTGGTTGGACAAGATGACCTTTGAGGGTCCCCTTCAAGCCAATGCATTCTGTGATTCCATTAAGGTGCTTTTGCAGAAGGTGCTGCTTTAGTCTTGTTTAAGTGTTACTTCATTATTTGCAGGGATAAGACCTGAAAAAACTTTTTTGGTGAACTTTGGCAGACTTTCACTTGGACTTAGCTTTGACTGCTGGCTTTTGCAAGCCTGTTGAGCTGTAAAGCTGTCAAGATCCAACTGAATGGCATTAGCGAGCATAGCTGTGCCAAGCTTCCTCTGTGAAGCTCACTGCCTGACGACACCAAATGCAAACATGAACTCAAGAAGGCACAAAGTTGAGATCGTCAGAGCAATCCAAGGAAGAAGCCAAAGTCATCATTAGACAGGTTTCCATGAGGTATTGGATAGTAAGTTTCACATAAATGTACATAGTGGCATAAATGAGGAGAGGTTGAGGGAGCTGGGGTGGTTAGCCTGGAGAAGAGGAGGCTGAGGGCAGACCTCATTGCTGTCTACAACTACCTGAAGGGTGGTTGTAGCCAGGTGGGGGTTGGTCTCTTCTCCCAGGCAACCAGCAACAGGACAAGGGGACACAGCCTCAAGTTGTGCCGAGGGAAGTACAGGCTGGATGTTAGGAGGAAGTTCTTCACAGAGAGAGTGATTGGCATTGGAATGGGCTGCCCAGGGAGGTGGTGGAGTCACCATCCCTGGGGGTGTTCAAGAAAAGACTGGATGAGGCACTTAGTGCCATGGTTTAGTTGACTGGCTAGGGCTGGGTGCTAGGTTGGACTGGATGATCTTGGAGGTCTCTTCCAACCTGATTGATTCTATTCTATTCTAAATCACTAAAACTGGGCCAGAATATGGGCAAAGCCTGATGTTGGAGTTTAAATATCCCCCAGGCTCAGTGGGTGTTTTATGAAGCAGTAAAACTCTATAAAACCAAGGCAGCCTTCTCAGGGACAGAGCTGTTTTCTGTGCCTTCAAGTTGGTTTTCAGCTCTTGCAGGGATATTTACTTTGTGTGTTAATTAGATGATTTATTTCTGCTTTGTCTTTATGAGGAAGCAACGGTCAAGCAAAAGTGAGTGCATTCAAGAGGAAACATTGAATTTTTATGGCTTAGGAGAAAAGTAGAACAATACCAGGTTTAGATTTTCACTAAGAGACTTGAAAGGTGGTTTTGAGGTATGGCTGAGTGACCTGGATGCCTGTTTGGCCATAGATGCAGGAGTGGCTCTGTAGATCATAGAATCATAGAATAGTTTAGGTTGGAAGGGACCTCAAGAATCATCTAGCTCCAACCCCCTGCCATAGGCAGGGACACCTCTCACTAGAGCAGATGCATAGGTAAAGATTACTGTACTGGAAAATGTCAAACTCAGTGCTTACCAGACTGCAAATACACTCAGTAACATGAAGGTGAAAGACTCTTTGCTTAGCCTGTTGCTCCATCGCCTCCTAGGTGTGTAATGTTGCAGAGACCCATGGCTGATTTTCTTACACACCTTGGGCAAAAGACTGAGCAGCTTCAAAATGATTTGGTTTACTCTCATAAGCCATTCAGCTGTTGTGCTAGGAAAGCCTACTTTTGGACTTGGAAAGAGGTACTAAAAAGATCAAATGCAAGCATGGATTTAGTCCTGCTTCACTGGACTCTTGTTTTTTATACTCCTGCATAAACGAATGTTGCAGGTGCAGCCTTATACCCTCCGACAAGCATGTAGAGAAGTTAAAAACTGACTTTCCAGTGTCTGCTATGACTGCAATATCAGGCAGCTAAAATATACCACTGAGCACAGCTGGTTCAGTTTTGCATGCTGCTTGCAGCCACTGCTGCAGCCCTCTGGCTCTGGAGAGCAGGAATTGAGCTTCTGAGCCATGCCAAGGGATGACAAACTTTGACACATTTCATGTTGGTGATGGGTCCAGCCTCAGGATTTGTGACCTGCAAATGCACCAGTACATATCACAGAGGCAATGTTTTAGAAATAGAAATGTCCTCCCTCTTTCTTTGTTTGTCTGGTTTATCTTTATAGCCTTATCAATGTTTTCTGAGTCTACAGTCATTTTTCTTGCAGCACAAAGGGAAAGAAGAATGAGGTGAATCATGTAAATCTTGATTGGTAAGCGGAATTTAGAAATCAATACTAAGTCTTTTCAGGTGGAGAAGGAAGAATTCTTTTGTTTCACGTTTATGAGCGTTCACCCATCTGTGACTTGAACCCACCTCCATCCCTCAACTCTTCCTTGATAGGATCTGTACCTAAATTTCATCCAAAAGGCTCTCCCCATAAATCTATAACTTCCAAAATGACCTGGCCTGACAACCACTCTTATTTGAGCTTTTCTAACTTTTCATGTGCTGCATTTGCTAACGAGGTGTGTGGCTGAGCCTAGATACTGTCAATCTCTTGATGGGTAATTGATAATCATAGAATCATAGAATGGTTTAGGTTGGAAGGGACCTCAAGGATCATCCAGCTCCAACCCCCTGCCATAGGCAGGGACACCTCCCACTAGAGCAGGTTGCTCAAGGCCTCATCCAGCCTGGCCTTAAACACCTCCAGGGAGGAAGCATCCACAACCTCCCTGGGCAACCTGTGCCAGTGTCTCACCACCCTCACTGTAAAGAACTTCCTCCTAACATCCAGTCTAAATCTCCCCTCTTCCAGCTTAAACCCATTCCCCCTCGTCCTGACATTACCAGACCTTGTCAATAGTCCCTCCCCAGCCTTCCTGTAGGCTCCCTTCAGATACTGCAAAGCCACTCTAAGGTCTCCTCGAAGCCTTCTCTTCTCCAGGCTGCAGAGCCCCAACTCTCTCAGCCTGTCCTCATAGCAGAGCTGCTGCAGCCCTCTGATCATCTTCGTGGCTCTCCTCTGGACTCGCTCCAGCAGTTCCATGTCCTTCCTGTGTTGGGGGCTCCAGAACTGCACACAGTACACTGATTTTTAAAACTGTTTTATTTTATTTTTTGTTTCAGAAGAATATTCAAATAATTTCTTACCATTTTTACAATGATATGCTCCTAAGTAAATCCCAAACCAAAAAAAACCCTCAAAACAAGGCAGAAATCATTACACAGACTCATTGTGTCAGCTGCACGAGTCTGTTTAATTGGCTTTTAGCCAAAAAAAAAAAACATTGTTTGGGGACTGAAAAACTTTCCCTGGGCCCTCATATTTAAAGGAATACAATCCTGGTATCCACTCCTTTCATCCATCAGTGTGTTCACGCTCATAAATGTTAATTTTCTTGCTGCAGTTTAATGTTTGATACAATTTCACTTGATTCTTTGCCATGCTCTGGGCTCTGCTTGTGTGCTCACCACTGATTAACGAGTAGATGTGGAAAAAAAGCAGCAAGCAGCAGCAGAAAGGAACCCATCTCCAGCTGGCAGACATCCACTCAGCCTTGGAGGGTTTTCCAGACTTTCACCAGCTGAGGTGCAGCCCCATAAGTTTAAACATACTGTGAATTTGCAAACAAAGAGCATTCACATGGTGCATTGCTTCCTGCCTATTTTTCATCTAGAGAAGCGAAACCTTCAGTTTATTCAAGCCCCCAGAGGAATGAGGAATGTTTGGAAATGTATTGCTTTCAACTCTGGCTCTCTCCTCTAAAGCTTAGCTGCAGCACATATCCCACGGGCATCACTGAGGATGGCCAGCCAGGGCCCCTGGCCAAGTGCTGGAGCAGATCTGTTGCACAGATGGCTTCACTTACATCAACGAATGTGAGATCCATGTCTATAACATGTCAGTCCGATGGAAAGAACATGTTTTCTGAGTGGCAGTGCCCTAGCCTCTGGCCTCTCCCTGTGCTTTTCTGATTTATTGTCCTTTTTTCCATCTTCACTTGTTATTTGTGCCTGGGGGGAGGAAATGCTGAAGATTTAACAGGCAAAAGAAAATAGCTGGAGTAGAAATCGAAATGTTGCAGCATGTTTAAATGGCATAGGTTTGTTGACTGATAGGGTTATTATAGTTGGAGACAGTAAAACCACTGCATTGCTGGTAGTTAGCTCAGATGAACTCTCACTCACTTGCATCATTTGGGAATTTTATTTACATCCCCAGCACCCTTCCCCTCTTTGGGAAAATGGTCGTACTGAGTCTCTAATGACAGACTTTCTCCTCCTCAGGGAACATGGCACACCCAGGGACTCGGAAGCAGCACTCATCCCAGTGACTAAGAAGGGAGGCAAACCCAGAAGCAGCCTGAGCTCCCATTGCTCTCTGTGGCAGCATCCCAAATATTGTCAGCCGGATGCTGAGCAGGCAGCGTACGATTGGTTGTAAGTGATGCATATACCTTCTGTTGACATTTCATTTGGCAGTGATTTAGTGCTGGCTTTCTAATATTGCTATTCTCCACAGGCTGCATTCAAATCTATGAAGAGAGGGATGGCAAAACGATGCAAAATACGAGACAAATAGCAGAAATATTTCTTTGCTATGCAAGCAAGCACAAACAATGTTCGCTGCCAGAACCAGGGAAGTGCAGCACAACCTGCTGCAAGACCAGGAAAGGAGACACACAAAACTTTGGCACATTGACGCATCCAGCTCTAGTGAGACAAGATTTTTTTTTCCCAGGCTGCAAATGGGGCACAGTGCCTAAGCCAGGGCATGTGGGGGTCATATGATCAAGTACAGTATAGCAGTTTTCAGGAAGGTACTAACTTATCATTTCCTTACTTGTCTAGTGCAGTAGTTAAGAGATGATGTAAGTCTTGTGATCTACCTCAGTGTCTATCCTGTAATTCATCAGCATGCTGCTTTATGTTAGCATCAATGGTGCTTCAACCACGTCCAGCTGCAAAGAATCAGCCAGTGGTGTCATTACAGCTCAGCTCCACAGAACAAATGAAACAATTCTGTGTGCAGTTCTGGAGCCCCCAACACAAGAAGGATATGGAACTGCTGGAGTGAGTCCAGAGGAGAGCCATGAAGATGATCAGAAGGCTGCAGCAGCTCTGCTATGAGGACAGGCTGAGAGAGTTGGGGCTCTTCAGCCTGGAGAAGAGAAGGTTTCGAGGAGACCTTAGAGTGGCTTTCCAGTATCTGAAGGGAGCCTACAGGAAGGCTGGGGAGGGACTGTTGACAAGGTCTAGTAATGTCAGGACAAGGGGGAATGGGTTTAAACTGGCAGAAGGGAGATTTAGACTGGATGTTAGGAGGAAGTTCTTTACAGTGAGGGTGGTACGACACTGGCACAGGTTGCCCATGGAGGTTGTGGATGCTTCCTCCCTGGAGGCATTTAAGGCCAGGCTGGATGAGGCCTTGAGCAACCTGCTCTAGTGGGAGGTGTCCCTGCCTATGGCAGGGGGTTGGAGCTGGATGATCCTTGAGGTCCCTTCCAACCTAAACCATTCTATGATTCCCCTTTCTCTTGATGTTAATAATGAAGGAAGAACTATTCAGTGGTTATGATGCTATCAGTTCTTTAACTATAGAAACTCTTTCCATTCATTTCCTCTGACTCTAGCCAGGCATTCAGTACACCATGATGCCTTCTGTCTCTCACCCTATTCTCCCCTTTCCCACTAGGGAAAGCAGTGAATTTTCATTCTTAGCCTACCACAGTCTATCCCTCAGCAAGAAAATCCCCTGATGCTGCTTTATTTGCAAAACCTTTCTTAAAAAACAAATCACCATTCATCCCATATCCCAGAGGGGTTTGGATTTCTTCCCATAAGTGAAAGGTTTTTTGCAACCATTGTTTCTGAAATGAGTTTCTGCTAGTTTGTTGTTTGGTAAGGTGAGATCTAGGTGTGGGTTCTTCACTTGATGCTCTGCTTGCTCGATATTGTTCTGCACTGTGTCATCCTGTGGTTTCACAGGGAAAGAAATCTTTGCCTGGAGATGTGATATGCTGATGTTTCTTGGGGCACTTAACAGGCAGCATGGTGCCTCCATGTTGCTGTGGCAGTGATGGATTGGCACCTCCAGGAACAGCTGCTTAGCACTCCTGATTTTTCCCTCCCACATGAGGTTTGTGCAGGGGAACACACTCCTGAAACCTTTACCTGAGTTAAAACTCAGTTCCAAATAATTTCTCTTTCATGCATCTCATGTGTGTATAAACTGCTCTTCTATCTCCCTTAAGTTTGGCAGAACCTCAGCTCACCTGGTCCTGAGCTTGCATGAATCAGGTCTCAGATCCTGGCTCGAAGGGACATGGAGCCTCAGATTGATGGGGATCTCATTTGCAGACCAGGGGCTGGTCTGAAAGCCCTAAGGTCAAGGCTCTGCCCATTTACTCAAGAAAAGTCTTACTCAGCTACTCCAGATAGAGCTTAGAAAAACTGTTTTTCCAGTCATGCTGACTAGGAAACTATCACTTCTGTACAGCCAGTCCTCCCCAAAAGGCACAAAGTTGGTGTGTTACCAAGAGGAGGGAGATGTAAACATTGAAGGTTAATTACTCTCTTGTCAAGAGCACTTTGTGATCTATAGACATGCCTGTCAATCTTCTGAAACAGAGCTGAGGGGAGCAGGCACTGAAGGCATGTACCTATGACAAATTAATGAGACTTGGCAGCTCACTGTGAGGAGATGATCTCTGCTTCACAGGACACTGTAACCTGTCTCCCCAGCCAGCCTTGCCATAGCCTTCGTGCTGTAGTGGCAGCCGGGATGCTTATCCCTCTGTAAACAAACTCTCAAATGCAGCTGTCTAGCGATCAAGTGGTCTTCCTTGAGGCCTTCACGTTTCTTTTTGCTTCTCAGCAGTATGCAGCAATTGCTCATCCCAATCACAGTGAATTACTGTTCCCAGCCCTGCCAGTTAGTCGATTAAAATATCTTATTTCTGCTTATAAGCCTCTCTTGGCAATGACAGTCTTTGGTGGCTGGTGTAGCTGCCTGAAATCCAAGGGACACAGCCACCGACCCCCTGCTGAGTGCTAGTCTAATGACATGTGTGCTGCTAGATGACTGGTAGCTTGAAAATGCCTCATCTGCTGGCCTTTGGAGAGATGTTCAACTACTCCCCTGGTTTATATAACCACAAAGCAATTTGCTTTCATGGCAGAACATACTTATTCATTCTATTTTAACTGTGCACTGAGCTATAAATAATACCTCCTTGCAGATAAGAATCTATTGAACTTTTAAATCTTTTTTTCTTGTATTGGAAGATTTTCTCCTGATGACAATTCCTGAAGGAGAATTCCATAGCCTTATCAGTAAAGTTTCCAAGCTGATTTTCTCCTGTCAGGTAGTCATGAACGGTGTCAGCCCTGGGTTGGCTGCTACCTCCCCACAGCCATCTTTTCACTGTTCCTGCTTGGGCTGTAGCAGACATGAAACAGGCACTCAGTGGTGTACAGCTGAGATCACCAAAGTGCCAGGAAAACTGATTAAACAGATGATTTTCTCTTCCTCTGACCAGCTGCAGGGTAAGCACTACCTGCATTCCTCAGCGTTACCTCCAAACCACCTTCCCTGCAATATGGTCACTTCAAAGAGCAAAAGACTTGAACCATTGTCTAGCCAAATGTTTTGCTGTTTAATGCCTCCTTTTTCTGCTCCTCATTCTAGAATTTTCCTGCTTTTATGCAGGTAACTCCTGCCATGTGCAACGAAGCCCTGACCTGATGTCTTTAACCAGAACCTGCCCAGAGATGGAGCAGAGCATGAGCTGGTGAGGCAAGAAGTAAAGGTATGTGCTCAGAGATGATGCTGCTGAGACCCCCTTCTGGTTGAGGCTGCAGCACAGAGATGAAGCCATTACTATTCTGGCAAATGATTTTCTGTGGTGCAGGTAGTTTTGCCACAGGTTTAAATGCTGGTGCTGTTTTGGAGAAGTGTTGTTGTCTGTGACCTGAGATGTTGCATAAGTGGACCTTGAAATCATTGGGAGCTAATCACATTCTCAAATTTGAATAGCTTGGTTTAGGGGGTGTGTGGGGTATGGATTTGACAGTGACTGCAGTCTTCTCTTTATAATGCACACCTTGCTGTTCTTCCTCTGTTTAAAATGTGCTGGGAGCTCTCTGCATGACTTACCTGTGGCAGTTTGGCAAAGGTTGTAGAAAAACACCAAGACTGCTCTCCTGGGCCATGGAAAATTATCAATCTTCTTTCATTAATAAAAAATTATCCACGGGATAGAGCATTGTGTAAGCACTGTGTACATAAAATAACTCAGGTTGGAGGAGCTCCCTAGAGGTCTCTAGTCCAGCTTCTGCATAAAGCAAGGCTAAAGGCAGTGTTAGCTCTGAGTGCCCAAGGCTTTCCTTGTTTGGCAGGGCATTTAACATCACAGAGGAAGGACATGGTATCTCTGATTCATGTGCCACTGCTTGATCACCTTCGTGGTGAAGAATTGTTCCTCAGACTTGGTCAAGGTTTAATTCTTTTGCTCTGCAGCTCCGAGAAGACTCTGGCTTCATTTTCTTCATAACCCCATCAGAGGGCTGCAGATAGCAATCTAATTTCCTGTGGCCATACTTTCTTCAGGTCGAAGGAGCCCAGCTCCTTCAGCTTACCCTCAATAGCCTGTGCTTCAGCCCCTGACCAGCCCGCTGGCCTCATTCCCATGTGTCAAGAGCTGTCCTTGCTGTGGGGCCAGGTACATTAAATTAATTGCATAAGTAACATGAAACCACACAGCCTTCACCTGCAGGGTACAAAGTTCTGCACATGATCTTATTAGCTCAGGAAAACATTCACCAGCGCTGCCTGAATCAACCTCTATTTAATAAGTTCATAAACACATGGATGTGTTTTCATATTGATAAATTTTAATCATATCAGTGACTCTGCTTTATTGCTTAGTTCAAACAGTGCCTTCAGGCACTGGGTGAGAAGCAGATCTTCCATTTGTGCTGCATTGGTTTTCTCCAGGCACACGGCTCAGTACAAATAGTTATTGGCTGCACTGCGGCCAAGAGGAAGACAAAGATGGAAACTGCAGTCTGAATCGCATTTAGCAAGCATTTTGGACTGATTAGAGGCAATTTCATGAAACAACTACAACTAATTATTGTTATTTCCCACTTTTACAACAGCTATTTGTTAATTAAATAATGTGACAAAACACAGGAATGTTTGGAAAAGTGCATTAATGATTTGTGATTCATTTATGAGTGTTATTACTTACACCGAGAAGTCAGATAGCCGCTAAGGAAATCTCCCAACATGGGCTTTGATTCTTCCAGAGAGTATGAAATTGATCCTGGCAACATCTAGTGAGAAATGTAAACCAAGTAATTCCTTGGGTAAGTGGAAGAGGATGTTGTCTAATGGTCAGATGTGTTTCTGATGTCAGCCTGCAGAACCTCTGATGCTCAGGACCATGCGTGTGGGACCCAGAGATATGGCACTGCCTTTGCTTACTTGCAGATCCCTGCCTTTGTCCTCCCTTTGGCATGCATGAAGATTTTACTTCAACCAGAAGGTCATTAAGCCATATGCTGTGTCTGATTTTGGGGATTAGAAGACACTAATGAAGTGGATTACAGTAGGATATCAGTGGCAGGATTGCAGACCAAATCCTCTTTCCAACTGTTCTTCCAGGAGCAATTAAGAACTGAGCAACCTGTCCTTAGCAGCTGTGGTTTTTTTCCACACTGACACCAAAGGCAAGATAATCTGGAGCTATAGCCCTGAGTGGCAGTGGACATTGGCTGACTGGATACTGTGCATAAGTCTGTAGTCTGGGTGTCATTTTTGTGGCTTGGAGGAGTACTTGAGCAGTTCAGGGGAATTGATTTTCCCTAATTGGCATTCAACAGTCACAGACTTGAGTCCCTTTCTAGAGCATCCATAGGTGAGAGAGTGAAGGAACAGATTTGCTGAACATCAGACAGGCATTAAGCTGGTCAGAGAAAATCTGGGTTGCTCAGGGCCAGTAAGTGCCAAACCCACTGCTGAAGTTGGCAGTTGCAGTGGAAAATTTTTCTGTGGTGTAGACAGGCAACACACACCAGCCTTTGGCAGGAAGGCACTCTCCACCCTTCAGGAAAGAAGCCGGTCCTGCCCAGAGAACAGCACCATCTGGGGTAGGGAGCAGTCTGGAGCAGCAGCATGCAGGCATCAGGCAGGAGGTAACCTGTCTAAAGCTGCCAGGTCAGGGCTGGGACAGCTGGTGAGCATGATTTGCAGAGGTCTCACTGCCTGGCTGGAGAAGACAGTGGGCAAGTTCATATCTGACCCAGAAAGATGTACCTTCCCCCAACCGTGCAGAGACTGTACGTGTGAACTGATGAAGGCAAGACGCATGGCATGTGACAGCAGCCTCAGCATGCCTCTGAACACTCTCAGAGAAAAGTATTTGGCTTCCAGAGATGCCATCCACAAGGCACATTAGGACAATACATCTTGAAGATGTGCCAAATCTGTCTAAAATATTGATGCACACTTGCTGTAACTTATGGAAACAAACCCAGCAGCATAATCATTTTAATGCTTCTCCCTGTGAAGAAATCCATCTCTTATAGATAAACATGTACCCTATATATCCAGGCAGCCATGTTGCAGCCTTCATAACATGCCAGTGCTCAAGAGAGGTGATTCATAGAATTACAGAATGTCAGGGGCTGGAAGGGACTGAAAGATCATCTGGTCCAGCCCCCCTGCAGGATCACCCAGAGCAGCTCACACTGGAATGCATCCGAACAGTTCTTGAATATCTCCAAAGAGGGAGACTCCACAACCTTCCTGGACAGCCTGTTCCAGTACTCTGTCACCCTCACAGTGGAAAAAATTCCTCAGGTTCACCTGGAACCTCTTATGCCTCAACTTCCACCCATTGCCCCTTGTCCTGATTCCGTGCACTATACCATCTATCCGCTTAAGGAGCATTGCAATGCTTCAAACGACTGTGGCGTATCAAACACCAATGCAATTACTTGGGCTAACTTTCAGTGGTTTCAGCTGAATTTCATAAATTCATGGGTGGTGCCTTCTTTGTTCAACGGAGCAGCTGTAAAGGAGCTTGTGCTTTGCAGCTCCTGTGGTGCTGAGGCCTACCCTCAACACAATGCACAGGTCCCATGATCAAAAAAAACCCAAAACCACCAGGCATGCTTGCTGTTCTGCCTCGTGGTGAGAAACTGGGGCTAAAGGCAGAGCTCACTCCTGCAACAATTACACCTGCTAAAACAGCAGAGGTTCAGACCTCCTCTTAGGAGGGAGCAGTTTGGAGATGGCACAAAAGCTGGAGGTGCAAGACAGATAGGAAAATTGGGACAGGCTCAGGGTTTTGAGTACCATTTTCTAGAATGTCTGTAGGAGGAAAGGACCTACTGTACTTACAAGTGCAGTTAGTGCTGTGGAAATAGGTGCCCAAACCTCCAGTGTCTTTTGTTATAAGGCTTAGCGGAACACTTTGAATTGGGCAGTGTGTTTAACTGTGATTAGGTCTGTAAATAAACCCTCTCTGTTGATAAGGTTCAAGTGACATTTTTAGTGGCATTTGGCAGAATTTAACTTCTTTCAAGTCTTCTATAGAGCTCTTCTAGAGCCAGGCTGTGAAACTGTTAAGAAGGCCTCTCTTTTAGCAAAGCAGTGCTAGATACTGTTAGCTTCACAGATTAGACACAGTCCTGCCAGGCTCACTTGGCAAAGCTTAACCACTTCTACTGATGGCAAATCCACACCTGATGGATGTTCATACTTAGTGGTGAATATCTGAGAATGAAGAGAACAAAACCCCACCCAAACCCAGAAAAAGGAAAGCAGAGACTGTCAGCCTGATCTGCAAGCAGGGTACTACTACAAGCTCTGCCTAAGATGCTCCCTGGCAGGGGATGTCACTCTCGATAGGAAGGAGTGAAGGACCTGCTGTTTACTCTCCCCAATATTCTGTGCTTCTTACATTTCTGCTACAATCCTAAAGAGGTTTCTTTTGTGTTAAAGGCTCTTTGTTTGGTTTTTGACCTCTGAGAGACTGTCTCAAGCTATTAACTAGATGTCCAGCCAAAATCAATTGCCTAGCAGATGCAGACCATTACCTGAAAGTCAAGACCTCAATAAATATTACCAGCCTCATTGTACTGGTGACAGATTCTTTTGGATGTTTTGTGTTACAGTTGACCAGTTTAGACATTGGATTTGTATATATTTGCAGTCAGCCTTAGAGAGACCATCTTGTGAGCAGAGCAGGAGCAGGCAACCTGCAGACTCAAGAAATACTTCCATGATGACCACAGCAGGTGTGTTTGTGCTCCTCTCCTTCGTGCTTTGCTGTTTCCCAGGTGAGTAACTCTCAAGGTGCAACAAAAGCTGCATATCCAAGTCCTGACTCTCCTTTAAGGGATAAGATAGTGGCTTCAAAGAGAGAAAATCTTCTTCTGCAAAGAGCCAGGCTGCTTCCATATGTTGACATTGCTTAGGAGGTAAGAGCAGGCTTCAGGACAGGCTTAAATGGATGGCTGTTGTAGTTGGTTGTCTGTCATTAATACAAATAACTGCAAGCAGACTTCTGTGCTGGCAACTAGTGCTGCTTTACTACTTACACTCTTGTTTTAACACTGTTCTGCTGCTTGCACTTATTGTCATACAAGTGTACATTACAGCAAATGGATAAATACTTGAAACAAGGCCGTAACGAGGTCATCAGACCTCCAGGAAAATGTTCTAATGGCACAAGCAAGTTCTTTACAGGAGCCTGACAGCTTTTCTGCAATACTGTGTTGCTAATGGAGAAACAAGAGATGAAAACAAGCCAGAGCCTGATGTACTCGCTGCATATTTGCAGCTGATGAAATGACGAAGCCAAAGACATTGTTTTATTCACACTCATCTCCTTTAAAGTGCATATTCCTGACAACAGATGCTGTTATGTGTTTGCTTATCCTGTCGGTGACTATTTGCATTTGCATTTATCAGTATTGGCTTGGGGTTCTTTTCAGATATGTAGCAGCAATGCTTTAGGGTCAAAGCGGATATGTAACAAGATAAGGAAGGGAAAGCTATTCTGTTTTCAATTAAAAGAACAAAGCTATTCAAAACCATGCTTCACCACAGCTAGCAATGAGCAATGCTATTATCAACATAGGGAAAACAAAAGCCATACATAGTTTATTTAGTCCAGGAAATCCGTCACTGGAAATCACTCCGTTTGGTCCCGTGGGTAGGAATTTTACGTCCAGATTTCCAGCTTTAACTGAGGTCTTATCATGCTGGCTTTGTTTCATATGTTTTCCCTCTCTTTCCTTTTCCAGATGCTGCCCTCGGGGTTGAGGTAAGTGGAAGATTTCTTTCTGTCACTTTTCTCAGTTCTATGGCCTGGTAAGGATATAACCAAAGGGATAGAAGAACCTCAAGCCTGTAGATGCTCAGCTGTTTTTCATCTGGTGTGAAATTGGTGTCATTGTAATCCGATTCCACAGTGTAAAACATTAATTGGTACTATTCTTAGCTCTACATCTATGCTCTATGTTAATAATGTAGCAGTAGCAATGATATGAAATTTTGGGGAGAATTACTTTTTCATGAACTTCAAACTGGTCATTAGGTGATTAGTCTTGCTCCTCTGAAAAAATCACATCTCAAGAATGAAAGAGAAGGAACAGAATTGCACTGGAGAGGCTACAAGAATGAGGGACCGATGGATAGCCTTTGTAAAATGATCCCAAGGGAGTATGAGAGACTACCGCTGATTTACCCCATCTAGGGGGCTCAATGGATATAGCCCTCTCTTCCTTGGAATCCCTTGGAAGGGTTCACTGGTTACCAAACTGACCCACCAGCAATATTTTGTGCTGTGGCAGAGAAAAAAAAACCAACACTGTCTCATGCAAGTGAGAGTTACTAACCTTCACTGTACATTCCTTTGGCAGGTGGACTGCAGTAAGTATCCCAACACTACAAATGAGGAAGGCAGAGAGATGTTGATCTGCAGTGAGATCCTTGGCCCCATCTGTGGCAGTGATGGAATCACCTACAGCAATGAGTGCTTGCTCTGTGCCTACAACATGTAAGTACCATATAGGCAATGCCTGGGACTCCTGGCAGCACCACTTTCCAGCAGTGACCTGTCATGTGTCACTTGTGTCAATTCCTTCAAAACGAGCTTGGGTATCACTGTGTGGTGGTCATAGGATCACAGGATGCCAGGGGTTGGAAGGGACCCAAAGAGATCATCGAGTCGAACCCCCTGCCAGAGCAAGACCATACAATCTAGCTCAGGTCACAGAGGAATGCCTATGGTCTGTTGCCTAAACATGGCTGTAGTCACTGTGTCCCTCTCGTGTTGGTGTAACTTATTCAGCCTTTTCTTCTCTGGCTCAAGGATTACACAGATGACAGCCTGTAGGGCACATCTCATCATAGCAAAGCAAGAGCAACAGAATGGAGAAATGCTGTGCTCTGGACTGTCCGAGACGGTCCTAAAGCTCTCAAGATCTTTGGCCCTGCCAGCCACTCAATGCTAGTTGGTCAGAGAACGTATAAGCCAGAGAGAACATATATATAAAAGCCTGACTGACAAAGACTCTTTTTTCCCTTGTATTAGTTAGGTACTTCCAGCACCTAGGATGCAGTAAGACATCTTTGCTGAACTTTCTGACATTTGTCTTTGTTTTTTCAGAGAATATGGAACCAATGTCAGCAAAGACCATGATGGAGAATGCAAAGAAATTGCTCCTGTAAGTGAAACCAAGAGAAGGAGCATGTCCTGCTTCTGAGTGGCCCAAGTTGCCTACTGACACACCCAAGAAATAATTCAAACACTGAATAAGAGCACATGTGGGATATTAGAGTCTTGCATTTGTTATCTTCACATGAACTGTCATCAGTCATGACGCACAAAAAAGCATTGTTTCCTCTCTCTGGTATTACCCTAGGAGGCCAGACACACGTCAGATCTACTTGCTTCACCACTACTACATTGTGTGTTCTCTCGCAGGTGGACTGCAGTAAATACCCTAACACAACAAATGAGGAAGGCAAAGAGGTGTTGCTCTGCAGCAAAGACGTTGGCTTTGTCTGTGGTACTGACGGGATCACCTATGACAATGAGTGCCAGCTGTGTGCCCGTAACTCGTGAGTATTGTGTGTGCAGAGCTCTCCTGTGAGTGACTAACAAGTGCTAGGCACTCCTGGCAGCTGCTTTTCAGAGTATCAGGACTTCTACGAAGGTCTTTTCTGTAAGGTGCTTGGACTTTGATCCTCCTCTTTCTCTGATAACTAGACCCTGTTTTCCTTTGTGATTAGAAAGGAAACTACACCTTTGATCTAGAGAGAGAAGCGGAGAGCTGGGTGAGGATCTAACATAGGACAGAATGCTTCTCTTAACTAAGTTAAAAGGGTCTGTGTGGCAGGTGCTGCCTTGCAGAGAACAGGAAGTAACCTAAGGTGCATCTATATTGTCAAGCAGTCTAGCTCCTCACTCACTTGGATCCTCTGGGCCATCTTCTGTTCTTTGCACCGTGCTATGGCTGTGACATCACCTGAGCCGTGTGGACACAACCTAAGCTGCATGTCTCCTGTACCTCATACATTGTATCTGAGGCTGATCAGCACTGCTGGGACACGGGGGTTCAGCAAAGCTGGTTGCTCACAGAGCTTCCTAACACAGGTTCTCTTTACTTCCCAGAGAGACTGGAACCAGCATTGGCAAGAAGTCTGATGGTGAATGTAAGAAGGACATTGCCACAGTAAGTGACCTGTGTGATGAGAAATCAGGTTTCAGTCCTGAACCTGATCAGGTTTTCAGTGGTGTCAGGGGAAGCACTGCCTGTGTCTGCAGCAGTGCCTTGGCCAGCAGCACCCCACAGGAGCATAGCTGCTGCTGTGCTTCAGCACAGGGAAGATTTTACTTTCTTCACACATAATACACATTATCCACGCTTGTGTCAGAAAGAGAAGAGAGTGACTGCACAGGAAGGGATCAGCTAAAGAGCAGCAGCAGAAATAATCCATCAAGGCAGAACTGAGCATAGGAACAGAGAACAGCTTTTGAAGTTAGACCAATGGTCCATCAAGCCCATGATGGCTTGATGCAGAGCCCTCTTTTAGCAGGGCTTGTAGTAAGAGTAGAGTGAGGATGTATGGGACTTCTACTTTTGCAGACTCCAGCTATTCTGAGGTGATGGATCTCAATTTCTGTGTAGTCTATGAGCCTCAATAGATTTCTCCTTCGTGAAATTCCTCAGCCTTTTCTTGGACATACACTATTTTTGCATTATAACACCCCACAGCAAGTGTGGCACGCATAGCAGTAAGAGACAAAACCCCACTCTCACAGCATCTAGCTAAGTGCTGATCTTCCTATTTTGTGACTATTGGAGAGATACTGAACCCTTATACAGGCATCAGCACCCATACTTCTCCAGACAGCAGGCTTTTCCCATTTAATTTCCTGGCCAGGTTGGGAACACGATGCGAGATGATCACAGGCATGGCACGTTCACGGAGTGAACTGCTGCTGCTTAGAAATGCTGTGGTCAGGTTATGATACACGTCTCTCCAAACAGGAAATTATGATCTATTTTTATATTATTAAATTCTTCTGGCACAGGAGAAACTGACACCTCAGTTTATATCAGATTATGCAAGGAAGTTAATTTTAGTTAGATCATTATCATTAGCACTGCAGCTGTAGGTAGGGGTTCAAACCCTTCTGCTATTGACTCCTTCCTATCCTTCACATTAGACCCTTTCATTTTTATTTTTTTTTTCAGGTTGACTGCAGTGACTACCCCAAACCTGCCTGTGTGATTGAGTACAGGCCTGTCTGTGGCTCTGACAGCAAAACATACAGCAATAAGTGTGAATTCTGCAATGCAGTCGTGTATGTACCCATGCGGATCACTGTTGTGTTATCTGTTGCCTCCCATAGGCACAAGTTTGCTGTTGTCGCTTTCTTGTTTGCTGACCAGTGCTGAATTAGGAACCCGAGGCAGGAGAGAACACCAGTCATCATGCCAACCATTCAGTTTCTTCATTAGAGCATACAATGAGCTATGGCTGCTTCATTAGAGTGAATGCTTTGAAGACCATTAACTTTAATGGATTTTTTTTTTTCTTTTGCTTGCATGTTGCAAAGAAAATTAAATTTGAAGTTTCATTATACTTTCCCCCCAAAATATTTTCGGACTTAAGAATGGGCTAAATCATTTCACTCATCTCTTAATCAAATAGCTAATGAGACTCTGAGTCTGCAAGTTCTTTGCCTCTGGGACTCTGATGCCTTCTCTAGGAGCCAAGGAGATAGACAGATTATAGCAAGCAGCACTCCGTGTTTAATCTATTTTTCCCCCCTCTTCTTGCTTTCAGGGACAGCAATGGGACTCTCTCTTTAAGCCACTTTGGAAAATGCTGAGTATCAGTGCTGAGAGAATTCACCACAGGATCCCCACTGGCAAATCCCAGCTAAAGATCTCACCTCGGTTCATCTTGCCCTCTGGGGAACTCAGCTCACTCCCGATTTTCTTTCTCAATAAACTGCATCAGCAACATTTCTTTGTCCTGTTTCATGTGTTGTCTCATAAAACATTTTCTTCTGATTTGTTGAGTGGTGATGCCAGACTGAATGGGTTACGTGCTTTTAGCTCTGGGGTATAACAAGAACCACATCTTGCTCCCCTGCCTCTCATAAAAAGCAGAAAATTAAATAAAGATGCATAAAGCTCAGAGCTATGTGTCTTTCCACATAACTGAGAGTCAGCCTACATTAGTGTTCAGACTCTTTTCAGACACTTGACATTGCAAAGGGCTGCACTGCTGCTCCGAAGCCTTGACATTAGCTGATCTCTTCTGAGGTATTTCTGGTGTCCGCAGCGAGAGCCTTCCCAGCACAGCCCTCAGCCAGAGCATTTCTATCTGCATTTTTCAAACACTGGTGGTCCCAGTCTGTTTGTCTAGGTTCTCTAAATGACTTATTTCTAGGTTTTTCTCATATTGAAATCACCCTTGAATAACCTGCAAGTGTTTTAAGATAAATGCCCTATCAGGGATGGTTCCTACTCCTGCCCACTTGTGTTCTCTCTTAGTCTTTAATAACATCATGCTCTTTGCCAGCCCACGGAGTGTTTCACAATACAAGGACAAAGTACCCTTTTGTTTTTTTGAGAGTGTGACCTGTCACTGGCACATTGTCCATGAAATTTATTTTGCTTTTGTCCTCTGCTGGAGTATTGAATTTGGATTCACACCACAGAAACACAAATACATTTTGCATATCCTTTCTAAAAAGTACTATCTCCCATATGCATTTCCTCTGGGAGCCAAAGGGAGGAGGGTGCTTGTTTCCCCTTGGTGGAATGAGGTCATTCAAAAAGCGATGCTTTGGTGATAAAACAAAGGATTTATGTTGAGATAGGCAGCTGGATGAAGCAGTGATATCCAGATCAAGTTCAGCTTTTCTAGGATCCAGGCTAAGGGCTCACATCATTCTGTCATCATGAAACTATCAGCCCATTACTGCAAATCAAACCCACAATGCTAATGGCTTTCATGGGAAATAACAATTGTAAATTCTTTGCATACACCCATAAAAGTTGCTGCATCTCTTGTCCAATCCAAGAACTCTCTTCAGTGTCTCAGTTCACTGCTTTCTTGGTTTCACTCTAACTTAATGATGTTTTACTGGGATGAAGTGAGAGGATGAAAGTAGAGGCTTTCCACTCTGGAAGCAGTTCATTCAGTGCTTTGCTCACAAGAAAACACTGCATGTAAATAGACACTGATGGGTGCACACAGAGAAAATCTGACTACCGTTGCTACTTAGGTTTACAGAGCAGCTCTTCTGCCTGCAGGAGTTTTAAAAGGTCCTTCAGAAGGAGCCTGTCACATATTTCACTTGAAGTAGTGACACAGAGGGTGTGTCTAACTTACCTGAACTTCTTGTGACTCCTGTTGATGAAGAAGCATTCTTCCTGGCTTACAGCAGGACTTAGCTTTGTTGATTGCCACCCTGATAAAAGACCAGGAGTGTTTCTTCAGAATATGCACAAACACACACGGGAACATGCAGATGTACATGTAAACACGGTTGCCACCTAAGGGCAGAATTAAAGCTGTGTTTACCGGGCAAAGCACAGGCTCCACTACATGCAGTTGCTTAAGCCACCATGAAGATGATAGATGTGCTGCTGCTGTTTGCTGCAGCCCTTTGCTGCATCACAGGTGAGTAGCTTCACTGCTTCCTGCTCTTCCTCCGAGTAAGCACTGGCTGGCTGTATAACCGCAAAAACATCCTCAGACTGAAAAGAGCTTCATTCTGCAAGGACTTATTTACTCCTAGAAAGATAGTGTTGAAAAGACTTGACATCAAAGACTATCACTTAGGGGGTAATATTTTAGTAACAGAACTGAGTGGGTAAGAACAACTGTGGGAACAGCTCTGCTCTCAGTGCTAGTTTATGCATAATGAAAGAAGTGACATGTACGTGGTACACCCTAGAGACTCAGACATCCAGTATTTAACCTCTGAAATGTGGCAGAAACACAAATTATTTTACTGAATGAAAGCAAGCATTTCTTGCAGTCCTCCTGAACCGAGACATGGTTTGAGAGCCTGAACGACTGTTGATGCTTTATAGAAGTTTCATCTCACTAAATACTCTTCTTGAGTAGCTGTTGTGGCAATGCAGGCAGGACATCGTCTCTGCGTGCTTTGTGACCCTGCTTTACCATCCTGTTTGCCTCAGTAACTTGCTTAGCTTTGAGTACATGTCCTGCTCTGTCCTCCAAACCAAGGGAAATGCATTGTTCTTCTTTTGTGTGGTTTTTTTTAAACACCTTTTCCACTTTGGCTGTAAAAAAATATTATCCTAGAGAATCAATGTTGTAATCACACAATATGGCACAAAATATTGTCCAGAAATTCCTTTTGCCAAAGAAACCATTTTCTAACAAACACTGAGTTGAAAGTTGCACATTTAGGGAATGCATTTACAGGTTGTTTTTGTTGTTTGGGGGTTTTCTTAGCTCTTAACAGAATCCAAGCATTTATTTTCTCTCTCTTTCTTTCTTTCTTTCTTTCTTTCTTTCTTTCTTTCTTTCTTTCTTTCTTTCTTTCTTTCTCTTCTGATGCAGTGCAGGTAAGGGGCAGATCTTTCTATTTCCCAACGTTTCTTCCCTGATGGCAGTTTCTGTGTAAATCCTACCCAATCACATTGTGACTGAGCATTTGAAATCCCAAGTCAGCCAGCTATCAGAACTATATTTGCACAGATATTTTTGGGTGAAATTGCCATTCGTATCTGATGATATTTTCAACAAGCAGTCAGTATTCAGTTTGTGTCCAGGGTCTTGTCAACGTTCCTGCAGCAGCATCTACAATGCTTACACAGGCTCTACATGGCTGGAGGCAAGGTATTATCTTACTCCTGCTCTACTCCTGGGCTTTTTCTCACCACCTGCTGCTGACCAGTAGTGGGGGGAGCTCCGGGGTGTGGGTAGGATCTCCCAAGGTCACCTGCCATATATAGCTGTTGTTGAGAGCTTTCCTGTGAACACACATTGCATTAACCTACAGGACTACTGCAGTGACTACTGGGCCTGTACCCCAGAGCTGTCTGTACAGTGGAACAGTACAGAAGGTGTTCAAGAAAAGACTGGATAGGGCACTTAGTGCCATGGTCTAGCAGATTGGATAGGACTGGGTGCTAGGTTGGGATGGATGATCTTGGAGGTCTCTTCCAACCTGGTTGAGTCTGTGATTCTATGAATACACCCCACACTGTGGGGCTGATGGTGTAACATATTCCAGCTAATGCTTCTTCTGCAATGCAGTCTTGCATGCTTGAAAATAAATGCCTTTGCTAAATAAATGTCAAACTAACTTAGCTTGAATTAACTAATCAGTCTTGGAGACTTTTTGGAGAAATAAAGTTCTTTTATTTTGTGTTTGCCTATTCTCTTACTAACAAGGGTCAGGCTTTTATTGGGACAATTTGCTAGGAATGACTTTCTTTTAGGTATAAACAGGTAACATTTAATAGAGTTCTTCATTTCCTGTAAAGTAATTGTTGAAGGGCTTTCTTCTGGCAAACAAAGCCTATTTCCCACAGACTATTTGTTCTTCATTTAAATTAAGTCTTTATCTTTGAAGTCTAGTAATAAAGGGAAATAGCTGGAGTTCAGAAGTTTTCTGGTTTGGTTAAGTTTCTCTGTGAGATAAACCTTCATCAGAGGGAGAGACAAGCCCAGGGGTTGTGTCTCTGAGGTAAAGATTTCTTTCTCTAGTTCAGATAGAGGAATCCTCTCTGGTGATGTTCTTCATGGCAGACCCTCCCCTACAGCCTTCTTCTGAACCTCAAAAATGCTTCATGAATCCTGAAACCTCTGTTTAGTAAAAAAAGCCACCAGCATTTGTGTTTTGTTTTAATACTATGCCTCATTCTGTTTTTACCTAAGATGTTTCAGGATTACATCACTGCAACAGGGGTGTGGATATTAACAGGCCAATTACAGGGAGAGGGAATGCATTGTTCTGATCTACAAAGAAATGAACCCCAACCACAAAGGCAAGGAGTAGATCTTGAGGGCATCTGCCCTGGTGCAGCTTTCCCAAAGAAAACCAGGGCTAGAGTTACACCCTTGTGCAATGCTTCAATCAGTTTATACCACTAAGGGCATCTCAGACAGACACTCTGCTTGGGTGACAGGAACCGTCTGCCTCCCTAACGCTGCTGTCAAATACCTGCTGCCTCACACTTGCATTGCGTTATGGTAGACTTTGGCAGCATGCAGAGGCCCCTAGCAAACCTGAACGTACACACGAGCAGAGACAGTCTCAAGATTATTGTACTTGTTTGCCCTGGAAAAGCTATAGTGGCACAGAGAGTCTCACTGCCGTGAGGTGCTGCTCATTTCTGTTTTGGTTTCCAGTGTTAACCCCAACTTCTTACGATCACAAGAGAGGTGGTGAAAGGGACAGTTTTCAAGCTGCATCTCTTCTCCTTGCAAGCAGAGGTGGAAACCCATCTTAGGGGGAGAGAACCCCTTTTGCAATCTGCTCTGCTTTCCAGTCAAGAGGATGGGATGTTTCAGCTGGGCAGGCAGATACCCTGCTGCCCATGGTCGTGTTTGCAGCTGAGCTGAGTGCTGGAGAAAACCAGTGGGCAGTCAGTCCTAAGAGACCTGGTGCTCAGAGGACAGCTGGCAATCGCTATCAGAGCTCGTTTCTGCACCTCACCCTCCACTTAGCTGCTGCTTGTAGGTAATTACGTCAGCTGTCACTTGTAGAGGATCCTTTGAGATTCTTCAGCCTCTGGAAGTTCTGGCTGATGAAAGGAAGAGCTCAGAGTCATAGAGTTAATTTATTATTCATTAAGAGCGAAGCGCTGGCAGTGTGGTGTGCTGCACGGGCAGCAGTCTCCCAGTCAAATAGTTAATGGTCTTAAGTGACAGTGTGGCACTTTGCAGAGACCGGAGAGAGCAGCTCTCTGAAGGGAGACAGTTTATTTCCAAAAGACATGACTCTCTGCAACGATTTAGTGCCAAGTGCCTTCCTGGGGCTGAAATGTGCCTCCTGTGAGAGCAAGGTCTATGTGCAGGAAGGCATTTCAGCGTCAGGCACAATTTCTTTGGACCAAAACAAATTGAGGCTCTGGGAGGCAGTATCAGGAGTGAGTTGCTCAGGTACTTCATGATCGTCCTTGTCTCCTTCCAGTGAGTGAGGAAGCTGGGAGTAAGGTAACAGGAGCTTTAGCATGTATTTCCTTTTCTGGGGAGCAGCAGAGAGGATAAGGATGGTCTCCAGGAGCCTTGATGTCTTGGAGACAAGCAGAGTTTCCAGTTATGATCCTCAGAGGGCATCTTCCAGTGGCCATGTCTATTAAACAGGAAAATCCACCAGGCAATTGAAGGGAAACTGTGAGTAGAAATGAATGGGGACAAATCCTGTATCCTGATGCAGAGTTATGCAGAATCCCTGCCTCAGGGGGGCAACTCTTCAAGATGGAGAGGAAGAGAGTCATTTTTTATGGGCACCTCATTGGAAATAATTTTTTTGTTGCTGCTCAATAAAATCTTGCCACAACAACACAAAAATCCTTTCCCCATTACTAATCTAAGTCTCCCTCCAGGAAATTCAAGGCAGGAAACATTGTCTGCCTGCTGAGGTATTTTAAGATACAATTCTTTGAGCAGTACATTGGCACTTTATGTCCTTATCTGATGGTTGTGAATTTCAGAAATGCCATTCAATTACCCCACGAGCTGATTAACATATTTCACGTAGTTATTTTGTTCTGCTCTATTCTATATCAGTACTTCTATTTTAATGTATTGTTCTACTTGTTGCTGGCCAAATTATACCTCAGGCCAGTCTAGACCTTCCTGTTAATGCAGTTTCTCTCTGAGGTTTCATTCAGGATAAATATTTTGCTGCTATGTTCCTTCTTGATGTGGAGAAAAATAAAACGATGTTTTGGAAGAAAATTACTTGGAGACGTCATTTTTGAGGGCTGGCTGTGTCAGAGCTGTTGCAGAGAGGCAGAGCTGAGATTTACTGAGGGACCGGGGCCAGATCCTCAGCCTTTTGCTGTTAGCATGCAGCTCCCAGACAGTCAAATTATTCCAGACATCTTTGCCTGTGATATCATCTCTGCTTAAAAGACTGGAGATTTGCAGGCAGCAATCAGATAGCTGAACTACAAGGAAAAATATTAGATGAGTGCGGTTCAGAGCAGGGGCTTCGCTTCTGCAAATTGAATTCATGTTCTCGTAGGAGATCCCATTCTGCCCCCGTGTGCGGAGGTCTGGGAACAGCAACCTGTTCGGGGAGCTCTTGCTGTGTGCCACAGTGCTGGACAAGAGCAAAGAAATGCATTCTGCATTTGTCTCTGCTGCAGCACAGACTGGAGCAAGGTGCCTCTTTGTGCTTGGTTACAGTGTGATGTGTCACAGCAGGACGTGGGAGCAAGGACAATGCTACCGCTACTGGAGCAACAACACGAGGTCCCACATGCACACATATAATCATAGAATCACATATTCATGGTTTGGTTTTGGTTTGTTTTCCCAAGAAATGGATAGCTATCATTTCTGTTTGCAGCCAGGTGAAACCTGTGACAAACTTTAAACTAGAGCAGGGAACATAAGCAGAGAATTTTTCAGGTCGTGGTAGATTATGGACTTACTTGAAATGAGAAGTCTCAAGACCATGGGAAAGGGTTCTCAGGAAATAAAGCTGCTTTAGAACCCAAGTAGAATGTCCATAATTGTTGGAAATTTGCCTTAATAGAAGCAGATACATCATACGACAACCAAAGATTGTCCCAGTCATGTGGCCATAATGTTCTTTAGTGTTTGCCCTCCTGGAACTTGAAATCATAGAATCATAGCAGGAAGAGCTTTATTTAGACTTCTGTATAGATCTCATATCTGGAAAAACATTAAAATAATCCTTTGTCCAAAGTCACTTTACTGAGCCCAGCATCATGATACTCTAGAATACTACAGAGGGGTTTTTGGCAAGTGACTTCTCTTTGCCCTTCTTGTCTGCAATATATGACATTTCCTGAAGCTCACTCTTCCAAAAGCATAGAAATAGTTGGTTTTGACTGCTTTTACTGCCTGTTTTCAACCCATTTGCTGCAATTACTTCTGTCCCATTCCCTGTTTCCTGTTAATGGAGCTCGTTGTGCAATCCCACATCGTACCTAGCCCAGCAGCTCCTGCTGCTTTGCCCCAGCTGCTACCAATTATCTCTCATCCCTTTACATAGAAGACCCTGTAGAAGACCCTTACTTGCTTCTTTTTTTTCTCCCTGCTGCCCTGTGAAGTAGCAGGGGTTACTGGGGGGAAAAAGCTGCTTTTGGAGCAGTCCTGGCTGTCTCCCTACACCCTTAGAAGCAGCATGTGGGATTGGAGAGGAATCTCCCCAACAGATCTATTAATCAAAGGGCTGGTGTTGGCCAAACATGAGAACAATGCCGCTCCCTAGCAGATACCCTGCCATTTGTGACAGCTCATCAGTGACCAGCATGGTTTCAGCCTGGCAGAAGAAGCGGCTGGAGAAGCAATACAGTTTCTGGTAACTAGGGATCTCAGAACCGGGGGTGGATGTGGAGAAGCTTGGGCTGGAGGGCTGAAAAGGAGAAAGGTTGTGCTCCTGCAGCTTCACTAACCACTGCATAGCCACTGGTGTCTGGTGCATGTTCTGAAGCCTTCTTTCTAGTCTTTGACTTTCTTGCCCCTGGAGAATAATCAATATTAACCTTTCTGTAATTACTGCTTCCCTTCCAAATATGCTCACAATCAATTCAGGGAATTTGAAAGTCACATCACTCAGAATGCTAATACAACAGAAACAGCTTTCAAAGGAACCCTTCAACTTCTGATGTTTGTGAATGAGATCCAAATAGCATTACTCATTTGTTTTTCAGGAAAATTATTTCGTTGATATGGAGAGGCCAAATTCTGAAAGCACTATTCTGTGACTGTAGCTCCCCTACGCTTTCAGCTACGTTTTTATGATTTATCTGCCCATGCCAAGACTTGAATGTGTCCCAGGATAATAAGAAAAATCAGGCTGGTTTTCTATTTAAAACTCAGGCTGCCTTTAAGCCACATGTATGAATCAAGCTTCTTCTAAAGCACAAGGATGTTCTGTCCCTCACTTTCTTCCCTGACTATCTTAAATCAAGAATGTGTTATTGCATGCAGTATTCCCCATTCGTTTGGTTGTTTGGGATTTTTATTTCACATACTTACAATAGAGTTAATCAACTTAACAGAGTCTAGCACACCGTTCTTCACTTATCTTCCCTAAAACATGACTTTCACCTGACACTCTAAATTTAATGCCTTCTAACAGAGAAGGAAGAGGGACCCTAAGGACTTGCCTTCTGTTTGCAGCTGCTGCAGATCTTTCTTGCCTGCCTTTGGTATTAAGAAGCCCATTTCACCTCCACAGAATACCACTCATTTGCCATTAAGAGGATGCTTATTCTCACCATTTCTTAATCAGGTTCATGCCTGAAGACCAACTCTTGCTCCTACATAGAAATGTCTTTTAGACTTCTGAAGTTTTAGGCAATGCTTTCCTCTGTGATGACTGCTTCCCTCCTGTTGGTGAGAAATCCAGTGTACCAGGAAACTATAAGAGAGAGTGTGGAGAGATTAATTGAGCCCGTAGCATCTTTAAGGTAGACAGATGCCTGCCAAACTCTAGATTTTATGCTTGTTAAAGCTCAGAGCATCCCATGCTTCTGTCCCCCAGCTCTGGTATACCATGCAAATCTCCTGGAGCCCAAATACCATCTGGTGTGCGTAACATAGTGCGCACGAGTTCAAAGACTTTTGACAAATAGGATTTTTTTTGCTTTACCAACTTCCATATGTAATTTCACAACATCTACTATTGAGACAGTGCTCTTGTTTGGAAAGTACAAATCACTCATTGTTAACAAGCTGGGTGTAGCTCACATTTTTGCTTAATTCTTCTGGTCATCTCTCTAACAAACAAGTGTTCTTTAGAGCTCAACTCAATAATCAATACCATTTTCTTAGTTTACAGAGCAAATAATTACTTTCTGTGATGACATCACAAGCTTGGGGAGATGTGTATATATATATAGTGCAGGGTGAGAAGGCTGAGAACCATCTACTGAACTCAGCAGCAACAGATCTGCAAGTAACAGGCTATACAACCATCTCTGCTATGAAGACAACAGGGAGCATTGCCCTTCTTGGGCTCATGCTTCTCAGCTGCCTTTCTGGTAAGTTGTCTTTGTTACAGTCTATGCTAATACTTCTCAAGTTCTCTTGACCCTTTGCCTTTATATGTAAAGCCTAGAGGAGAGTTCAACCTTTTGGAGCTGTGATGATTTAGTAACATGCAGGCTCTCTTTTAATGAACTGCATCCTTGTGCAGATAAATATCTGTAGGATGCATTTGTCTAATTTAATGACCCTTAGTGGGGATAATAATGCTGTAAAAGCAAAAAAAAGCTTATGCTCTATTTTGTCTTTAGTGTGTCAAAATTTCTGGTCTCACAAATAATTGATTTATTTGTTTTTTTAATTTAGTGTGTGACTTCTTGCTTATTTGGAGTAGATTAAACATTTGGAAAACAAATCACTTCTCAGTAATGGAAAAAGTATCTTTGGTAACTCTGTTGGAAAATGAATGATTCCAATGGATTTTTTTTATCAAGCATATTATACAGTTCTTACATTTTATCATCTCTGGTTTTTTATTGTAGATTTTGCTGCTGCTCAACGAAGGGTGAGTAGTAGTTCTTATTTGTTATTCAGTCTTGATTTCTAAGTCTAGATGAATAATTCATACTCACACTGTATCCTGAGGAAGGCTTGAGGGAGAAGAAACAGCAGAGAGAGCAAGAAAGGAAATATGCCCCTAAGTGTTATACCACCTCTCTCTCTCTCTCTCTCTCCCCCCAAATAAGTCAATATCTTTGTCAGAGAAAGATAAGTCATGAATTTGATGATAAAAAGGACAGCAATTAATAATGTAGAGAGTCAGCACTGCACAGAGTGCCAGCAGAAAATCTATACAACTATTGAGTAACTGCCTAAATATCTTCCCTAGCTTGATTCCCCAAGGAATGATCATATTTGCCTGTAATTCTTGCCAAAAGTCCTGAAAGTCTTAATAGCAGTTAAGGTGCCTTTATGTTGTAGGAAACGTGGTGTATTTCCAACACACACACACACACCCTTCACCTCAAAGGAATGACAAAGACAAAAAATAAAATAAATCACAGAACATTAGGGGTTGGAAAGGACTTCCAGAGATCGAGTCCAAGCCCCCTGCCAAAGCAGGATCAGGATCCCCTAGAGCAGTTCACACAGGAACGCACCCAGGTGGGTTTTGAAAGTCTCCAGAGAAGGAGCCCTTCACGACCATCAGTAGTTTCCCAGTGTAGCAAAACCATGATTAACACAAGCACATCTTTCTCTCTGCCTGGAGAAATGACCAGCCCTCTTTAACAGGCTTCCTGTGGCTCATACCGGGTGAATGGAAGGATGCTTGTTGCCTGCCCCCGCAACTATGAACCCGTCTGTGGCACCGATGAAGTGACCTACCCCAACGAGTGCACCCTCTGCAGAGAAGTCTTGTGAGTGTAGTGTCCCCTGATTACCTACAATGCCAGTTTGAGCAGCAGAGAGAAGCCTGTGGGGCTGTGACTAATCGTGGGGTGGACTAGGTTTTTCATAAGTTTCTGTCCTCCCTAATGCCCGTGACCTTCCGTGTGCAAGCTGCTGAATCTGATTAATTACTGGGGCTTTATGAGTGGAGAGACTTAATGGGTGAGATGACTACACGGTATGGGCAAGTTCATCCTTCCTTTCCTTCTCTTGCTCTCCCTCTAGCCGTAACCGAGGCATCGACAAGAAGCACGATGGGAGATGTGTTAAGCAGGTATGGTCTGAGATTTGGCTTCTCCTACTGCCCTGAGCAATAGTGTGTTAGGTGATGGCAGAGAGCTAGAGAGAAACGTTGCCTGGTATTAATTCTGTACTAACCCCCCATGATCTCAGACTGTCAGAAATGGGATGAAAAGGACTAATTTCAGATTTGCTAGAATTTCCTTTGAATGTTGTTTGAACAGTTAAAATATTATCTTGTGTTTTTTAACACCAGACTCTAGAATGGAAACCTTTTTATTTCAACAGTGCTTTGGCATTATCAAAACCCTTCTCTTTAGACTTAGAGGTTTGTTGAAGCTAAGAAATTCCCAGAGGAAACTTGGATTTTGACTAAATGGTAGTTTTGTAACAGAAAAAATGGTTCAATCAGACTGCTTATCATAAAGTTTGTTTATTAATGTATGGAGCTGCTGAGAAATAGAGAACTATCTCTATTTTTAGAGTGAGAAAAGAAAAAAACACTCTGCCTGTGCAATTTAACAGCAACTTCCATTTCAGCACACTCAGAGAGTAAGAGCTGAAACACCAAGGTGAATGTAAACTCCATTTTCTAGTGGCATTGACATTTTGTAGCAAAGGTTGCTGCCACACAAGGCATTTTAGGCAAAAATCCTTTATATTGGCGTTTGTAGTGAAAATCCCCAAGATGGGAGGTATAAAAGCCACTGCAGGACAGGAAAGAACAGATAGATACTCCACAGTCACGCCGTATCACACACAGGATTTCAGCTCCATGTGCTACTTCCAACTCCACCACACTGGGTCTGCAAGATCGTCTCTCTTTCAGCTCTGGAGAGAGAGGAAGATGTCTCTTGCACCATGCCTGCTCCATTACAAGGGACTGATGCAAAGGGTAGTAGAGATAAAAATGCTGCTCTGTGACTGTTTCAGGTTGACTGTACTGGCCATGTGAAATCCAGAAGCGGTCGCATGGTTGCCTGCACCATGGAGTACATGCCCATCTGTGGCACCAATGGGGTTACCTACTCAAACAAGTGCCACTTCTGCAATGCTCTGGCGTAAGTGAAGGGGCTGGGTCACAGGAGGAGTTTCTGGATTGGGGGGTGCTTGTGTTGGTATTTAGAGTGTAAGGGAGGCAGTTTGATGCCTCACGTGGCTGCACTGTGTTCATTCATTCTCAACTCTCTTTCTTCCCAAAGGAATGGACTGGACTTAAATGTGCGTCATCAGGGAATATGCTCTGAGGTAAAGCACAGAAATCTGCACTCTTAACTGCTGTTAAATTTTACAACATGAATTCACCACGTTATAAACAAGTGAAAGAAGTGCCTGCACTGTCCTAGTGCATTAGAACTGCAGACAGGGTTTATGGAAAATAGAATCATAGAATGGTCTGGAAGTGACCTCCAAAGGTCATCTAGTATAAAGCCTTCTGCAATCAGCAGGGGCATCCTCCACTAGATCAAGGTTGCCCAGACCCCTTCTGAGCTTCATTTTGAATATCTCCAAGGACAGGGCCCCAGTCATCCCCTTGCACAACCCATTCCAGTGTTCTACCGCTCTCATGGTGCAGAACTAACATCATATCTAAATCTGCTCTTCGCTAGTTTGAAGTCATTGCCCCATGTTTTGTCACTGCAGGCTTTTGCAAACAGCCTCTCTCCGTCCTTCTTGTAGCCCCCTTTGGGTACTGGAAGGCTGCTCTAATGTCTCCCTTCAGCCTTCGCTTTTCCAGGCTGAACAACCACAGCTCTCAGCTTGTCTTCGCAGCAGATGTGCTCCAACCCTCTGATCATTTTCATGGCCCTCCTCTGGACCCACTCCACTTTAAAAGATGTCAAGGTCAAAAGCTATTTACCCAAATTCCTGACTCAGAAAAGCAGTCCTTGCTGTGACCTCGGAATTCAGCAGCCAGTGGATGCCAAGACCTTTGTTTACTGGTTAAGAGGCTGAGCAAGAGATAGTGCCTCACCCATTCTGCAGGAGAGCAGGAGGGTCATGTACTACCGGCACTGCTAGCAGTGGTGATTCCTTGGGTGGAAGCACTGTCTGCAGTGTGCCTTGTGATCATCCACATCCAGTATGTTTGCCCTTGCTGAACCAGAGCAGCCAGAAAGAGGGCCAGCCTGGGAATGCCAGTGTGGCCATTTCACTGTTTATGATAGTATTCATCAGGTTTTTTCCCCCCTGTTGAATTCAGGTTTCCAACAACTCAGAGATTGACTGCAGCAGCTTCCAGGGTAGCAATCACTTCTGCCCTGCCAGCTATGACCCCCTGTGTGGATCTGATGGCAAAACTTATGGAAACCACTGCCAGTTCTGCAGCGCATTCGCGTAAGTGTGGAGCTCACCAGACAGATGTGAAACCAGAGGAGCTGGAGCACACACTCAGTGGTGGCAGCTGGTATGGAAGCCCCACAGCTCCCATTAGCCCTGTGGTAAATCCACCCCTGCTCCATGGTCCTCTCTTGGTGCTCACTCCTTTATCACCCACCAGGCACTGCAGATCTTAAGCCTGAGTGAGACTTCTCCTTCCCTTGCAATTAAATCTAGATCCTCGTTTGCAGGCTCATAGCCTTGCTAACTCCCTCCCTGCCACAGTGATTTAAACTGTGACTGTAGGAGGTGTGCAAAATTATGGGGTTTGTCCCAAATCTCTTTAACACGAGAAAGTGTGTAACCTGAGGAGTCAGGAAGAAATGAAATAGTAAGTGGAATACTTTATAACTTGGAGAGCACGAGAGCAGTGGCTTATTAGGGTAAACTGGCATCCATGTCTGTAATTTTCTTCTCCCTCTTTCTCTTCAGGAGGAGCCGGGGAACTCTGTCACTCAGACACAGTGGCCACTGTTGAACTCTGGAGCCGTATTCTTCTCCCTGATTTCTCCCTTATGAATCCTGCAATCAGATATGCTCTTCCCTGCTCCCCCAACTGTTGTGTGTTAGTCTCTGCTTTGGTTGATCAATAAATTAAACGCAGCCACTCTCTTTGCCATGGACTGGGTTTTGGTTTGGTTTGGGTTTTTTTCAGGGCAGGGGTCACAGTCTTCTGGCTTATACGTATGTGTCAGGCAGGAGAAGTTGTGAAACCATGATAAAGAGCAAAGCTAACACCCATCACAGACTAGCTCAAGCCCTCACAAGACTACGTCACTCCATGCCAAACCATTAGAAGAGAAACCAAGCTGCTATGAAATACTGCTTCTCTCCTAATTCTGATGTCTTAGAAGCTGTAAATGGATTTGACTTTGTAACAGCATTGAGCCTTGGAGGGACTGGTCCTTTTAAGGTCAGTAGCAGGGAGAGATGGTCCTGGGGAAGTGTGAAAGAGAAAGGTAGCCATGATCAGCCTTATCTAGTCACACCTGGGCAAGGGGCAGGTCTGGCAGTGCATTATAAAAGGGAGGCTCATGGCAAAGGGAGGAGGCTATCTCATGGGGAAGAAAATTAGGAACTGCTGCTTCCTTGATGGGTGTGTCCATCAAGACTGTGTTGATCAGCAGAAGATTGCAGCAAGCTATGCAAGGCTGTAATGAGCCTAATGAGAACCCCAGAAGAAATTAGACTCGGTTCAGGCTTTCAGCTTCTTGGTCAAGTGATCTGAAAAGTTGTAGTTGGAGTATTTGAGGCAGATGTAGGACAAGGGACCCTTCAGGAAGAAGAACTGGCTTTCCAAACTCAGGAAAGAAGAAAAGAAGATGTGATGGTAGTTCCAAGATGCTTTCTCTCTTGGGAGGGAAGCTGTGGAGATAACATCTTTGTGGGAACCTAAAGAGCTCAGTGGAGGAGCAATGAAACCTATGAATGATGTGCCATGTTTCTGGGTGGGTCAAGCAGTTAAAATGCAAACAGCACAGGAAAAATTCCCAAGTGCCATGGCTCACAGAATCCTTTCCTCTTTCTTTCTCCACTTGCCATACTCTTGTCATGTAGCAAGACTATCTGCTGATAAAGATGATAGTTAGGGCAAAACCTGTGTCTTGCAAGCCTTTTCTTTGGGTCTTGTTTCCTTAAGTAGATAATTGCTTGTTCAGGAATTTTGCAGGTGCTTCTCAACAGAATAAGAGGCTTCTCCTTCCCCTTGTACTAGCACACAGCAGTGCTCTGTCTTAGGGAAAGGGATGGAACTTCTTATTTTCAGGGTTTCTTCTGTTAGTACAGGCAATAAAATCACATTGGTCCTTTTTTTGCCTGCTCCTAAGAGAAGACAAATTGAATTGTTGTGAGAGTCCTTACTGCTATCTGCTTATCTGTGTGTGAAAAAATAATTAGGGAATAGTCTAAGTGCATAGTAACTGTGAACAAAGACCTGTCAGCACAAGGCAGACTTCTGCTGTAATTTCTTGTTGGCCAGCAGGTTCATAGACTAGCCACAAGCTAGTGGAGTTTTGGTTATAGCAGGAAATTTTTCTTCAACAGGAAGGTGCTATGGTGAACCCCCCTCTGCAGTGGTCGTTTCTGCCTGAGGAAGTCAGATATTTGTTAGTAGCTCTGAAGGTTTTAAAAAAGGCCAAAGAAGATCTGGTCACCTACAGGGTGAATGGCAAATACTGGATTTATGGCTGTATCCTAGATGTGTCATGAACTTCTAAGCAAGAACACTTTAGAAGATGGAAAGATCTGTACCACACAAGACTGAAGACTGACCCAGCACAGGTAAGTACTTGGCTTGACACCAGCAAGACTCTGTCCAACTACACCCCTTAGACTGTCAAGTGAGATTTAGGTGACCTTTTTCTATCCCTGGATTTCAAATAAGTCAGAGGAACAGAAAGATTTCCTTGCCTATGCCAGCAAGGGGCCTGTTTCAGATGTTATAGAGAAGTGGAAAGGGGTAATAACAGTAATCACCCAGTCGGTAATTTAGTCTCTTCCTCTCTGCAGCCTGGAAGGGATTGGTCCCTGCAGTGTGTTTGCTAAGGCTTCAGCCAGTCAGCTATGCTGCAACAGCTGACACGTTTGGGTAGATAAAGGACCAAGGCATTAGGCTGTGGTCGTGAGAAGTGACGTATGAAACTAGAAAAGGCAAACAAGCAGTGCTGCAGAGTGGCAGAACTAAGCGTGGCTTTGAGCAGCGCTGCGGCTGGCTGACTTGATAACTAAATTATACGAGAGGCTGTGTTGTGAGCTCACCCTTAATAGCCATCTGAGAATTCACCTGTCAGTCACAGCTTCTCTGTTGTGTGGATTGTAAGATGTCTAGCAAGCTGCAATCGAACGCTTCCCCAGATGTAGGGCATTCATAACGTTGCTCTGCTGCAGAAGCGCTTTCCTTTGCTGGCTGAGGATGTTAGTATCATCTTTCCTCGACTGCTAGAAAAACGTACAAAATTGAATTTGTTATTCTTGATTTTTTTTTTTTTTTTGCTCCTGTGTCAGATTTAGTTGGAACTAGCTGTAGACTCAAAATTTACTGAGGGAACTAATAAACAGCTATATCTATACACATTGCTCTCCTAAGCCTTGTCTCCTTAGGAAAGCACACTAAAATGTTATGCTTATTCTTATCTGTACGGGTATTTTTGCAAACAGTGCAGCTGAACACAAATCCTTGCACAGGCTCAGCTGGAAATAGAGCTCAGGCTTCCCAGTTCTTCATCAAATTCCCTTCGTTGCCAGTTGCTGTGGGTGCAAAGGCCTAACATATGTTTGTGAGTACAGAGGGGAAAAAAAAAAAAGGACATAAAGAGAAGGGAAAACATAGACAGTCAGAGTTTAAATAGTTCAGGGAGGAGAGTCAGCAAGTCCTATCTGGGACTGCGCAGACAGCTACGGGAGCATGTCGCATTGGAGAGCTTCTCCACCCCAACCCAACAAATTTAGATCCATCCTCAAAAATAGCCAGGGAACAAAGTATAATTGGTTTCACAGACAACATATTCTCATGCTGTGATTTATTTCGTAACGTCTAGTGAGTGTCATCACGCCGCGCTCAAAGCCTCGGAGCTGGCATTCGGCGAGGGCCCAGAGAATGAAAATTACCAGCTTCCCTGGGATGAATCACTGCTTTGAAAATTCACCCTTGTGAGAATCTTGTGACTATTTAGAAAAAAAAAAAAAAAAAAAAAAGAAAAAGAAAAGATATTACAAGCCTGCCTATCATTCATATAATTAGCCCTTTTCTAGGTTTGATGTGGACAGGGCAGCATTCCTAAAGCACCATAAACACGGCCAGGACCAATAATGGCTTTAGAAGCGAAGTGAAGAAGTTCTCACAATTAAGGTGGGGAATGAGGGCAGCTACAGACGGGTACATAAATACAGAGAAAGGCAGGACTGTGTGCTCACTGTGGGCTCAGGTGCGGAGACAACACCTCCCTCAGATCGCTTGGCTTGGACTAAACATCTACCTGCAGCATGAAGGCAACAGGTGCCTTAGTGCTTCTCAGCCTACTGCTGCTCTCTTTCTTCTCAGGTAAGCGATCTTTTCCCTAGCCTAGGAAAAAAAAAACCCAAACTAAGCCTTTCCTGATGACAGCAAACTTCGGAGAGCCTTGATCACCAGATGACAGGCTTGAAGATAAAGCTGAGCAAGTAGGAAATATCTGCAGGACTTGTTCACTTGTGTGACATATTTCTACTCCTCATGTTCCTCTGCAGTGCATAATGCAGCAGAGGAGTCACTGGGAGACAGAGCGAGCAAAGTCTAAGTGGTTCTTGCAGCAAATGTACTAAAGTACAGCGTAATTATGAATATTTGGTTCAAATGTTCACTGGAGAGTTTTGCTGAACCAGTTAGAGAAGAAACTCCTTCACCTCAGGGTCATCATCTCTTGTTTTGATCCTAAGCATCTTGGTATTAGTGTTTTCCTTGGAGATGTGGAAATGTAATTAGATGAAAGTTTCAGCTTTCGTTTATGTTGCAGAGAAAAGCTTGAAAATTAAATTTCAATGTCCTCAAGGAGTCAGAACAAAGAGGGCAAATTAAAAGGATCCAGCATTTATTTATCTGGAGATTCACACATCTCTCTGATCTGGGGAAGCTAAGTGATGATTTTTGAACATGTAGGTCACATCAGTGTTATCGGTTGTTTGCGTCCAGCTGACCCAGCTCTGCAAGGTTTTTGGTGATGGTTATGAAAGAATGTGCAGAACAAGAATTATTTATACTTGTTTTTCTGTGAATAATTTGAATAAAGAATTCACTTGAGAAAATTGCAAGCTCTGCATGGAAAGAAGAGGTGAATTACTTTGTACACATTATTCATTATGAAATATTCATCTGTCTCTAATTGAGTCTTAATTGGGGCTGGGTTCCATCAGAGTGCTGAAGCTTCCTTCCAAGGCCAGGCAGAATAGCAGCAAACTCTGTGATCTCCTATAACATAAGCAGATGTCAAGAGACATCATCACAAAACCTTCTGTAGCTGCATGCAATATTTATTAAAACTGTTTAATGAGCTATATTGTAAACAAGATGCAGATAGCCATAACTGTGGCTTTATGATTAAGGCAGCCCAGCTTAACCTGAGGACATGAGAACTACAACAGCACCAGGAGTAAAACACCAAAGGGCAGAAGAAGGAGAGCAGTTCGATGGTCTAGCTGATAGTGGGTTGGGTGGGATTTCCAATGGGCTGGGGTCCAGGAGTAGGGCAAGGCCCTTCCCATTTCCTGCCCAGAGTTCCCTCCTGCCCAGAGCTTCCTGGTAAGCTTCACAGCTGGCAGTGACCCCAACGGGTACAAGCTCCCTTCCAAACTTCTGCTGCCCCATTGCCATGCAAGGCCCTGCACATTTGTCACACAGAGCTGTGACCCAGATTCTGCAGCTGCATTCAGTCCACCCCTGAGTGCCAGACTCCCCCTTAGAGATGTCACAGGGTTGCCCTTTTCTGCAGCTTTGACTCAATGTGCCAGACTGCAGTCTTTGCAGTGAAGAAATACAAAGAGGATGGACTGATTAGCTTCAAGCCCAGAGCCTGTGGTTACAGAGGGTATTTTTGCACTCTTACTGACCGGCACTGCCTGTTCTGCTCTGTGTCACTCCATGACGTCTCTTTGTATCTCGCCCAGGATGAACTTGTTCTGGGAGAGTCTCTGGGCTGTGTTGTGCTGAGGATGGTTGTAAAGCTGACCACGGGGTCTCCTCCTCCATGGTACACCTTGTTAGCAGTACCAAGTATTTCATTGTTCAGAGGTGCCAGAACCTAAAAGCCTTGGAAGTCAATATAGCTTTAAAATCTCTGTTGAGCACAGCTCCAGATCCGATATGGCAGCTCTCTTCCCCTGGAGTGGCTGCCTTCCAGGAGACTGGGTTGTGTGTCTGAGGTGCAGTTAGCAGCTGAACAACAGATTACTTGGTATTTGAGTAACATTTTTCAAAAAAGCAAAATACTGGAAAGGAATTGAGATAATGTATTTCCTGCCCCCTCCTCCGCCACACAGGATGATGGAGTAGGAAAAACCTTATGTATGTTCCACTGAGGTTTGCACAAAGGATTGGTGACTTCAGTCCAGCTTTTATCTCAGCTTCTTTTGTTTTTATTCCAGATGTAGCAGGTCAAGACATTGAAGAGGTTAGTGCAGCTGTTTCTGCTTACTGCATCTGCATTTTCTAGAGGAATGGTTTTGTAACCAGGATCTTGGTGCGTGGTAAACAGTTTTTAATGTCTGCTGGGAGAAGGTAGGTGCTTCCAAGAAGTCACAGCACTTTGAGGAGCTCCCTGTTGTACAGGGGATGTTATGTGGGACCATATTAGCAAGTCAGAGAAGGGAAATGGATGGTTTGCTTAGCAAATGCTTCCCATGATTAGACCTAGAGCACTTGCACAGGATTGTGTTGCTATGCAGCACCACTTTTGTCTGCTTTCCTCCACTGCCCGATCTTCTCATGAAACAAATGAATTACTGAGGGCAGACTTTTATGCCCCCAAAACAAGGTTCATCACTGGGACTTATCCAAAGAAAAAATACCTGTACCTTTCTTGAACACCATTTTTAATTCCCCATAGACAATGGCTTTCTCCTTCTTCCACCAGGAAGGCAGAAAGCCCAGTGAGCACTAAGCTGAGGGCAGTTTTGCAAGATGCAAGAGGCCATGCAGCAGTCAGCTAATGATGCCAAAAGCCTGAAAGAGCATCAGCGCTGACTCTTCTCCTACATGCCTAGGCTAATCCCCTCCTGTCTTTGGGAGATCAAGACTTCTCTCAGAAGAGTACAGTTTCCTTCCTCAAACATGGGCCAAAATTCCTCTGAAACACTGCTCCTGCTCATTTCTGACAGGGTTTTTTATTTCAGGGAACAGGCAGTGTCATCATTGCTGCTTTAGTCCTCTTGTCAGAAAAAGCTTTAGATTATTGATCTTCTGCCCAACTTGGAAAGTGAAAGAGCATAGGAGTCCTGAATAGGTTTGTTTAATTCCTTTTGCAGATTTGCAGAGAGTTTATGAACAGAAGTGTGTACTGCACAAGGGAGTCCAACCCTCACTGCGGCACGGATGGCATCACGTACGGAAACAAGTGTGCCTTCTGCAAGGCAGTGCTGTAAGTCAGAGCAGAGGGGGTTGAAATAACGGGGGCAGTTGGCTCTATTTCCTTGTATGCAATGATGTTCCTCATGGAAGGGGAAGCCCTGCACCTGGGCTGCTCCTCTGGTATGGCTCAGCCCCTGAATTGTGGCAAGTGGAATATTTCCTTCCTGGAAGTGAGCTGTTTGGATGCAAGTTAATTTTAATTTATTTCTAGGCTTTGCAGGCTGCTGGTTGCCATGCTGAGAGGCAGCATGGGGCCCGGGAGGCAATTGCATCCTGCCTGTACCTTCTGCACGCACTAAATTGATGCATATTTCCCACTATATGCCACAGGCTGCAACTCTCGCTGCCCACACTTCTGGATACTGAGAAGTGTATGGAGGAATGTGGGAGCTGAGCAGTGCCAAATTAGTCCTTAAAAGCCTGAATGGGCTTTGTGGAAGAAGACACAAAACCTCAGAGGAAGACCCTGAGTTTCTCCTTCTCCTGACACCTTTTAAAGGAGATGCAACAGGAGCCAGCACCCCTGAAGCAATGAGTGCTTGCAAAACATTGTTTTTTCATTAGCAGTCCTTAACATTTGGTGCACACTCAAGGCTGTCTTATCCTCGGGGAAATCAGAAACAAGCAAGGAGAGGAGAAGATGGCTTGGTGTTCCCTGGGAGGCATGCTGGCTTGTGTCAGGGAAATGGTTCTGTTCGGATGGATAAGCCCCTTGTCCCACACTGCACTGTCTGTCATACACTGCTTTGTTTAAGTCTGACTTGCTCCTTTTACAGGAGAAGTGGAGGGAAAATAAGGTTGAAGCACCTGGGGAAATGCTGAGTGCTCACTGGCACCGAGCAGCAGCAGCTGAACCCACCCCAGCAGTGGCCACAGATGCCTGTACACGGACACCAGAGCAGCTCGCATTCACCTCCACCATCTCTGCTCAATAAAACAAAACTCAGCACGACTCTTTGCCTGGATTCTTCTTTCCGTGATACCAGAAAAGTGCTTTGATACAGCTGTGCCAGAGCCTAATGCATGGCTTTTCAGTTACATCATCCTCCTCCCGGGAAGTGAGGCGCTCCCTGTGCCAGAGCAGCGATTCCCGTGGCTCCCATGGGCTGTGTTCTCCTGTCACCAGCAGCGGCAGATCTTCTGTCCTGTCCTGCGTGACAAACTGGCACGCACCTGCAGGGCAGCCAAGCCACGCAACTGCTTGTGTGCTCCTGCCCAGCTCTCCCCATGCCGGGGAGTGGGTGACAGCGGGTGCCTTCATTCTGTACCCAGCCTCCGTATACATGTTCCTTCCTCTCTTGGAGGTTATTGTGGGAGGGTGACAGGAGAGCTGGTGAACAGCGTGACTGAATATGCCTCATCTCCTTTGGAAACCAGAGACAAACAAGCTGAGGCTAGGGAATATTGCTCCATTTAAGCCTGCAACAAGAAGATGGCAGGTGGAGGCTGGTTTTAGGCAAAAGCTGTGAGGCTCTTCTTTCCAAATCGGTCCCTTTCTTCTTCCTTCTAAGAGAACGCTTTGTCTTGAAAACTGTGAACTCAGACGCATTAGTTTCCTGCTGCCAAGTGATTTCTCATGCTAATAAAATTTATATTTAGAAGAGCACCAGATTGTATAGAGTGTCAATAATTAAAAAAAAAAATCTCTGGAGGAGAAGAGCTGTGGGCTTCTGCTCCCCAAGCCAAGGGCAAACTCTGCCTGAATCATACACTGACCTCGATTTTTATAAGCACAACTATTTGTATTTATTTACAGTTTTTAAAGCATGTAGATTCTCTTCCTTCCTTTGTGTTTCACACTGCTGTCCTCTCTCTTCTTGGTGCTGGCTGGAAAATCCTTCTCTGTTCAGGCATGAGCAAACGAATTCTCAAGTCTCTCCCCATTCACTGTGCAAAATTCACATAGGGAAATACTTGTGGCATCCTTTTGTTAAAACATTGGCAGCAGATCAGTGGGACACCATCTCCTTTATGTTAAACACTTAACTTTCAAAGGGAGCTTTAGATTTTATCATGAGCCTCAGGAGTCAACATATTTTGCAAGCACCTAAACGCTGAGCATCTAAACCTCTGGACCTTGTTTGGAAGAGCCTTGTTTGCCTACCGTGCCACAATGCATGCTTTGAACTCAACCGGGGCACAATGCCTAAAAAGAAAGGCCTTAGCAAAGCTCTCAGCACAGCTTATGCTGGCTTCTCTTCTGATAATTCACATTTGCCATGCCAGTTCTGGCAAATCCTTTGTCATTTGGTAACTTTACAAGCAGCGTGCCATCAGCAGCTAGCCAGTGAACCACACAGGCTAAACCCTGTCTTGGCTGGTTTGAAGTTTCTCTTGGATCAGCTGTCTTTGATCCTGATATTTTTCCCATCCCAGCCTACTGTGTTCTCACAAAATCTGCCACCTCTTCTTGGAAGCAGACTAACCCTCTCTGTGTTCCAGGTTGCACAGCCAGGGGAAGTGAACTCGTTTGGTTTCAAATTCAAATGTTAGTTTAGTAAACTCCAGAGTAAGACAGGCAGAGCATGGCCAAGGCTGAGGTGAGCAAGAAGCACAAGGACAAATGGTCACGGAGAACATATCGGAAAAGCAGGAAGACCTTCCTCATCAATCTTTTTGCTTGGAGCAGGATGACCTCCTGTCCTCTCTCACCTGACTTTTCCTGTGACAAGCCTATTACGCTGCATGGCTCTGGCCTAGCACCATGTTCAGAGTACAGGAGAAAAAAGACTCCATTTTTAAGAGGGGGGTGTGGGGCATCTTTACACCTGAGATGGTCCTCAGTGACTCCAAAAATCTCACAGCATATTCTTGTATGTAATTTTTTTTATTATTATTATTATTCTGAAGACTGAGCTAATAAGGACAGATCACAAGACAGCAGAAACTGTACAAGTTCACTATTTGACAGCCATCCTGGAGTTTGCTCTTTCAGTGCAAATAACAAATAAAAACATCTCTGTACCTCTACAGATCTAACTACCTTCTACTCCTGTGCCTGGCAAGTGGAGAACAGGACTCATCTCCTTTGAGGAAACTATTTCCCCTGCTTGGGTAAAGTTCCCAAACCTTCGTCCCCAGGTGAGGCCATGTGAGGCAGCACTAGACCCAGAGAAGAGCACCTGCTGTGGTCAGTCTTTCTGGCTGGGCAGGCACATGGCTCTGGTTAACCACCAGGCAGCGATGCTTTGCTGGTGCCAGCTCTGTTTGCTCAGCACACACAAAGTGCTGTGCTCACCTCCACAGCTGGGCTGATGGATGCCAGGGATAGGGTAGGAGCACAGCAGTGGCCACAGGCTGTCCAGCCTGAACTCCCATCTGTGCCTGGCTGTCTTTCTGGTCATGAATCAAACCAGAAACCTTTAGCCACTATTTTTCCATTGAATTATTTCCTCCAGTTTTTAAGTTGTGTTGGATTTGGGGGATTTTTTTTTTTTTTTAAATCTCTTGACAGCTTTGAAAGGTGAGTCATGATACATTTGAGATCTCTTTCATTAGATAACACGAGGATCTTCACAGCTTTTCCTTTCCCTGGTGAGGAAGGGGGAGAGACTGGGGTGGGAGCTGCCTCAGCATCTCGTCTGATGCCAGGACCTGCCCCTTGCAAAAGAACGAAGACCCTATGCTCTCTGCATCTCATTCAGTCTGCCCTGGTAGTTGAAATAATGGAAGAGTTAAAGTTGTGCATGGTTGCTCTTACTGAAAGGAAGCCATTGCTCACAGCTGAGCACTCTCCCAGGCTAGGCATATGGCAGAGGGGAAGGATGTATTTCCATTTCATGGCTTCTCTCTGTTGGTGATGCAGCTGATACATTATTGTGTCTGGGCTCTTGGCACATCTGACTTGTGTGCTCCACCACTTCCTCCTCCTCCCCCAGCACAGGTACGTGTCACTGTCGCAACTCATTTGAATCCTTTGTCCTACTTGTTTTTTTTTTCCCCTTGACATTCACAGCATTTGACAAGGCTTTCCTAGCTGCCATGGAATGATCTAGGGTGGTGGTGCTAACGTCAGGCTTCTCCCAGCCCAGACGGGGAGGAAGCTCTGGGCTTGGTTATCATTCCAGTTCACCCTCTTTTCCCCAAGAGAAGGCAGGCTAGATCAGGCTGGAAGCGATTTTGATCCAACGTCCTGCTCAAAGCAGGGTCGCTTTTGAGGTCCTATCAGGTTTCTCAGGGCTTTATCCAGTCTAGCATTGAGAACTTCCACGGGTGGAGCATGTTCAATCTCCTTGGGCTACACCTGTTTCAAAGCCTGACTGTCATCATGGCAAAGACATTTCTTCCTTGTATTCAGCTTCAACCACTTCTCTTTCAAATGTCTCATCTCCAAGCCATGCACCACTGTGAGCAATCTGCCTCTGTGTGCTACATAACCTGCTTGTTAACTGGCAGGCTGCTTTTACGTCCTCCTCACGCCATCTTCTCACCAGGCTGAACAAGTCTACCTCCCTCCACCCTTTATTGAAGAGCACATGCTCAGATCACCAGCTCTCTTGGTGGCTCTTTACTAAACTTTCTCCATCTCTTCAGTGGTTTCCCTGTACTGGGGCAAGGCCACCAAAACTAAGGCTGAGCTATGGGGATAAGGCAAAAGACTGTTCAAGCAGTAGGTGGCAGAACCGTAGGAGTGTGCAGGGAACGGAAAGATAGTGACAGCTGCAAGAAGCAGCAGGAGGGTGTCAGTGTGTATTGGGTCCTTTAAGGATTAGAGAGCAGCTGAGCCTGCACTGGGGTAAAATGGCTCCCAGATGCCAGCAACTCTCCCCATCCCCATTACAGCTGAAAGGCTTAAATAGAGGCCCAGGGGAAGCAAGTAGCATTTGGCTACTTTTACTGACTCCAAAGAGAAGAGAAGAGGAGGTTTGTTTCCTTGTGTGTGTGGTGTGGGTGTTTGCTTGGATTTTTGGGGCTGGTTTGTGGTTGGGTGAGGGTTTTTTTGGCTGGTGGTTGTTTGGTTTTGGTTGTTGTTTTGGTTTTTTTTTTCCTTCCCTGAAATAAGCAATGTGGTTTGGGAGCTTCTTATAGGAGTAGCTGCAGTAATTGTGGCTGGTGCTAATGTCTTATAAGGATGCTCTAAAAACACTGGGGAAGCTTTAAGAAATGCCTGTGGAGAAAAGGGATTACCACAATAAGTAAAGGGAGAGCGGGAGAGAAATAGATATCTTTACAGAAAAGAAGGTGCATCACAAATAGTGGCTTGTTTTAAACCTTCAATGATTTGGGTGCTTCAAGGCACCTCTGACTTTGCTAGCCATGGGGCAATGAGGATTCAAAAGCTTCAACAGAGTCAACTCCTTGGATCTCTGTAGGGAGCAGGGCGTGGGCAGAGCTGGAACTTGAAAGATAAGGTTAAAAAGGGCACTTTGTTGGGCCTGGAAGGATTCCTCGACCAGCCTGAGTCTGGCCCAAGCAGCAGATTCAGTGCTTGTGGCAGGATGAGGCTGGTACCCAGGCTGTGCTATGAAGGTGTCTCCAGGATGTGTGCGAGTGGTGGTGCTGTGTAACGCCATGCTTCTCTCTCTGAGCTAAAATTGCTCAATTAGTAGAGAGGGAACAGAAATGCTAGTATTGTGGCATGGGCTGGCTGTGACACTTCTGGCCTTCTTCCCAATGGATGCCGTGACTTTCTCTGGGAGGGTGATTTGCTGGAGGCACCTGTAACAACAGAACCATCAGCTGCTGAGGCTCTGCCCTGTCAGTGTATCCCCTACCAGCCTCCCTTGCCAGACGTTCCCTCAGCCTGATTTAGTCACAATCGGCGAGCGGGAGCTTTGGCTTTGATGATGGCTCACTGAAAAGGAGGGGCTGCCCCACGCAGGACAGTGTCGCCCAGGGAGGATCTCTCTGCCTCCGGGAGCTGGCCGGGGGCAGGAGTCGCTGCGGGGCTGCCGGTTCCCGGGCATCGGGCTCCCTCTTGTGGCCACCAAGAGTACGGCCCCGGAGGCATCGGCTCCGCTGCTGCCACCAGGCTGCAAATGATGCCCTGATGTGGCTGGACTGGCTTTTTTTGGTGAGGAATCTTAATGCACTCTTTCTGCCAGTCTTTTGAGGCAAGTCAGCTCTGACCAAACAAGGGAAAAAAATGCCTTCTCGTGGTCCTGCTGCTCTGCCGTGGCCTGACCCAGCCACAGAAATGGTTCTACCTGTTCTAAGTGAGAGGTGTCCAAAGTAGAGCCGTGCATGAACAAAGTCATTCACCCTTGCAGGCTCAGAAGTTCCTTGGACTGTGGCATCCATCCTCTTCTTGGGATAGTTGTCTCCCTTTGTGCTGAGCCTCGCAGCTGTTCCTGCAATGAATGGCACTCACAGTTTGGCACAGGCAGGACAAGAAAGAGTTGGTACTGAGACCTGGCCCAGGAAATTGTTTCTGTCTGACTTGTGCTTCAAAGATCTCCTTCCTAGCAGTCATCGCTTCTCTCCTCCAAGACCACTGCTGAGTCAGGGTGATCTGAAAGAGTTTCCTGCAGAGCCCATCACCTCTCATCCAAGAGTTCAGACACAGGGCACAGCCTCAGTATGTCCACTTGGTATAATAGAATGAAGCTAGTTCTGATCAGTGGCTTCCTTGGCTTAAGACTAGTCAGACTGTTATCTTCCCCAGGGCATTGCTCACCTATCCTATGGACACTGGAAGAAGTTTGGGAGGCAGAAAAAGAGAAACAGTTGCCCAGAGAGGTGGTAGAATTCACATCTCTGCGAACATTCAAGGTCAGGCTGGATGGAGCTCTGAGCAATCTGATCTTGTTGAAGATGTCCCTGCTCACTACAGGGGAGTCACACTGGCTGACCTTTAAAAGTCCCTTCTACCCCCAAAAAAATCTATGATTTCATGAAATACAGCTAACGTGAGCTGGGCTTTGCACCTTAGGATCTGGGGAAAGCTTTTCAGTAATGCTGTTGCTGTATGAATCTATTGAAGTTCAGCATCAGTGCTGGGACTCCAGGTGTGACACACTTGCAACGATTTTCATTTAACATAGATGAAGCTTGGGTGGCCTCTGTGAAGTTCTTCCCTTCTGCTAGTGCTGTGACAAAGGAGAAAGTCATTGCCTACCCTTTAAGCAGACATGTTATGGCACAACTACACAGCTGGTACAAATCCCCTCTACCCTAACAGGGTTTTGGAGGACATTCTACTACTGAGGGTTTCCTGTTGTGTCTTGGTGGCCTGTCCAGGTCTTAGTAGTCCTCTGGAATGGTCCAGACCTTGGCGTTGCTAAAACTCCTCCTCCTGCGAGCGAATTGCAGAGCGATAGTGGGGAGAGAATGCAGTACCGAGGATGGCCACTGGAGGATGCTACAGACCGGGTGGTTTTGTTAGTAGTGCTTGCGTCCACTTGGTGGCGGAGTCCACTCACTTGGTGCTTCTGCCACCGGGCTTCGATTCATTGCTGTTTGTGGTTTATTGGTAAAGCTCCTGAAGTGCAGTGATTAGGTGAGACCTAAAAGTCTAACTTCCTTAAATAAATAAATGATTTTTTTTTTAAAGGTCAAACGATGATTAAAGGAGCAGGCTGAAAACACTCAAACTTGTTTGAAAAAACTCAGCATTGAGTTGGGTTACCGGGGACAAAAGTTTCCAGTGGACTAAATCTCAGGTCCTGTTTGTTTTGCGGCTCTGATTAGCCCTGGGTCATGTCATGCAAACATTCCCCTGGCATATCAGTAAGCCTGGCAGATGTCACAGCTGCTTTGATAGCAGCCCTTCTTCCTGCCTCCACAGGGTTCCACTCCTTCAGTTGTTCCAGGTTTAGTGGCGTTGCAGCCCTCCTGTTGGCATCTGTCTCCGTTGAGAGACAGATCTGCACCCTGGCAAGGAGCTGAGGGGTCTGTGGTGTAACAGGTGCTGCATCTCCTCTTCAGCGTTTCGGGTGGAGGCAAACTCCCCACAAATTAAAACAGAGGCTTTTGCAGGTTCGTGTGCTTATTGTTTGACCAAAATCTGCATGCTGGGGGGGGGGGGAAGAAACTATTTGCAGCCTAGTCATATCTGTTTGGAAACCGGTAGAAGGCAATGAAGTAGCAATCTCAAGCCAGTGAGAAAAGGTAGCTCCTGCTACTCCTGTTTGATCTGGAGCTCTGTCCCTGGGTCCGTGTTGAGATACTGAATCACTGCTAGTAGGAACAGTTAGTACCTGGCAGTGCTGCAGACCAGCAGCTTTGCAGCCCGTGTAGGCAGGCTGTGAGGGACACGGGGGTGACCCTGCCCTAGTCACGGTGACCCTAGGACTGGTGTTTGCAACGCTAGAGCTTTACTGTTGACTTGACAGTAACAATAGCTGCATCCAGCAGGTGTTTTTAAACAGGCTTTGCTGCAGGACCCTGCAGCAGCCACTGCAGAGTTCCCCTAGAAGAGAAACAGCAGCGCAGCTGGGATGGCTCTTGGGGAGCTGTGCTGCTGTTGCTGTCACAAAAAGAATGGCAGGATGGAGTGAGGGTGGTGGAGAGCCCCTACAGGAAAGAGAATAATGGTTAATGTTCGGTCACATGCAGCCTATGTCTTGCTTCTTAATTTGATTTTTATGGGACAGTATATTATGGAGGAAGTATTAATACATTCTTAAATAATTAATACTTTTCCCTTTCTGGAAAATGGAACTCAACACAGGACAAATATAAAGAATATTATAAGGAGCAGGTAAAGCCACAGGGAGAGCTATTTATGTGGGTGTGCAGGCAGCACTTGAAGTGGAAGTGCTGTTTTATCAGCTAAACCTGGAGGGTAAAGCACTGGCACAGCTGCAAATACCTATATGTTACAGAAATTGTGAAAGTCAAATCTATCACCTAAATAGATTGGAGAACCTTGATACTTCTATAAAGTTAAATTCAGTGAACTGAGCCTCCTGTCTGACAGTGAAGGTTCGCTGAGCCAACTTGTACGCAGTTCAAACATTTAGCTTTGACCAGTCAAACCTCAGCTTTCCTTGAAAGGAGATCCGTGCTGTTGAGACAGGAGGGATGACAAAGTCTAATTAAACATCAGCCTTAACCCTTGCTCTTAGCAAATGAATAGTCCTCGGTGATGGTACTTTGTTAATGAATGAAGTGAAAAGCACCTGAGCATCCCTGCTGTGCCATGGCTCTGTCACTGCCTTGTTGCTGCTGGGAAGGTGATGGAAACGAGGTAACCACGGAGGATTCTTGCTTAAAAAGAGAAAAATTGTGGTTTAGGAACGCTATGGTGTCTATGGGAGGAGAGCTGCGGTAGAGGAGCAGCATCGTGGTAAAGCACTGTGCTAGCAAGAGGAGAGCTGAGCTCCTGGGGACAGAGGCCCTCTGTGCCCTCCCAGGCAGTGCTGACCCCAGAGTACGTTTCTGGATTTTCCGTGTTGTAGATGAAGGTGAGTGGCTGCACCACTGCAGCATTGAGACTGGGAATCGAAACGAGAAGAAGTCTTTCTGAAGACCAGCCTTAGGGTTTTGTGGCTGTGGCCCTTCCAGCAATACCTGCAAATCTCAAGACACTAGACAGGGATGAAAGCAAACGTGATGCTTCTGAGGAGATGGATGTCCATGGTAATTTGCTGCAGGACATGACTCTGGGTATGAACCTCTCTCCTCAGCTACTGCATCCCTGCAGCATGAGATGGGCTGAGAAGAGGCAGCATGGACCAGTGGATACTCCTCCAGCCTTGCTCTGTTGCTTTCAGTGCAAATCTGTGTTGTCTTAGGAGAGCTCTTTCATTGTGACTTAGGGATGGGAGAAACAGCACTGACCCACTAGCCAAGGAACGATTTGGGCAAATAGACTTTGTGCTGAGCCCTTGTAGGGCTTGAGTGACTGAACGCCCTGCCCAGGGCTGTCTCTCCTAGGCAAGATGAAGTCACTCTGTGCTGCCCCTGTAAAGCTGGTGCAATCCAGTCATTGCATGTCGGTTCTGGCAGAAGCTTTAACTCCAAAGCGTCTCTCTGGCTTCCTTCCCAGCCTACAGCACTTTGCTATAGCTGTTGTCCCATGCCCAGCCCAAGGCTCAGCCCTCTGGAAAAGCAAGGCAGAAGGGGGTGTGTAAAGCTCAACTGATTCTTGTGAAGCATCACCTAGTGCTGGAAACTTCTCCATTTGCCGTGCTTACTGTCTAAGTAGTGCTGTTTCTGGTCTCTGACTTGATTCATGTTTCTTTGGAGGTAGTACTGTGACTCTCTTCATAGTTTCTGGAATTGAGCCCTCAACTTGACTGAGTCATACTCTATGAATCTGTAATTACCTGTTGCTTACATATCCATTAAGGGATTTTACATGTTCATCTCACAGAAGCACTGCTCACCTTGATGTTTTCATCGTGCTGGCTGCCCATAACCTCTGCATGCAGAGTCCTGGGTTCACTGCAGGGTGAGCAGATGCAAAGAGGCATTTCTTCCCACCAGGCTCTCCCTAACTCCCCCTTATCTCTGTCCCTAGATGTGCAGTTGGGCTTGCAGCACTCAGTTGAGACTTCTGGAGCAGCACAAAGCCGTGGGGCTCCTGGTGCAGATGCTTTAACATCTTTCCATGCATCGGAGAGTGATGGATGGATCTGCATTGGTGATGTAAGTTTAACTGGACAACTATTTCATAGCACCTCTAAGTTTGAAGCCAGACACTGTCATATACCTTGGTATATGGGGGGGATTGCTGTCGTAAGCAAGCAACAAACTACCAATTCAGTTTGATCAGTGATGACAGAATCATCTCAATTTCTGCTCTATACAACTGTATGCTATATTGTTTGCTAGCTGCAGAACTAAATCTACCCTAAATTTACTCAGTTTTGGTCTACATAAAAGAAATGCATCTTCAGTTGTTTGTTTTTTTTTTCTTTCAGTATTTGTCAGTGAAAGAGTGGATTAAAGTAAAAATACTCACTTTAGGTTACTTAAAGTCTTAAAAATTAAGATTATTTGAAAATAGCAGTGCACACTCAATGCAATATTTTCACTCTGTTTATACAAGTCAGAATTTGCCATATTTTGTCTGTTTCCTTCCAGCTGCAGCTACCTATCAAATTCAAAATGAAGTAGTTTAATAACTTCTGAATAGCTTCTTCTCAACTGATTTATTGCTCATGGGGATGGGGATATTGCTCAGATGTAATTACAAAATCACCTGTATCTGAAGCTCAATTTTTTTTTTCTTCTTCTTTTCAAGCATTAGACACAAATTTAGTTTTTAATTTGTTACCTTTTGTTCTAGAAAGAGGTTTTGCATCGTGCCTGCTGTGGCCAGTCACATCTGTAAGGGACTAATCAGATCTTAAAAAAGCCCACATCGCTTTATCACTTTCATCTCTGAGGCAGTTTAATACACTTAACTTTTCCAAAAATGTGCTCATTTTGGGCCTGGTTCAAGGAATATCCATCATTAGGACAGCAGAGGGACCCCAAAGTCACACTGGCATCAGCTGCACTTTAAGCATCTGCTTGAAATTCTGTTCCTGCTCACCTACCAAACTGGTGCTTGCAGTTTTCACTACTCACAAATGTCACATACTCACGTATGTCACGAAATGTGGACTGAATATAGAAAGCCAAGTGAGGAATCAGTAAGTTGTTCAAAAATACAATCCCAGAGCTATCTCATCCCCTGGCAAGTGTAGGGTGTCTTAGAAGGTCAGCCAGGAAGAAAATAATGTAGGGGTACTGCTAGATAGTAGCTGAACATGAGCCAGCAGTGCACCCAGGTGGTCAAGAGAGCCAATGACATGCTGGCCTGGATCAGGAACAGTGTGGCCAGCAGCACAAGGGAGGTTATTCTGCCCCTGGACTCAGCACTGATCAGGCCACACCTTGAGTACTGTGTCCAGTTCTGGGCTTCTCAATTCAAGAGAGATGTTGAGGTACTGGAATGTGTTGGGCAATGAAGCTGGTGAGGGGCCTGGAGCACAGCCCTGTGAGGAGAGGCTGAGGGAGTGGGGGGTGTTTAACCTGGAGAAGAGGAGGCTCAGGGGTGACCTCATAGCTGTCTACGACTACCTGAAGGGAGGCTGTAGCCAGGTGGGGTTGGTCTTTTCTCTCAGGCAACCAGCAACAGAACAAGGGGACACAGTCTCAAGTTGTGCTGGGGGAGGTCTAGGCTGGATGTTAGGAGGAATTTGTTGGCAGAGAGAGTGATTGGCATTGGAATGGGCTGCCCAGGGAGGTGGTGGAATCGCTGTCCCTGAAGGTGTTGAAGAAAAGACTGAATGAGGCACTTAGTGCCATGGTCTGGTTGATTGGATAAGGATAGGTAATAGGTTGGACTGTATGATGTTGGAGGTCTCTTCCAACCTGGTTGATTCTATGAGTCTAAAGTTCTGCTAGAAGTTGTTAAATTACTCACATTATTCTTCCTGTGCCATCATTTGTTCTTCTAGTATAACCCAAATTAGGGAAAACACCTGAGGAATAAAGTTTGATGCTTACCAATGGGATTATTGGCTTGTAACTCATCAAAAATGTACCAAACTCATCAATAATGTACCAAACCTATCAAAGTGCTTGACAGTTACAATCCCACAGCACAGGGCCTCCTACAGAACACTGAGTCCACTGTGCCAGTGAAATGCAAACTGAGAGGTAATTTCCGTCTACACTAAGATGCTTTTTAGAAACAAAGGAAAAAATCTAAAGAGCTGGAAAAAGCAAAGACAGGAAGGAGGTTTTTAACTATGCTATTACTATGAGAACATGCTCAGAAACGTAGCTCTGGATGTCAAGACTGAGCTTGTTCAATGTGTTGATCCATCCATGGACATTTCCCTCCAATATGAAGTAATTTAAACAACTTCTCAGAGCTGCCTGTGACTCAGCCTCTCATGCCCAACTCTCTCTCTGTGGTCTGTGTTCAGGTAGAAGCATGGCAGACCCAACTCAAACTCCAGGGGCTGATTTTGCAGCAGGTAGGACAGAGTATTAGCTCAAATGAAGAGATGAAAATCCTGAGTATGAAGGTTGAAATGCTCGATTTGAGCATTTATATTGAACTATGAGTTCTTTGGTGCTGTGATCCAGAGCTTGACTTGCCTTCCTTTCCAGAGCAGCATGAACAGTGAAGAACAAGGTTCTCACTGTTAAATAGCAAATGCTTTAACACCATGGGTGAACACAGTCACTAAAATTCTGATGCAGTAACTTTAGGGTTTTACTAACACCAAAGTAAAAATTTTCTGTGGTGTTGCAAGGGGAGGAGAGAACATCACTCAGAAACAGTGACCATGCAGGCTTCACTCCAGGTTACCCAGTCCTCTTGCATGCAGGAGCTGCAGTGAGCCCTGGCCCCTGCCATGGTGAAAATAATAAGAGCTGCTCTTTTTTGGTGTATAAACACCTTGGGAATGGTGTTGCCTATGTACAATTTCAACTAGACAGCTGAAAGGAAAAAAACACCACCTCAACTTCCAAACAAGTGTTAATGATGCACTCTGCTGCACCCATCACCCCGCTCACAGTGCTAAGACAATTATGTAACTCGAGAACAAGCACCCTTTGATGTGTATCAATTATTTCCTAACAGTAAATGAATTGGTGGAAAAACTATTTGCTAGGAAAGATACAGAAATGAATGGTGTGGCATTGTGTGTGGCAAGGAAATGTGCCAAGCTCTGCACAGGCTCCTGAGAACTAAATGAGCGTTTGAGTATTCAGAACATCAATGCAGGATCGAGGGATTTCCAGAGATGAGCAAACTTCATAAATAAGCACAAATAATGAAGCTCAGGGGTGTAGGAGAAAGTTCATCAGTACAGAAATGGTTCACTTTGAAAGCTGTAGCCAGGTGAAGGTTGGTCTCTTCTCTCAGGCATCCAGCAATAGAACAAGGGGACACAGTCTCAAGTTGTGCTGGAGGAAGTATAGGCTGGATGTTAGGAGGAAGTTCTTCACAGAGAGAGTGATTTGCCCTTGGAATGGGCTGCCCAGGGAGGTGGTGGAGTCACCATCCCTGGGGGTGTTCAGGAAAAGCCTGGATGAGGCACTTAGTGCCATGGTCTGGTTGACTGGATAGGGCTGGGTGCTAGGTTGGACTGGATGATGTTGGAGGTATCTTCCAACCTGGTTGATTCTATGAAAGCCTGCATTACAGAACACCATCAGAAAAGGGCTGAGGTATGAATAGTGAGGTTGAGGCCTTCTGTAATTTTGGGGGATCTGAAAGGTTATGGCAGTGTGGGGAATCTGATGTGGGTAATGCAGCTGGTTTGGGAAGTACAGGTCTAAGATGGACAGTGTGGTCCAGCACACAAAGCCAGGAGAATCGGATTTAGCACTGCAAACCATCACAGCTGTTTTTCACCACTGTCTGGGAAAATCTAGCCCATCAAATTGCTCATCTCTTGCCATTCAGTTCTTCCAGATCTGTGATTTTAAACTAAGATATGTGCTGGTTAGTGAGGAGCCCTTTCAAAGCAAAGATGTCAGTACAGTACTCTGGTAACTTACGGCTGTCAGAAGATACTGCTAATACTGCTTATGCAAGAAACTCCTAACACTTGAAAGATGTACCTTGTCTTCTCTAGGATATGGCAGTGTTTTTTCCTCTTCTAGTTCTGGTATTCTCTCACCATTTTCTTTTCACTGAAATCTTAAATCCTAAACTGGGGGCAGTGGTCCCCATGCAAATACTGGCTAGCACTTGCAACCACTGTTGTAATGCTGATAGCCAAATTCCAGGGGATTCTGCCCTCTGACACCTCTTCACTCAGCATTTCTTGTTTCAGGCACTTTAAGGACCCAGAACTGTGTATTTCTTCACTCTCTGAAATGCATTTTTTAACTTAAGCTTCATCTTATTGGTAGAAAGTATTCAGCACTTTTCACATCAGTCTTGGCTGCATCCTGAGCAGACAGAGTGGAAAATTGTCTTAAACCCTTTGGCATCCACTTGCTGTCAGTTGAATGTCAAATCAGGAATAAAAATTGGCAACTAGCTGTAGACTTCACAGTCATGCAGCAGGATTTGTGGAGCTGAATTTGCAGTTCAGTTCTTGGCTTCAGCTGTCACTCCATGTAGCTCCAGTGATGAGCATTCATGCCATAGTGAGGCATTAGAGTTGTCAGATATCCAGAGCTTGCCGAAATAACTTCATTTTTAAATGGACTGTCTCTTTTGGTATGAATAATCAGACAGAACAGCATACAAAATACTTGACATGTACTGGGCTCCCAGTACAGTCTCTGACACATGAAAATACTGGGAGTATTTCAGACTCCATTTAATGCTTCTCCAGAGTTTCATAGAACAGTAAATTATGAGCGCTATAATTAAGCCACACATTCCCTCTCTTTCATTATGCTTTGATCCTATTTCTTCTAACAAGGCTTGTGAAAGCAATTGGTCAAATATTTTTCAGGGACCTCAACATAATCTAAAAGAAAACTAAATGTTAACAGGCAATAAGGCCTTAAACTTTGATAGCTATTTCCAAGACTTAGCCACACTTTGGAAACAGAGGTAGGTCAAAACTGCCTTCCCTATCAAAAAGGAGAAAGATTAAAAAACAGCAGAGGTATTTTCCTCTGAATTTATGAGCAACAAATAGAGTATTTTGGAGCTAAGCAGAAAAGTAGCCATTTATCCTTGAAGTTACACTAAATTCTGGTAGATTGGCACAAAAACTATAGCCCACAGGAGTCATGTAGTACAAGAAGAGCTGCACTACTTTGGCCAAAATTCCACCCGTCAGTGGCTAAAGGGGAGCGTACAGGCTTGGCCACTCTGTATGCCTTGCTCATCTTCTTGAGCACCTGGAATTCCTGTACTGAGGATATCAAACCTTCCTATTCCCCTTAGCATCTGACTATGGACTTGTTTGTGAAGTTCTCCTCATTCCAGTTCAGCTTACAAAATACTTTAAAGGGGAGCACACATCTATTTCAGATCAGCAAATCCTAGAATCAACCAGGTTGGAAGAGACCTCCAAGATCATCCAGTCCAACCTATCACCCAGCCCTGTCCAATCAGCTATACTTAGAATTCTGGAAGAAAACCCCAGTGTCACTGAAACAGAATCAAACTGAAATATTACTTTTAAACAGTGTTACTTGTCATAAAGCAAGATGAAGGCATGTTGCAGAAAAACCTTCTGTTTGTGTGCCAGCTTTGAGCAAAAAGACACAGGCATGTGTTCAAATACATTCCCTTAACCCTGCTGTGTCTCCTTACAAGGAGAGACTTGAGAGAGATGGATCTCTTTAGTTTGGAGAGGAGCAGACTAAGGGCTGACCTCATTAATATTTATAACTACATAAAGAGTGAGTGCAAAGAGAAGAGGATGGGGTCAGCCTCTTGTTGGTGATGCCCAATGACAGGACGAGGGGCAATGGGTGGAAGTTGAGGCATAGGAAGTTCTATGTAAACATAAGGGAAGTATTTTGCACTGTGAGGGTGACAGAACATTGGAACAGGCTGCCAGGGGGGTTGTGGAGCCTCCCTCTGGTGGTATTCAAGACCCACCTGAATGTGTTTCTGTGTCATATCGTATAGGTGACCCTGCTCTGGCAGGGGAGTTGGACTTGATGATCTTACGAGGTCACTTCTAACCCGTAAAATTCTGTGATCCTCTGAGTTTAAACTCTACAGGTGATTCTAGTGCAATGCTTTGGCTTCTTTCAGTTGTTTAAATTGAGAGGTATTCTACATCAATATTGGTATACTGCCATATGTTGTTCCTGTATTCCACTATCTATACTACTGCAGCCTTTCTAGGTAAAGGATGACCACTGTTACCTAGGGGACTATACCTGCACTGCATGTACATGTGTGAGTTAGCCTTCTAGTTCAGAAACCAGCTCTAGAAGACAAAACCTCTGAAATTCACTCTCAATCCCAAAGATTTTTAAGCATTGGGATTCTGGTTTACTAGTTTAAAATGCAGCTTGGCTTGGCACTACACCACAAAGAACAGTGGATAAGAAACTGTATATTTTCTGACAAGCCACTGAGCCGGAGCCTAACGTGCACATCTTAACAGCTCATTTGTGTCTGCTGTCCTGACACGCTGACATTCCCTGTCAAGGTTCCTTTCCCGGGCAGTCAGGCGCTTCGCGATTCAACACCGCTGCCCTAATCCGCAGCGGCACACACCAGGCTCTTACTTAACTACCAAGGCAAGGTCACTGTCTCTGGAATGCAAACAAACACCCCCAAATCCCCTGAATTAAGATTATCAATGACTTCTCTATCATGGAGACTAAACAATGAAGACAACACAGGACACAAATTATGAAAAAAGGTATTTATTTATTTACACAACTGCTATAGTTCCTTAAGAACAATATATACCATTTTCCTTTGAAAGGGTCAGACTTCTTTCAAATACATGAACTGCATAATGCACAAGTGTTGGTAATGCCAAACAGCAGTCACATCACACTCCTATAGTGCAGGCATAAGCAGCGCAAGTAAATGATATTTTAAGAACAGTATGGCTGAATGTTGTATTTAAACACAGTGTTTGCACTTTGACAAGATTTAGCTAGAAGAGAACAAGGGTTTTGATCATGCTTTGTTAGGAATTAGACTCTCCCCTCTTAGGTTTAAACTTCTTTATCTGATGTAGGAGAATTTTTCAGGCAGACTGCTTTTCACTTCCCAAATAAGTGGGTTTCTCTCCCGCAAACTTCAATCCTTTGTTTTCCAGTAAACACTGCTTTATAGTACAAGTTCACATACTGGGGTAAATTTACCACAGAGGTGGTACTTTCCCATCTTACTGTCTTGCACAGAGAAACACTGACATACTAATACATACCAAACTTAGACAACTTGTAATTTATAGACTTAAATACTGGAAGGGGAGAGGAGGACTGTTTCTAAAGATGGAGGGAATAGAGGGCTTACACAATTCATACACTGCCAAGGATGGTTCCTTTCTCAACTTTTTTTGGTCTAAATATATATATATTTTTTTTTTCCTAGTTTTAGAATGGTTTTGGTCTTTAATGGTTATGGTTGTACTTCAGCAGCAAAGGAGAGGGAAGTATTTTAAGTAGTAACACCAGAACTGAATGCAAGAAAAAGTAACTGACTTGTTTCTCCCACTTTGAGCTTATTGCTGTGATATTTTAAAAACCCCACAACCAACCAACTGGAAGACCAAGTATAGCAGTCATTCTGGCATTGGATCCAGTGTCCAGCACTATCACACTCTAGCATAAAAGCAAGGAAAAGTCCAATGATCTTAGTTATGTTCCCTTCAGTTCAGTGCCACACAATTTGTTTAGCGTTATTGTCCTTGCTTCTTTGAAAGATACCTGAAACAAGAAAGGGACAGCTGTTCACGAAGGAAGAGGTAGGCACAAATACAGCTAGCGCCTTTTATAAACTCAGAGTATGAATCTGGTTTCTTTCCTCACTAGCAATCCCCTTCTTGATAACCCAAAATTAGAAATGTGATCAATACTATGTAGGATTTTACTTTATTTCAATATTATTCAATTCCATGATAGATTTTCATACAGTAATTCAAAGTCATGTTTTTAGTAAGGCTCTTCTGGGCTTTTTAAGTGAAAGGGAAGAAGGAAATGCAAAAACCACTATATTCTAAGAAGCTAAAAATCATATCAGTTGGAAGGGCAACTATTATGTCCTTTAAGATAAAAAGGCCCATTAGATATGGCATTCCTTCAAGATTTTAATAAGTACTCATCCAGCAAAACCTAAAACCAGCCCTCCAAAAGCTGCTTTAGTCTCTGAGTTACTCCAAAATCCTTGCTTCCTGATCTCACCCCTCTCTTACTGCTACAGCTGGAGCAATCTGGCTATGTGGTACCACTGAAGTGTTCGGAAATGCTCCAGAAAAAAAAAATCAAACCAATTTAACTGACAGTGTGAAAGAGCCAGTGAACTTCACTGCTTTTGAAGTTTAACCTTTGACTTTCTGTTCTAATCAGAAACCAGGAAAAAACTGCATCAGGTTTGCAAGCTGTTGCTTCAAGAAATCAATGTTTTTCAAACAGCATATTGCACACTTTTTTTTCACATGTATTGAAACTTCAGGCTGTTGCATAAAAACATGAAGAAGAATTTTACCCAAACTCTTCATCTAATCATTCTCTGGCAAGAATTAGGATGGTAAATGGTGCCCTAAGCATTTGGAAAACTCTCGTTTGTAACACAGCAGTTTACATTTCAGAGATGATGAGTACTGAGTAACACACAACCTGGTTATAGCACCCGAGAACCACACCGTAACACCTCAAATCTTTGAGGTAACTGCCCAAAAAAGCTGCCTTGTAACAAAGGAACTGAGATCTGAACTGACATCATAACTTTCTAAGAGTGGAGGGAAAAAAGATTTCCAGGGGCCAGATTCCTTCAAACATTCTTTCCCTTTAGGAAGCATAATTGCCTCACTGAAAACAACTGGCAGTTCTACATACTGGAGAAGTAGTGGGGAGAGAAAGAAGTCCATTCTGTCAAAGTCTTATTTCAGGACAGCAGCCCAAACACTATAGCTTTATTAAAGTTCTACTCAAATTAAACAACCTTCATAACTACCATTAATGTCAAAGTTCATCATCTCAGCTGTTTCCGGTCTTTGTATGGACAACCTCAAGCAAAACACAGTGTGTCAGGGACAGAAGGAAGAAACAATTAGACTTTGTTCTTACCTTTCCCAATGCTTGTGATTGAGCTCCAAAAAGTCATCTAATTTTGCTATTTCTTTGAGGTATTGAGTGAGCTTTAGAAGCTCCTTATCTTTATCCCGATTTAAATGTGCTTTCATAAAAGGTCTTATCTATACAAAAGAAATAAACTGAGTATAACCATTTGATCAAAGTAAGGAAAATGCTTATGATTCTCTATCATTTACCACCCAATTAAAATGTATTTTTGGTACTACGGAAAGTGGTAACCTCTCTTGCATATGAGGAAGAAAATCCTTTTCCATCAGTGGGCACATCCAATTTGTCTCGTAATTCATGCAACGTGGACTGCAATTTTTTTTTGCTGTGCATGCCCACTAGAAGAAGTCTGGTTTGTCTTAAACTTCTTCAAGCCTTCCCTCTTAGTCAGACAGAACAATAAAACAATCTGGAATGGCCTGCCTTGTTTTCTAGTGTGATTTGATAGATGTTTCTGCAGGAGACACGAGGGGTTTTCAGTTTTGCTTTGAGTTGTGTGTCATCACTGGAACCAAATGCTTTTTTTTTTTTTTTCCAACAAAGAGCATTTAACTACAGTCATAGTTCCTGTGAAAAGAGATGTCAGATATAAAGCTTATCTGACATCTTATTTAAGCTTGCAATACATTATACCTGTGCCACGTTTTAGTGATTCACCATCCTTGTCTGAAGCTCCGTTAACATCCTGACAAACACTTTTCAAACCCGAGCTAGAGGGAGCTCTGAATAATCCTTTCCCAGTGAAATTTTTACTGTTCTTGATTTTCCTAACACTGTACAGTTTCAATTAACATAATCTTGCTAGATCTGATCAAAAGCTACCTTTAAACCATGGAATCTTTCAAAGAAACATCACCTTGGATTTCTGCATCTGAAAACATCTTTTTTGCATTTTCCAACAAATTTATGAGAGTTCTTGCAGTGCTATGCTGCCGTACCCTCACATAAGTAAAAAATTAAGTTTCATTCTCCTGTTTTAGAACCTGCACTGATGACAGAGCATGAACTAGTTGACAGTTCTATAAAATGAAATATTTGCTGTTCTGAAGCACTTGTTGTTTTCTGAATATCGCCACTCTTGAGATCAAACATCACATACTTCAGTGGTGCCTGCCTGCAATGCCCAGCTAGATTACAACTCACAGGTATGATTTAAGCAGAAATCACAATTTCACTAATTTCTGGTAGTATCTTACAAGCTTCCTTAACACCAAAACAAAGTTTATTTAATACTACTGTAAAGGAAATGTTAGTCCAGGCAAATGGCAGTCAAAATAAAATATAATATAGTATATGAATCTTGACTAGTTCAGACGAGCTTAGCTTTTCTTTACCATACAGCAAAGTATAGGAAAGCACTACTTGAAGTATAACAAAAAGCAGTAATAAATGAAAAATCCACTTAAAATTACCTTGAGTCCGTTCTGTGGATTCATGAGGAAGTTTCGGCCAATATCATCAAACATAATAGTATTTTTTTTGCTGTAATATTCTGAAAACTTTCCCCAGATAACACCAAGAGGCTTCACCTGCAAAAGTAACACATACAAGGTACCTGGGGTGAATCAGATCATATACAAGAGACAGAAACAGTCTATAGGAACTTGAATCCAAGCTTGAATAGACATTTGTATTCTTTTGCTGAAAACTTAGCACTTTTGGGGGATTTAACAAAGGAAGAGATATAAGGAGGGTGAAGGGAGACCTTATTGCTTTCTATAACTACCTGAAGGGAGGTTGGAGTGAGGAAGAGGCCAGCCTCTTCTCCTTAATGGAAAGCGACAGGACTAGAGGAAATGGTTGCAAGCGGCATCAGAGGGGGTCCAGGATGGATATTAGGAAATATTTCTTCACATAAAGGGGTTCTCAAACATTGGAATGGTCTGCCCAGGGCAGTGGTGGAGTCACTGTCCCTAAGGCTGTTTAAGCAGCATATGGACTTGGCACTTAGTGAGATGGTTTAGTGCTGACCCTTCAGTACTGAGTTGAAGGCTGGACTTGGATGATCTTTCAGATCTCTTCCAATCAGATATATTCGGTGATTAAATATTTCCCAGAGTCAAGAAAATCATTCAATAAATTTTCTTGCAAGTTATCCTTTATTTGATTTGAAAGCAGTATCATCAAAATGTACTACTCAGAAATTCATAGAGAATTTCAGTAAGGAAAACCAGAAATCTATGCTTCTAAGATTCTTACAGTTTTCTTGCATGAAAACTCCACCACAACTTTATTGTTGAATTATTTCAAAGGGGTATGATAACATATCAGTAGACTGTAGAAAAAGATCAAGGAAAAATAGGTGCTTACATCTATTAGTCCTCTTCTAGGAGTGTGCACTGTTATCATGGCAGCACTGTCCAACATGAAAGTTATCTTGTAGTTTGCATTGGTACTCACTCCGAGCTCCTGCATCACAAAGATTTATTACTAAAGCTTCCAATTGTGACAGTTTTACTGCTGTACGACTGGAACCACAATTATGAGACACTGTTTATCAAAGGTTGAGCTGCTGAGAATTACTAGAGACAATAAAAATAGGCAACTGGGTGGGGGGGGTGTTAAAGGGTTTTTTACCCAATTAGCATCATAAAAGTACACTATGCTACCAAGAGGAAAAAAAAGCTGGTAAGAATTTATTTTTGCAGTCTTTATGCTGACATCAGTTTCAGGTAGTAAAATCAAAGCAACTCTGCAGAAGAGGCAAAATATAGAGGTCTTGCCCATATCTTCATGCATGTCTTTCACATGTCCTACATGCCTTAATTCTACTCAGTATCTATAGTGATGATAGCAACCGTGTACTGCCTGCTACTTGTGCCTTCCAGTGAGTTGCAACAAACTGCAACCCAGTCAAAGAGGAAACACACATCAACAGTTCATAGTTGCAGCTGCTTCTTAGATGACAGGCAGTTAGTCAGAAATCTGTCACTTTGCACTGTAAAGGTTTGATAACTTCTAAAATAAAAGACTCCAAGGAAAGCAGGTTTTGGAAATAAAAAACTTTGACTAGATGAGAACATAATTTCCATTTCATATCCTTTCCAAAGTAATAGCATAAAATCTGCTGCCATGTCATAACACAGATACTGATGATGATTTCTGGTGTGTGAAACAGTAGTAATATGCAAAGCTACATAACAAGGAGAAGCTGTCCACTGCAACAGCTCTCTTGCTGCCACTGAATCGATTTGCTTTTATGTCTAAAAGTGTATCTTGTAAGTGAAGAGCCTACTTGGGTCAATGTTACACTACAAAAAGCAGCTCTTCTAGACAGTTTGAATTCCAGACATAACTACATGGTAATTGAGACATTGAACTTGGTTATCTGATACTCCCTTATTAATGCTACTCCTGCTTTGTAGTTTAAAACAAAATTCTTTATGCAAATTACATACTTTTATTGGTATGCACCCATGGTGGTGTCAATTTAGAGAGAAACAGCAGTTGGCCTCTAGTGGTGGGAATCTCAACTGATCAAGATCTCGGAGCAGGCATAGAAAGGCGGTGATTCATTAACGTATGAAAAGGATGGAAATGTAACTTACTAAACGTAGAAAGGTGACCAGGACAGGGGAATCAGCACAGTTTTGAACAATGGCTTTTCATAGGGTTAGTCCTAGAACTACACTGTCTGACAGACACAACGTGTAAGGTTGCTACAAGAAGAGCAATGTTTGCAAGGCTCAGCATTGAGTTTACTTGCACTAACTCCACTTCATAGTTTTGAGGAAAGGTTCTCATTTCTGAGATCACTCTGAGATATTTCTGTTTTCTTAGAAAAATTACAGTATTTTTTAAGAGTATTAATTATTTTGAGGAAGTGAATACCAGAAAATGTGTTTTGTTCTGTTAAAACCTGGGAAAAAATGTAGAGTGGAGATTAAAAACGTTTAATTTTGTAAGTTTTGCCAGAAAAAGGGACCGAGCTTTGATTTATAAGCACAAACACCCAAACCCACCAAGGAAAAATACATCAATTCTTAGTAAGCTTACTAGATTTACAGCTAAGCCTGACTGTAAATATGTTTACCACTAAGTCAGCTGTGCACAACTGGCTGGTTGCCCAATTTAGGTACGGAAGAAACCAGGATTGTAAGTAGAGCTCTTACGGATGTTTTAGTAAGGCAGAGGATGCAATGAATCACACAACTGCGAGAGGTACAAGATAAATATGAAAAGAGTTTCCTCTTGATAACCTACTCCAGTCTGCCACATCTGTTTGCTTCTTAAAAAAAAGTGACATTACACTTAAAGACTAGTAGTCTATAATTAGAGTAAGATAAAAGCAACTATGAAGGCTGCGTGACTAATCCAAGTTTCAGCAGGTACTGACTTGTGTTTAGTTCTGCTAAATTTAGCACCTACTGCTGATAGTTTGTGTGGAATGCTAATATTAGAGTTAATCTAGTTTTGTGACAAAGATAATTTAAAGTGACAAGGAAGATTTAAAAACCTCAGGTTCTGATTCATACAACCTCCCCAACTGCTAACCCTTTCTCTAACACTGAGCACGAGTTCGCATCTATAAACAGCTACCCAGACTCAAAACAAATCACACACTTCCAGAATAACTCACTTTCATTTTAGCTTCAATCCACTTCATATTAGTAGCAGCTGAAATAAAAAGGAGAAAATTGAAAGAATACTTGATCAGAATTAATTGCTGACAGGCCAAAAAGAAATAAGCCAATAATTCAACATATCAAATGTAATTTCAGAAAGATCCACCCTTGTTACAGCTTTTATGGCTCACTGTCTTGAAGACAGTCTTCTTTGAAGGAAGTTTATTTTTATTTAGAAAAGCTTACTTGTCAAATGAACAGCAAGATAAAGCATTGCATGCATTTATAACATTTTCTAGATCAGCTGCTATAGAACCACAGTCTGCAAGGCCATAAGAGGTATGCTTTGAGTAACCATACTGCCTGTACTGGTTTTTCCCCTAGAAGCAATGACACAAATACATGAGACCTGAAAAGGGCAACATGCATTGCCCACTGATGGAAGAAAATGTGGAAACATTGCTCCAGACTATGAAAATTCAATTTTGCAATACAACTGTAATATAGTCTAAAGCCTGCATTGGTTAAAAGTCTGTTCTCCAGCTGTTGAACAGGAAGTGAAACAGTATGCAAAGGCAAATGATCTACCATCTCTGCAGACAGAAAAGTTTGGTTCATTTGGCAGTTCACCACCTATTGTCTGGATTGGATTATTTGTAAAGATGGCTATCAAACAGTGTTTGAATGTTGATTATACAATTTTGTTACTTCAAGCACTCGTTTGTTTGTACAAAGTGACACTCGGCAAAGCAATGCTGAGCTTTACACTGTGCTTAGACCCATTCATATGAGCAGCATGTGGCAATTTTTCACGTAAGAATAGTGTGTGAACACTCCTCCTGAATATATTACAGATAAGCACTCATGCATTGTTTTAGAGCTTGTGATTCACACTAAAAAGCAATAAAAAAAATTCCCACCTGGACTCTCTGCTCTCAAACCAAATTTACAATGAAGTCTTAGGTACTGAATATAAAACTTACACCAAATTACAATATCATAATCCTCATAGGCAGATGTCAGGAATTCATGAAGGTATGGCCTCATCAGTTCCACTCCAGTTTCAGCACATGATCTGTGGTCTAAAAATAATACAAACAATTCACTGTAAAGTTTAAAGTTCACTGTGAAATTGATGAAGTTCAGCCTAGCTTGCTTACCTACCCAGGGACCAAGGATCTTCATGAGGGAAGCATTGGGGCACTTTAAAATTGTGAATGAATTTATATCAAACTACTATTCCCATTTTATAGATGAGAGAAGCAGCATAGTGAATATTTCTGTTGATCCCTCCAGGTATTTGAGGGTTTAACTAATTAAACTAGAGATCTGTGGGTCTCAATGTCTTCGAAGAGCCTGATCAAATAGTTCACCTGAGCACCTCAGCAAATTTCTGATAGATCAGATATGAAAAAGATTCTTTCAGACCCAGTCCAGTTTTTGTGAGTGTACATCAAACTTAATTCAGGCACACAAATGTTGCCTGTTAGAAGCAGAAAATCTGCTCTCAGATTCTGTTAGCAGAAGACCTCTACGTAAAAATTTTAGACTCACTAAGAGGTTGAATTTTGGTTTGATTATAAACAAATCTCATCAAAAGGTAAAGCTAAGGAAAAGGAGTAAGGGAAGCTATTATTTACTGCTTATAGTTAAGGTGCTGTGACACACCTACATCCCAGAAAATTAAGTCAGAAGGAAAATCCTGGCTTCCAAAAAACCCAGTCTGACAGAATTTTCAAGTAAAATGTGGTTTTGACCATGTTTAGTATCAATAAAAAAAAATGAAGTGGCTCTCCCATGCCTCCTAAATGTGGAGTCAGTCAAGTACTGATCAAGACTATTCTTTCACAGTAGCTTGCACTGGTGCCGTGCTGCCCAAGATACAAGTTGGTAAAGAGAAAAATTATTTGGATAGCATACTAAATTGTTACTTTTTTTTTTGGTGTCTCCTTGCTGCACTAAAATCAATTATACACAACACTTTAAAAGCCCACTGCTTTTTAAAAATACGAGCAAAAGACCCAAAATGTTTCAAAGCAGAAATATGTAGCACAACACATACCAAAGTTACAGGTGAAGATTTGCCATCCAAAAATCAAGAAACATAAACTGTCAAGTAAACTGACCCCTTAAACCCTACAAGTTGCATAAAATCTCACCAAATAGTGTATAATCAACATCCAACACCAGCAGCTTTTTCCCTTCTCTAGGGGGATTCAGAATTTCCACTTTGTATTCTTTAACTCTGCGGGAAATTTTTAGTAGATTTTCTTCCCTAAAGGAAAAGTGCAAAAAGTTAATTACAATGCATAGTGTCCATTCAGTAACAAGACTGGGTTTTAATATCTACGAGTTCAAACCTATTTTCTACTTCCACAACTTCCTCTTCAATATCAAAGTCATTGACAACATCATCATTATCAGGAGGTGGTCCAAGGACATCTTCCTAGAGAAATGAGAAAAAAAGATCATTAGGATCACTGAAGGAAAAGAACAATGGGTGCTGTTTCTGTTCCTGCATGTTACAGAAAAACAAAATGCTACTTAATCAAAATTATTTCACTTTACCAGTGGAAAGAATTACCAAAGTATACTAAAGACTGTTCAGTTTTGAGAAGTCAATGAACATTATAGTAATAGGTTTGTACTTTAAGTCCAGAATGACACAGGAGTTGAATGACAACATTGCTACTATAGTTCTGCAGAAGAGTTTGTTTTACCTAGGAAAATAAATAGCAACAGAAATCTTCTGTACTACTATCTTTCAGATGAAGACTGGGATAATAAAAACTTTAAATTATAATGAGGAGACACATACTTTATTTAAACACACTGTTTAAGCTAATAAAACAAATAAAATATTTACCAAACTCTCTTCACGAGTGCCCATCATCATAATTTTAGTATTTGGTTTCAACTTGAGAGCTCCAAGCTTGACATCGTCATCTGCAGGTTTGCCTATAATGTGAGCAGACATTTATTTTTATTACTTGGACTAATGACATTTTAGAAATTTGTCAACACATTTCATGCTTGATTGAGTTACCCATCAAACACCAGCATATCCCAAACTGTATCACTGTCTTCCTCCATATACAGACACACTGATTGTCTGGCTAGCAGCAATTTAACTTTTTTAACCTATCTTTGCTGCACTTCCATGTCAGCCGTTGAATGTATTGACACTAAACAATACCAAGTGATGTATACAATTCTTATGTTCATTCAAAAGCTAGATCTGGGAGGTAAATGGCCTGTTTGTAAACACATCTTGGCTAGGCTTAGAGGGTGTCTCTCCTTAAACATCTCAGGCATATCCTCCACAAACAATTAATATGAACAGTTACCCTTCATTTTAAGTCCAAGTAGTTTCTGACGCTCTGGTAACACTCCTGTAAGGCCTTTAAGGGACTGCTTCAGATCCAACACTGTGTCTTCCTCTGATAGTGAGGTTATTGTATACTCCTGTCCACCCCATTTTATTATGAGAGAGAGAGACATCCTTGACGCATATGTTCAGTAGTATTTTCTGAAAAACCTGCTGCAGGTGGAAAAATGCAATGGTCAAATAAGGCAGAAATGGGAGAATTGCTCTTTTCAAATGACAAACCCTACAGTCTGTTCAAAGTATTTTTGATTTATTATATTGCACATTAAAGAGCTGTTTGTTTTGCATGAACACATGATGTGTTGATACAATGTTGAAACTACAAGGCAGAAAGAACAGCACTGAAACTGGGGCTCTGAGTTCTGCTTCAGTGTATTTAGCAATGTCACAGTCACCGTTTGCTCCAGCATACGCTCATTTGCTGTGTTCTGTGCAGGTACAGCCTGTTCACTGCACAACCACTACCCAGGCAGAGTACTGCAGTATCATAAAAGTCATTTCAAAGCTCAGAAACGTCCTCTGCAATAATTATGCAACTAAACCAGCTATGGGGATATTTTGACAGATATAACAACAAAATAGTAGATAAGAAATATCTGAAATACTAAACAAAACATTAAAACAGTTCCAAACTCAAAAGTGCATTTTTAGCATTGCATTTCTTTAACCACTTTCTCTGTGCAATACCTGCAGCAATACACACCCCAGGTCACATCTCACTGTAGCAACATCAAAGTGGGAGTTTGAAAACAAAGCCAAAATACACACCTACACAATGCAATTACACTGTAAGAACTGAACTTTCATTGCTGTGCTGACAAAACAACCATAATTATACTATCTTTAATTTTTACAGCATCATTTATACAAATTATATTTAGCAGTTTAGTCCTACATTAAAGACAGCAGAAAAACAAGATTTTTTTGCATTATGCAGAAGGAAGATGAAGATTTCTTTTCTGTTAATGCTTGGAATCAAGTAGATAGAAAGCTATCAAAAGGCTGTTACTGTGAGGAGATGCAGAGGCCTCTCTCTGCACCACTAATGGTGAGACTGTCCTCGAAGACTGATAATCAAAAAGCGAAAGCAGATGTGGGAAAAATCTCAGGGCTATCCACCTTCAAGAAATGAATTGCACAAAGAAATACAGACCTGGGAGTTCAGAAAAAAAATCTCAGACTTCAAAAACTGGATTTTTCCGCTCTTCTGGTGTTGTACTCTCAGAGGTTACCTGCTCTCACAAGAAATAGTTCTCACTGATACAGTATAGCCTGTTAGGAATGAACAATTACTCAGGCATACCCACCAAGCTCAGACCAGAAGACAAAGAGAGTGCTAAATAGAAGCTGCTTGCTGAGGACACTACAAGCAGCACCTTCACACTATTCTCTCTAAAAGCACTGAAAACAAATTGAAGAGGAAAACTTTTATCACAGAAAAATTATTTCCCCTTCCCCTCCAATTTTTTCTTTACAAAACATCCCCAAATCAGATAGGGACCTGATATTATCCTGTGAAAAAGAGTCATGATAAAGGGTCTCTTGAAGCACTAAGAAAATCAGCTGAGTTAAAGGCTGCCTGGTGTCAAGCAATGTTGACACATAAGGTCATTATCATAAATTATCCCTGTCTGTAAACCTTCGACTAAGTATACAGAAAGAAAAGTTTATTATCTGTTTTCTTACCTGTGTAATACATCTGAAAACATTCTGCAAGTAAATACCTAGGGCAAGAACGCTAAGAAAACTTCTCAAGTCTCTGTCCAGTGCTAAATTGAAAAGGTCATCCACCCAAAGTTGAATACTTAACCAAACATCTATGCTTACTACATTACAGCCCTGTCAAGACGAATGTTACCGGGAATGCCAAGCAGAAATAAAGCACCTTTATTCAGTGCCAAAACACAAAGGGGACTAAGTGTGGACACCACAATCAATAAGAACAGGAAAAATTGTTACAAGAAGAGAAAAGACAGGGACTTTCAAAGTTTGTACTATCAGGATGCCATGTGAAACAGAAGCTAACAGAAATTAAGCCTGCTTTGGTTAATTACATCTTCAGAGCCTTTAAAAGCCCCTTGGACCACGAAGAACCTATGGGTTGGAAGGTCACTGGGTCAGACAAAGTGTTAAAAGTTGTGTTGTAGTTAAATTTTCGTATTGCACCAGTTATCTAAGAAGGTTTGGAAGAATGACACACATCTTTTTAAGTTTCACTAAGCAACCTAAACTATTAACCACAAAACCCCCCAAGGGACGCAGAGCGCAGTACTGTGCAGACGGGACCGCAACACTTTCTACTGCACCGCAACAGGTGGAGGAACGGAGCTTCACAGCAGAAACCGCTCTGTGGCAGCCGCCACCGCAGAGCCGTCTCCGGACACGAGGAACACGAGCCGAGGTTCGCTTTCCTCACGTCTTCCGTCGGGGCTGTCCCAGCAGAGGCAAGGAGAGCATGGGAAGAACCCACAAGCTGCCGCCGGGACCTGGGGAGCCGCTCCCGCCTCGCAGACGCTAGCGGGGCACCCACTCCGCCCAACTCGGTCCCTCCCGTCCCCGCGACCGGCCTTGCCTCACCCTGGCCCGGTAAAGGCCGGCCTTCGCCGCACAAGGACGGGCTCGGACCCACCGAGCTGCCCCTGGATCGGGGACACGCAGGCGCTCCCCGCAGTCCGTCGGGTCACTGTGCCGCCGCTGATCCACCCCCACCCCTAGGCAGCGCGATGCGGCCCCTCACCCTAGCAACGGAACGGGCACCGTCCCGGGATCCGCCGCACCGGAAGCGGAACTATCGCCCACCGGAAGCGGGGGTGTATGTGTGTGTACAACAGCGCCCGGCGCCGGCAGCTGCCCGGATGTGCGCGGGTTTCCCGCCCGGCCCGCGGCGCTGTCGCTATGACGACGCGGGGTCGCCGGGGCCTGCTTCTCTGCCGGAACGGTCCGCGCCGACTGGGCGGTGGTGGGGCGTACGGCGTGGACTTTCTGTCCTGCACCTTTCAGGCTACGAGGCGAGGGGCGATTTCACCGGTAGCAGGTTCCGTCGCCCGCCCGTCTGAGGACAGCCGCGAGGAGCTGCGCCCGGCGGGTGCGTGGTTTTGCGAGACGGAGTTCGCGGAGGAGGGGCCCTTGCGCGGGCCCGCTCGCTCCCTTGTAGTCTCTGCGAGGTTAAGCTGTACTGGACTCCACCAGAGCTCAGCCTGGGTCCCTAGCGAGCCGTATCCACGTGCAGCTCTTGCCACCGGTGTCTCCTTTTCGTTACTGTACCTGACAGGAGATTGGTCCTTCTCCAGGGAACCTGACTCAAAACGCTTGTCACTTCTACCCTGACTCTACAGGCATGTTGCCTTTTTCTGTCTGCTGAATCAGGGGTCACTTAGCAGCTATTTGCAACTGGCTCGGACAACAGATGTAAAAGACAAAACAGATTTTGCACAAACAGCGGTCTTTTGCACTTGCAGAATTAGTTGAAAGGAAAAAGTTCTGCATTAAAGTTTGGTTTCTTAATGCGGAATCAAGTGGTAATGATAGGGATAGCAGTTGTGCTTGGCATCACCAGAGATGCTATTAAATTTGAGGGAGAAAATAAAGGTTTCAGTTGGTATCTGTAGAGATAATAGGTAATTTTTCTCTCTTTTTCATTTGGTGATAGGAAAGGAAACGAAGCAAAGGTAAGCAGCCATGCAACGAGCACAAGCTTCTTCAGAACGGCTGCTGTAACTTCAAAGAGCCATTCCTAGTTTTAAAAGTCTCAGTGAAGAAGTGCAGTATTAAAAAAAAATGAAGAAGGCAGGTGTCTTTCCTGTGTGGATATGAATTTAATGTATTTCCAGCCTGGATATGTACTTTGAGTTCTATATTTGGGGTTTAGCATAAAAGGTAAATGAAATGCTACAAGTGGGAGATTGTTGTAGTGACTGTTCATATCAGGTTTAGCATCTGACTGCAGGTAGATCCATGTAAAACCAGTTGTTTTGTAGGTATCCTAGTCATGAAGGGTTTGCTTTTCCCTCTAAGGACACACAGCTGTCCTCAGCTTGGAGGCAGTGCATTACAGCAGCACTGGAAAGCTTCCAAAGCTGCAACTAGTAATTGAAGACACACCCTGTATAAAAACTACGCACCCTCCAGGCCTGTTAAAAAATTCAGGCTACAAAAATTATACACAGTGTGATTGTCTCTGTAAACTTTTGAAAAGATATTTTATTGTTTTCTGGCTGGCTTTTAAAAAACTCTCCTGAAAAGGAGGTGCAGCGTTTGTGTGTTTGTTTGTTTTTTTCCAAAGAGTAATATGAACAAGAATTTTGAAGTACCATGTGTATTTAATTTCTGATGTGATGCTGGTGTTTCAGTATCCTGAGCCGTGAGTAGGATGTCCTTGTACTAGGTATTGTCAAAAAATGCTCTGCTGCTGACAGCACTCCTGGTACAGATAACCACGTCCTTTTACTTAGCTGTGAAAACGCATGGTGGTGCTCAATCCTAACATTAATGTGCAAAGTAGTAATTTGACTAAGACTGATTACAATGCAAGCCCCAAACAGCATAATCCTTTCTCTGTACTGAGGAGTTTGGTTTGTGCTGGTACTCTGGCCTTACACTGCAACTAGCAGCGCAAAGAGGAAGGAAAAGTAGTGGAGAGATTTTAAAGCAAATGCATGTTCCCTTTCACCTTGATATGTACTAAATCCTGGGATGCTCTGGGATGAAATAAAATCTAAAAAGTGACTGCAAGTCAGATTGATGCCTGCTGGCTCCCCTCCAATACCTCATGTTCACAGCAAGCTTTCTGAGCGTTTGGAGAGATATATTCCTCTGCAAACTACTGAATTCGAGGAAGTTATCTCCTAAATTGATGCTCATGCTACATATGAGAAAGCAAAATTCCTGCTAGCAGCTCTTGGGGGTGCTAGGTAAGGATCCTCTCAAATCATCATTTAAAGCTGAAAACCTTCTGGAAAGCTAAAAAGGTTGTTTTAAGTGAAAGATGAGATTGCTTCTCTGTGTGATGTAAAGGGTTAGAAAGCAAAAGGTATTGACGCTGCAAGGCTGAGAAATGCTAAATATTTGCTATACTAAGGGACTTTAATGCTGGCTAGTCAGCATGGATGTTAATGTGATACAGACTTGAAATGGACCAGCATCCTAAAATGCAAGGTTTTGCAACCTCACTTCTAAATTGAACTCATATTAGAAAAAATTCTAGAGTAGAGCCCATATTCTCCACTAGGAATAGAAAATAGTTTGGTATCAGCATATATTGTCTTAGGCTTTTTGTTTTCCCATCTTGACTATTTTTACTGTTTCCTACAATATTTCATTACTTTTTCCTTGTCCTTTGTTTAGAATAAACTATAAAACAGGTGGTAGAAGCAATGATGTGTTAGAATGTCAGACTCTTCAGGTCTATGCCATTAAAGTGTTTCCAGCCCAGTGCAGACACATCTGCCACCTTTGCATGCTGTTCATGATCACTCCACTGTAATACAGCAGACAGTGTGGTTTACTGGACACTACCATCACTGTGCCCAAGACATGGAGCATTTGAATGGAAGCTCTGACTCTGAATCAGAGTGTGTGGCTCTGGGCAAATCACTGAGATGAATTTCCATTGCTCAGTAATGTGGTGTGCTTCAGTAACTAGCAGCTTGGCTGTAGACATGGACACATCTCCAATTTGAAACACATTTTCAAATTACCACTAGTACAGTAGGTCTCTGTCTGCACTTCCTTATCAGCAAAGTGGAGGTTCGATTAATATTTATGTAGTTCTTTTACTGGAGGTTTTTCAAGATTGTTTAATTAATGTTGGCACTGTGAAATACTCAAAATACTAGAGCCTTGTACCAGTATACCATATGATTTTCCACTTCCTGAATGCAACTGTTATTCCTCTGACACTATTCAGCCCAATTATTTTTATTTTATTTACTTCAATTCTTTGTATTCTAGATTATGCCCCACTGGCAAAGGATCTCGGGAGAGAACTGTGATGCTTTTGTTCACCAAACAAAACCTGATTCATCACTTTCCTTACATCACCACCCAGCTCTCTAGCTTCTCAACACAGACTGGTATGACTTCCCTTTAGGTAAGCTGTAAATCACAGCAGCTGTGTGTTTGTTTGGAATCAGACAGTGCTCTCCAGTGTTGTAAAAGTAGTAAAAACATATATAATCATAAGAGATATGTAGTTATCAGATACAGGAGTGCCTTCCTGAAGAGACTGAAAATAAATATGAAACTGAGAAACTGGAACGAGTTGAATTGCTATAAAGAGCTCTGAAAAGCAGTGAGAATAAGAGGAAAAAGGAGGAGGAAGAATTTAGGAAATAAGGAAAAGCAAGGGAATTTCTGAGATAGCACCATAAGGAGAGTAGGTGAAACAGATAAAGAGATGCACTTGCTATTGAAGGACCCAGTCATACTCCCAGTTCCTGTATGTGGCTGTGGCTTTATGCAAGAATTAAAGTTTATTTGTTCCTATGTTTAGTGAATGAGATAAAATTGCAAGAGAACATAGAGGCTTTGGGGGCTCTCTGCCAGCAGTATTACAAGGCACACCAAATGAAGTTTTGCAGGCAATCTTAATTTTTGCATTAAACTTGTGCCAGACTTTATGCAATATAACTTACTTGCTAAGACATTTGCTTTGCTTTTACATATGTATGAATATTTTTTTTAAATGGCTTGTGAAAAGCTTCAAATAAACCTGGCTGTGTTTTTGTCTACCTTAGGCATGCTATGTCAGCATATTTTGCTGCTCTTGGGTTTTCTTTGTAAGCAGTTTGGGATGCTGGCATTTGTCCACCCACATGGACAAATCAGGCTTCCACATTATCTGAATTCTGAGAAGGTCTTTTGAAAGTTTTAATGAGATGTCACTATAGTGGCTCACTTCAGTCCTCAGTTGATTACCACTGAAAGTTTGGAATCCAAATGGCTCTGTTAATAATGGGAGATAAACAATCATTGAATTCAGAATTCTTCGCCACCCAGTGTCAAATGCAGAAGAGGCTTTTAAAATTGCAGAGAAATGAAGCAGAAAGTTGAAGTGCTTTTAAAAAGACATGCTTGACATGATAGTGGTAATGCCACATAGCTGGTCTGCCCATTAGAAAACCTGTGTATTTGTGAAGGAATGCATGTTCAAAATTAAATGCTGAGAGATAACAGAATGAAATAAAGGTGGGGTTCAGTTCCTATTGTTTGCATGTAAATTGAAGCAAGAACTTCAGTGCTTTGCTACAATACTTTCATGATATAATTACTTCTATAATAGGCATTTCCACTCCATTTCCTATAAATACCTGTTACTGCCTACGGTTGTACATATATCTTTGTCTCTCTGCTGCTTGCTGTTATTTCTCTCAGAAAGAGCACTGAATACAGGGACTATGACTTGCAGATCCTGCACCATAGCCCCTGTCCTCAGCCTCAGTCAGCACTGAACCAAGCCCACAAAGGACTGTAAAGAAGTGACTCATGATTCTTTCTCCATGCACAGCATGAGAAGAGAAGCAGGCCCTGGAAATGAAGCTGAAATTCTTAAGCCTTATTTGACAGCTGGTTCATACTCTTGTGATAAGAAGTGGGGTACTGGCAAGTATTAGTGAACAGTGATGCAGCAGTGAGTCAGATGAGCCAGGCAGAACGATGGGGTGGTTGGGGGCTGGGGAAGATATTGTTTTCCCATGTTCTCTGAAGGAGTCCAGTTGAGAGCTGTGAGTTTACCCTGGATACAGGAAGAGAAAGAATTAGTTGATAGTGGCATAATTAATAAAAAAGATGCATAAAACAAGCACTGCAAGCACTTGTTATGAAGGAATCTGATAAGTAACAAAGGAGGAAACATAACTGCTTAGTAAAGAAACTCAGTGGATCAAATAAGTCCTTTGCAGAAAGGGTCTCTATGAGCCTTCTAAGCACAACCAGAGCACAAATTGCTTAGGAGTAGTAATCACATGTATATGCACACCCTTAGTTTGGGTGGACATCCATATTTGCTCTTTTCAAAGAGAAGAATTATTGAGTTCAGGAATTCTTGCACAAAATTATAGATTCAAACTAAAAGAATTGCAGTAAAAATGCTTGTTACTTCAAACAGAGCATTAAAATCTGAAGCTTCTGAAAAATACTGTCAATAAGCAGAGCTCCTCTTTGGCATCTGAGCAAAGGCTTCTGTGTGGGAGACCTCTCAGTTGTGACATTTTGTCTTCTCTCTGCTACATTCTGGGCTGAGTGAGTTTGAGAGGTCCAGTGTTGACACCAAATACAGCCACCTTAGTGTACAGTGCCACAGTTATGATAAAAGTTAATACAAATTTCCTTTTTTTTTCTGCTGTTTTGAAAACCTTAAGTACTTTGACAAGGGTAACTTTGCAAAGCAGAATGTATACAGAAAAACCAAACCCTTTATTTTCGTCTCTGCTTCTTAAAGACGTTGTGTTGAGGGTATACATTGTTAATAACTATGCCTGTGAACCTTGAGTTCTCATTAGAGAGAGCAGGAAAAAAGCAATTACTAAACTGGCTAGGCCAACCCTTGTGAACTACAGGATTTTCCAGTTCAGTGTATTCCCTTATTGTCGCTGCTGCAAAGTTTTTTTTTCATGTCCCTGACCACATGGCTTTGAAATTTTTCAAACATTAAAATAAAAAACATTACTTCTATTGGGTCAGTTTTTTTTTCTTTAGCACTTATGAATGCATGCTAGGGCTTGGCCATGCAACCCTTACAGAATAAATATTAGTGGGACTTTCCATGCTGGGGCTGAATGCAGACTGTGACGATGGAGTGATGCATAGAGGACCCTGAGCACAGACAGGTCTCCAGCTAAAAAATGACAATATGGAAGAATAAAGTCTGGTGTTCTTCTTGTGAGTCTCGCAATAAAGGTGACTATATAGATTTTGCAGTACTCCACAGAAGAAAAAAATAATAAACTCTAGTGTCTGGAATTAATAGAGTGTTTTGTGTTCCACAAGGCCAATACAGATCATTACTAAAACAGGAGAGATGTCTGTTATATATTTGACTAGACCTTGCTTCAAATTTTGCTGCCGGCTCTTTGTGAGTCATCTTCCAGCCCTGCAGCTGCCCTGACGAGTCCTTCGCGTCCCGGGAGGACACAAAACCAAACCAAAACCCTGGTCTCTCATCGGAATTTAAACCTAAACCTCTGCCCTTTCGGGGAGAGGGCAGAAACGCAAAGGTAACAGCGTGGCGAGCAGCCGGCTTCTGCCGCTCTAGCTGGCCGGGAGCACTCCGCGGCGCGCAACTGCGCGCAGCTTCCTCAGCCTAATTCCTACCCATAAAGCGGGTTTTTCCACCCAAAACTGCACTTTCCCCGTAAAAAAAACCGTTCTCGTTCTCTCACCACCCCCGGCCCTGATGTACAGTGGCAGGACAAGCACAGACCCGCACGATCCGCTCGCCGACGGCGTTACCCCAGCCCCACCGCCTGCAGCCGCTCCGTTGAGGGCGGGCCCAAGGGGGCGCGTGCGGGGCGGGGCTTGCACATGCGCGGAGAGGGGCGGCGCGCGCGCAGGCAGCGGGGCCATGGCTGCCCGTCTGCGGGGCTGGGGGGTGTCGGCGCCTTGAGGCGGCGCGGCGCAGCCATGGTGCCTCGGGCAGCCGCTCTGTCGCCGCCGTCGGGCACCGAGCCGCCGCCATTGCTGTGAGGCGCGGAGCCCCGCCGCGCCACCGGGGAGCAGGATCAAGAGGAGGAGGAGGTGGCGGCAATCCCGCCGGTCCAGGTGATTCCCCACCCGCCGCCTCAGACACGCGCGGGCCCCTCCCCCCGCCGCTCTGAGTATGGCGGGGGCCGAGGCGGGGGCGCCCATCCCTCCCACCTCCGGGTATCCCTGGGCGCCCTTCCGCGCACCGCGCTGCTCGCACTTGTGTCCGCGTCCGCCTGCTTGTGTGGTGGGGCTTCCCCGGCCTTCCCTGTGTGCAGCGGCCCATCATCTCCTCCCGCCTCTCCCCTTCCCTCCTCTCCCCTCCCTTCGCCGACGTTGGCTTGCAGCGAGTCGTGCGGGGTTACTAGAGTTCAAAGGCGGCGGAGCTGCGCGGGCCCCGGAGAAGGATGCTGGGGGCTTTCTGCGGCGCCGGTGATGAGTGCGGGAGTTTCTCCTGGCAGGCGGCAGGCAGGAAATAAGTCGCCGGCTGGGAAGTATGTGTGGAGGGGAACGGAGTGGGGGGATCGTGGAGCTCCCAGGCCCTAATGCTTGCATACGTGTGCCCAGCCCGGCGGTGCAGCTGGACCTGGGCCCGGAGGATGAGCTTCTCGGTGCTGCAGTCGTGACTGAGGTGCTGGCTTCGATGGGGAGGTTGCGGTGTTCCCCCATCCTCTCTGTGCACTGGCTTTATCTTCTGCTTTTCGCAGCCGGCTGTAAATATCCCCTGACCCTTTGTCAAGCTGCCAGACGCCGCACGGGCGTGAGGCACGGAACGGTGTCTTGTGCCTGAGTCCAGCTGGGAAAGAGGAGGCCCGGCTGTGCCCTCCGGAGACGGGCCCTAAAGCATGTGGTAATGGTTATATAAGAAACAGTCCCTCTGTAGTATGAACAAGTTGGGTTTATTTTTTTCTCTCTTTCCTACTTATGTTAGTCGTTTTTTTTGAGACCTTCTGTAGCCTTTCAAAATAGAATTTGTGATGAGAATTTTCTGGGTTTTTTTTTCCCCTGTGATGGAGAGTAGTTCTGTGTACTTAGTACACTTGTGACAGATGGCCGCTCTTGGTGGAATTCTTATCTTTTGCTTGCGCTACCTTTTTGGGAGTGCGTGTGGGGGACCTGGTGCCTAGATAACCTGGGAGGATAAAATGGAAAGCAAATATTTGGTGATTTGTTTTGTTTTGCTTTTTTTCTTTAATGCATGTGAGTATCGGTTAACAAGGGAGGATAGTAGACACTGTAGGCAAAAGATAGTTTTTGTTTGCCATCGCAGAAGGGGATTCTGTAATGTATTTGACTGGTAAATATTAGCCATTTGTGATCTCGTTCAAAATACTTTTTACAGAAAGTTTGTGGGTGTTGCTGTATTAATTTCTTATGCAAATTTTGGTACAAGTTTCTCTTGGCCCATTTTGTGGACTTGGCACTTGGATACTTGAAAGTTCTATTTGTATTAGAGGTTTTTGTGTGTGTAATGCACCCTAGAGATCAAGTCCACGAGAGGAGGAAGGAAATAATTTGTAATTATTCTTTGATCAGTTTTGTTTGCAGGTTAATGACAATAGATTTAGATGTTGGAAAAAAATCCTTTAGGATGAGAGCTGTTAAGCTGTTGCCTCGTGTAACTTTGGTTCATCTCTAATGTTGGCTTGTATTTGCCAGTTAAATAACAAGCTGCCTTTGCATGAGGGACTGTCTTCTCTTTCTAGTTTGTTTTAATAACTACAGTAAGAAGCTGCTGGTTTTTGAACTGTAATACCACGAAAGGATTCAGTTATCTCCTGTACTCAACATTAGGAAATACTTGTCTTTTTGACCACCGTTCTGTGAAAGGATTGTCAAAAATATTGCAGAACAGTATGTAGAGCTACTGCTTGTCCAAAGCACAGAATTCACCTTCCATCATTCTGAGGAATAACTGATGTTAGAGCAGCCTTGTTCTGGTGGAGATAGGAACTGAGCGACATGCCTCGGAAAAAATTATGGGGGAATTTCTGTCCCTTGGAGAGGATGGAAAGAGATTAGTGTCTCGCACAGGTTCAGCAGCTGAAGTCCATGATGCAGATGCAGAGAGATACATGCCAGTAAGATGTGAAGGAATGGGTGTGTCATGGCAAACTGTAAGCCTGGGTAGGATTTCATGTTGCACTCAAAAATATTCTCTGAGCTGTTTGCTAAACTTGGGTTAGTTTCCTCCTCTTCATATAGACATGCAGATAGCTTCTCTTTCAGTCCTCTGGAACTCTGGAACTGTGGTGATTTACTTTGAGTTAATTTTTTAGCTCCAGAGGGACCTGGCAATGTTTGATGTGGTTATAGACTGGACAAGTTTGCTGTCGTTAAGCTTTTTAAGTGGACGTTCTTGTCTAGCACTTTCAATATGATTCAGACATATGTGCCAGCACCCTGCCTTTACCTTTATAACATTTCCTTTCATTTTAAATAAGCCTTGCTGCTTTGTAATTAGTTGCGTACTTGAAAGGAACGTTCAAGTGTGAGTACTTCACCTCCTGGAGATTTTCTGGAAAGATTTTTTGGTTGCTTAAGTTTGACCATGGTTTAAAACGGACTTATCTTAAGTGTCTTCACCGTTTGTTTGATCTTTCTGTCACATGAGCCTGCTACTGCAGGAAGCTAAGCTGCCTGTTTCACACTGCTGGAAATTGATGCTCTTTCTATATTATTCAGATAGCTAAGGTAGCAGCATTGAAAACTTTATCAGTATTGACCTAGAGAAATCTTGCAAGCCTAATTTTATGTTTTAATTTCTTAACCAGTCAGGTAGCTACTTACTGGCATTGCAAGTTCTAAACGCAGGCTGTGTCTGTATCTGAAAAGGCTAAAAACTAAATGACCAACTGTAAAATACAGTTCATCCTGTCACGTAAAATTATCCTGGTAATAGCACATTTGGGTTGCAGGGTGTTTTGTGAAGTTTGTGGGGTATGACAGCTTTACTTGTGTGGCTGGTCTTCCTGTGATCCAGCTCTCCGAGGTTGTCACAGACTGCATCATCTTGGGCTGTCATTAATGCTGTGTGCAGGTCCTCTGGGTATTTTATCCTCTGCAGAGGAGCTTTGGGATTGCTGCCCAGATTTTCTCAGAATGTGCTGATACAAATGTGGTTAGGCAGGCTTGTAGGTGTAGGCTTGCAAACATGGCTGTGATGGCAAAAAGAAAAATGCTGAATAACTAGTTAATAAACCAAACCTTGGACTGGCAAGAAACTGTCGAGTCAGAAAGGACCTTGGAGCCATTCAGTTGGTTGATCCAATCTAGATTTTCTACTGAATATTTTACTTAAAGATAGTTAGTTATATTTTTATTCTAATAAATTAGATTCCAGTCTTTTAGCTGCCTATCTGAACTTGTCAAATCTTGATCTAAAAACCAGGGAGCCCCTCTCAGTGTGACTAGATTTGAACTGGTCATACGCAGGCAAGTGCTGATGCTATAGGAATCCACAGAAAGATTTTGCTGCGTACCTGGTGGATTTGTTAACCTTTGTTAACATGTGTTAGGCCCTGAGTTCAGTCACTTGATCTTATCTACTCATTATGAAAAATAAAAGACACAGGATGTTTTACAGGCTGCTTATAAATAATACACTTACTGCGTAATTGAGAGTGTGCTGGAGCTGCTCTTAGTGTATCGATGTACTCCAGAAATGAATCTTTAAAGAAAATTTTAGCCTCACATTTGTCTGATCTCTATCCTATTTTCCCTTGTATAAAACTCGCTACAATTAAAGCTGGAAATACAGATTTTTTTTTTTTACTTCTGTGCGGTTAACTGTCTTTTGTTGATTTAGTCCATTTTTAAATGTCTTTGATGTGAATATGTGCTCACATAAGTCCCTATGAGCAGATAAGAAGTTGACCTAATTTGGTTTGCAGAAAAAGTTGTTTTTTTGCAATGTCTTTCATTTGTTCAAAATGATTAACCTCAGCTGTGCCTTAGTTCACAGCAGTATAAGCCTTGAAGGGGTAGGAATGTGGGAACTTGCTTGTTTTCTAGGTAGAAACAGCAGTTCTCTAGTCCCACCTCCACTGCAATCTGTATTGTTAGACCAGATGGAGAAAAGCAAGACAAAAACTAATTTGTTTATTCCTGTTAACCTCTTACATAGTGAGATGGAGCAGTCGGTTTGCCGAGTGACTCTCTCTAAACCTTTAAACTGAAGGCTAAATAGTCTCTGATTATTACTTGAGTTGCTGAATTGCTCTAGAGAGCTACGAAAACAGAGCACTATTGGAAATGCTGACCGGATCCTAAGGTCGGTGTTAGCAGTGCACGTCTGCAGTGTTTCAATGCTTTATTAGTACACTTGGTGTGCTACTGTATCTGGCTTTCTCAGCAGAATTTTTTGAGTGCTGTCTTTGTTAACCAATTTAAATTGTATGGGACCAAGACATCTTCTGCTTTCCTTGCTACTGACTGCATGGGACAGAACTGTTTTGATGAATTGGTGACTCATATACTCTCAGAGTTCTAGGTTTGGTGGTTTGTTGTTTTTTTTTTTCTGCAGTGTACATCTGATAAACTTTTTTGTCCTGTTCATTCTGGTGTTTTTTTGGTTCTGTTCTTCCCCTTGTCTTCTCCCTCACAAACTGGTGATAAAGAGATCTAAGTCTCTGAAGAATGGGTTTCTTTTGTATTTCAGATTCCTTTTTTTTTGCTCCCAAGGACAGGACAGGCTTTGGGGAGTGTCTAAATACAGCCTGACTAAAAGGTCTAATTTTAGGTTTTGAGCTGTGACATAGAGCTTTTATGTAGTTACAGGTGAGAGTTGTATATTTTCGTTTGGATCTAGGTTTTTTCTTTTTTCCCTTCTTCAGGAAGCTTTTGGTGGTGATGCTTTTGGCTTCAGAATGTAGCACTGAAGCTGGACAGCAGATCAAAGTCTGCTAGTTAATGGATGTGTCCAAAGTATCAAAAATTTCATCAACGTGAGGAACAGAAATTAAAACTCGCTCTTTTGTTTTCTAGTCATTAATCTTTCGAAGTGTTTGAGGTTGTAATCCTGTAGGAGAATGAACATCTTGCTCACAGATATTGGGCTGAATGCTGCAGGATCAAATCTGGTTTTGAAGTTGTGATTCTAGCTGGAATTACTGTATCTGCTGACACCCAAAATCACCACAGAAAGTGTTAGAATAACTCAAATTTGCAGATATTCCAGCACATTTCTGTAACTGTTAAGTAACTTTATAATAAGTGTCCTTTAAAATGTAGAAACTCCATTCTGTTAATGTGATTTTTATTTTTTACATGCTTGAATAAATGGCCACAGATACTGTGTGGCCTCTTGTACTGCTTTGCCAGCGAATGTTTTCTGCCTGTGATGTGATAGCTTTATGTTTATATTAGTACATATACAAGAGTCACACTTGTTTAAGTGGCATAATTCACAGCTTCAGCTGAAATGGTAACATTTTACGTGGTGACAGAACCTCAGAAGGAAAATTCTATTAAAGGTAGAATGTGTCTCATCTTTAGAGGTTTGGTTCGGTTTTTTGAGTTTACTGCTAATCTGTTCTGCTAATGGAATGAGCTAAACCAGACTTCTGAGAATACTGGGGGGGGTTGTTTATTTTTTTCTATGGTGTTTTGCTAATTCTTCTGTTTTCTATAAAGCTAAAGAGGAATATGTTTTTGACAAAACGGTTATGTCAGGTGAGGAAGGGATTTTTGAAAAGGACTGTAGCATGGCAAGACAGAAATGTTTCAATAAACGATCAATTAGGATGGGAAGTTTTTAAAAGGTGGTTTTGGTGAAATAGCACAAATGCACTTGCACTTGCCTAGGATGTGAATTCTGAAGTTCTTCCTGATACTGTTCTTTTTCTTATCCTGACTGCAACAGAGAGATGTTTGAAATCATAGGAAAAAAATTTTGAAACAAACTAGTGGCTTCCCAGTCCTGTTCCTAAGTCTGTATTTTGGCCATATACGGCAGTGACCTATTTTTTTCCCTAACGTTTGAGCATTCAGCAACTCTTCTCATCGTTTAGCTGAAGGTTTTAGAGGTTTAACGTTGTGGTGGGCTTTTTTTTTTTTGTTTTTTTTTTGTTTTGTTTTTACACCAATCAAAATAATGTATTGCAAGAGCTCTCTGCAATACAATGAGCTTAGAGCAATGACTTTGCCTGTATTACATTCTGTTAGAACTTGGCAGCAATTACAGCTGAGGCTTTATTTAACACATCTGTGTTTCTAGTTGAGTTAATTTTTAAAGGTTTCTTGTTAGTATTGGATGCTTTGTCAGTCAGTGACAGAACACGCTACAGAGGTGCTTCTGGTATCCATTGTGACATAATGTGGTTTTCAGAGTTTGTTTTGCTTCTGTTTGAAATTTAGGTTTTCTTCGATAATATAAAGGCTCCACATTTCAGTTCTCTTAAGTTTTCAAGTATGCATCTATGAATTCGGGAAGGAAAATTTTTCAGCTTAATTTGGAGGTGCCAAAGGGAGACATTAATGGAATTCTGTATTTGGAGTAATTAAGGAAAAAATAAACAGAAGCAAAAATTTCCTTTTTGACCTGTATGTTTGATAGTTGTTGACTTAAAAAGGTTTGGCAGTTAGGAGAATGTCATTTGAAATCAGGTGCTTGTGGTTACTGTTCTTTTGACAGTGAAAACCTGTAAGTCAGTTCCTGCCCACCCCCAAGCCCTGATCCACTTGGAAAACTGACCTAACAAAAAAACCCCAAACCCCCAACCAACCAAAACTAAACAGCAGGCAGCTTAATTTTGAAGTTTTACTTAATTTTACAAACTTGGCAAAACCAAATATTTTTTTTAAATTCCAGGACTTTAAAATAATTTACCAGGAATAATTTCAGCTGCGTGCTGAGTATGGGCTTGTATTTCATCAGGCAGCCTGGTGAAACGCCATCCAATCTGTGTAGCATCCATTTAAACTCCATACTGGCTTTCCAGTATCTGAAGGGAGCCTACAGGAAGGCTGGGGAGGGACTATTGACAAGGTCTAGTAATGTTAGGACGAGGGGGAATGGGTTTAAGCTGGAAGAGGGGGGATTCCGACTGGATGTTAGGAGGAAGTTCTTTACAGTGAGGGTGGTAAGACACTGGAACGGGTTGCCCAGGGAGGTTGTGGATGCTTCCTCCCTGGAGGTGTTTAAAGCCAGGCTGGATGAGGCCTTGAGCAGCCTGCTTTAGTGGGAGGTGTCCCTGCCTATGGCAGGGGGTTGGAGCTGGATGATCTTTGAGGTCCCTTCCAACCTAAACCATTCTGTGATTCTATGATTTTTCATTCACACTAAATGCTGAATGCTGATATTCTGTAGTAGCTGCATGAACAGTGGTTTTGATTGTTCGTTCTAAGTACTTGCAATCTTCTGGCTGATCTTTTAATTTGCGTGGGGATGCACTGTGAAATGCTTGTGTTGTGTGGGGTGCCCAATACAGGGGCATCCCACACAGTGCTTCCTGCACCAAGGGAAAGATGTACTGTCTTTGGGATTTGTAAACCTGTTGCAAGAGTGCTGTAAAAAGTCTCTGCATTTACATTACTTGAAAAGTTAAGACTCTGGGCTAGGTGTGGATAAGCAGCAGCCTGATAACCTGTGGTTTAATGAGCCAATTTCAGTTTTGATCTATCTTGACTTGATCTGAATTAATTTTCTGTCATCATGCTTTGGCAAGGGTTGGGATAGCTTTAGGTGTTCGCATAGACAATTTATGGTAGCATCTTGGCCATGGCAACACAAATAATACATGAGGAGTGATGTGTGTTTCCACAAAAGAAGGAAGATCTCTTTTGTTGTCATAAGGGAGCATGGTTTCATTTCATGCTGTACTTCCATGTTGGATTCATAGTATAAAACTTGCACAACTGCAAGAGCTTTTAAAACTTACCCAAGGACAATATGAGTAAAGTCTTAGAAAACTGTATTTAAAATGTGCACTACTAAGTGCAGATTTTTCTGTTTTCTTTGGTTAAGATGCAGTTCTTTCCAGTCGTCCTCCTAGCAATTGAGATGGGGAGCCTTTTCTTAAATCTGACCTCATTTGAAAACCAATTGTGCTGCGGATGATTGTTTTTACTTGTTTGAATGGCTGCTCATGCATAAAAATGTGCTGGGTCATCCCCACTTTGGTCTTGAATACTTCAACGGTACTTTTCTTATCCAGCCTATGGAAGTGGTGGCTCACAGATACAGCCTGGGGTGAATCCTGTTCCCTGGGTGGGCAAGTGGCAGTCATAAACCCCGCACTTTCAGGAGCAACTGTCTGTCTCAGCTGAAGGCAGTGCTCAGACAGAATGTGAAAACTGGTCCTTTTGCTCTTAAAAATTATGTTGTTAGTGCCTGGATCTCTTGAGATGCTGTTGTGGTCAGCATTAAAAAAAAAAACCAAAACCAAACAGCCTTCATTGTCTTGCATCATCCATCTCTGAATGCAAGCTCCGAAATGAAATTGCTTTCTGCTACTCGGGACTGAGGATAGGGTCTTTTGTTTGTATGATTTGTTGTGGTGAATTACACATAAACTAGCAGAATAGTTAGATTATTGGCCCTTATCTAGAACTTGCAGCCCTCAAATTCCATAAACATATAAATTTATAGATGTTAATGAGTGCCGCAAATTGTCTGTTTTTTTTTTTTTATTTTAACTACTAAAAATATTTATTTCAATTGGCATTAAGGAAGCCAAACTATGTTTTTTTTAAAGAACTCTTTTAGTTGGTGGTTATTTCATTTGACAGGCATAGAAACAGTGTTAAGTCAAGTGGGGGATTGTCTCTAAATTTTGTTGGTGTTTGCTTTCTAAAGTTTATTGTCTTGATGTAGTACCTAGTACATTGTGGTCTTGGATACTACAGTAGTGCAAATAAGAATGAAGGTCTGTTCAGTCAGTGCACACCCTTTAACTGCCTTTATGACATTAATGCCTTTCTTCCCCCCGCCTTCCTCGTGTTATAGTATCACCGTGGAAAAATTACTAGCAAATTAACCTTTACATAGCAAAAAACAGAAGCTGTCCTGTCTGGATTTGAATTTAACTCAGTTGATTCATTTAGTCATTTGTGGCCACACAGGAAGTCCCATTCATATGATCACAAAGCCTAATAGCTGTTTGTACAGTGAGATTGATCTGATTACTCTTCTCTGTCTTCTGCTATTTACAGTCTGCTGCCAATTCACAGAAAGGGAAGAGAATGGCTGCAAAGGAGAAGTTGGAAGCAGTGTTAAATGTGGCCCTAAGGGTCCCAAGCATCATGCTGTTGGATGTCTTGTACAGATGGGATGTCAGCTCATTCTTCCAGCAGATCCAAAGAAGCAGCCTGCACAACAACCCTCTCTTCCAGTACAAGTACTTGGCCCTTAATATGCATTATGTGGGTAAGTGTATTCAAGAGAAAACAATACTCTAGTAGTGTTTAGTAAGCCATTTTGCTTACTAAAAGAATTTTAAGAATTTGGTAACAGCATGGTATCATATTGATTACTACAAATATCATGATAATATATTCATTACACTTAAGGGGCTGTTTATATTACACTAAAGAAATCTTGTCTAGACAATTCTCCTGAATTTTGTTATTTAGTCTTGATATGTAAATAGAGCAAAACCAGTGTCTGGAAACATGTTGATGTGCTGAAAGAATAGCACAGTGACTTTAGCCTGTGTCTGGCTGATGAGAAAGCTGCTGTGAAATGCTGTGCAGACAAGAAGCATTGTAACTTACGTCATTGACATTAAACAAGAGACTAGGGAAAATGTTGCCTAGTTTGGGCTGTCAAGACAACATCAGAAGGTTACCTTTCACAGCTGCATGGCTATGACTTTGAAGTTTACAGCCATGTGAACCATATATATGCTGTGAGTAGATTAGAGCAGGTGACAAGTCCTTGTAGATACACAGAGAAAACTACAAGACAGCTCAGAGAGCTGAGATTTGAACCTTGGCCTGCTAGTCTGGCTCTGGAATGCTAGGCATCTGTGTTTTGGAGATGAAAGGATTGACGTTCTGGAACCTGCTCTCCAGATGGTCATGTGATTCAAATGGTGACTGCACATGGGGTTAATTAGGGATTGCATCTGGGTTGTTGAGGGCTGATAGCCAATGAGTACTGCCTAGCTTAGAGACTAGCATATAATTTTCCCACTCTGCAGTGTTTCTTCCTTGTAGATGGGTTTGACAGATAAAGATGTACTGCGGTCAGCTAAAGGAAACTCCCTTTAGTTAAGTTGTTAGAGAACTGTGGTTTCTCAAAGTAGCATGCCCACATTTTTGATCATGACTGCAAAAAAAGTGTTGGCATCTGACTTTTTTAATCTGTTAAATGTTCATTGTCTGGAAGTTATACTCACTGCCATTAAAGCCACCTGTGGCTTTCTCTGTTATGGCTCTGCTACACTTGTACTGGGATAGCAATGTGCTTTTAGTGATTTTTACAGTTCTGTGCTCTTCTCAGGTGTTTGTATGAGTGAGCTTGTTGCTGGTGACTTTGAGACAGGACTAGGGTGGCATGTAACTACAGCTGGATTTCTCATGCACTTGTATGCACAGACGTTTATCAGCTCAATTTCTAATACTGTAGGATATTGAGATGTGGGTTATTTCCAGCTGCGATATGGGCCAACTTTATAGTACCTTATTAATGTTGTCGTTGCGTATGTATTATGAGATGCACCGATAAAAACCGCTACAGGTAGGTATTGTTACAAAAGCATTTCTCACCTGGATGCTATTTTAGTACTAAAGCAGTGGATTCTGACTTTGCACTCCTCATACAAGTAGTGCTTTTGTGCTGGTGCACAATTGCTCAGCAGTTCTTTCACTTTTTGCCTCTAAAATGCAGAGTGTCTGTACCTTTACTGCTCCAGCTAGTACCTGCTGATCAAGAAGGACTTCAAAATCATGAAACCAATTGCTTGTTTAAAAAGATTTTCAGGCGGTTTTCAGTGGCAAAACTTTGCCAGTACTTTTCAAATAGAGATGATTTATTTAAATTCCTTTGTTTTTAAAGCTGTGTCAGTATGAGACTGGACTAAATGAATTTTCATGCCTACAGGAGATTTTATATAGAGGTAATTGCATCGATTTACAGTATAATTAATTAGAATGATGTATCAAAATATATAAATTTGATTTCTAAGGAAAATAAAGTACTTTTCCACCATTTTGGGAAATAAGCTTCTTTGAAGCTGTGCTGGGGAAAGTTAACTGACAGTGTGTAATTTAAATAACCATTGACATGTTTCAACACACTAGTCTTTAGGATTTGTTTTATTTGTGGGAAAATATCCTGTTTATATTTGCAGTTAGGAAACACAGCATCAGCAAATGCTGTGGCAGCTTTGCAATATCAAACAATTGTTGGATTCTTACAGAGGCAAGATAAGACACCACATCATAGAAGTGCTTCTAGCAGCTTAGGAAATTGGGTGCATTTATCTTAGGTGGATAGTCGAGGAATGATCTGATTAGAGAGCTGTAAAAATCAATAAATTCTACCAATCTAGTTATTGAGAACCTTTTCCCAAGAGAAGGATCTAAAGCTTGAAGTTTGCTCAGAAATGAGGGTTGCCAGGAGTATCTATCTTTTCCTTTTTAAATGCACTCATTTTCTCCCCTTCATTTGACTTAAAGTTTAAAAAGTAAATTGCCTTTGATCAAGTGACATATGTTACAGCGTGGGTCACATTCCAGTTATATGGGAATATAATAAAATGCTCTAGGATGGAATTTGTCCCTCAACACAACTTTCCCCTTTCATATCTTTACATGCAATCGCCCTTAGCTGCTTCAGTGAAGGAAAGTACTCAGTCCTGATAAGCACTAAACCACAGGTTCCCCTGCATGAAATGTAACAAACTATGCATAAAGCAATGTAAACAGCAGAGGTGAATGTCTGTTTAGAATTGGTGAACGTAAACAGATTAATTTCATATCAAAAGAACTGCAAATAATTTTATTTATATCCTTTTTATCTGCTGAATGATGCTGTGGTTACTGTTTTGGCAGGTGTACAAGGTCTGTGAATGGCCTGCAGTAGTTACAGCTGTTACAGGTATAACCTGATTTCATTAAAATAATCTTGTGTAAATTCGAAGTAGCCTCTACCTCACGAAGGGTCTCTGCTGCCTGAAATGGCTTTTGTCTCCAACCTCTGTGTAGGGTAGAGTAGCACACTCTGCTGCTGCCAGATTTAAGTGCTTTCTGCTCTGCTGAATAGCTCTGAGAGAATAGTCACTTTTTTCATTCCTTTGATGAAGAAGGAGGAAACAGTTGAAACCATGTAATTTCCTCCTATGAAGGGTAAAGCAGTGCTACCTGTGCAAACTGGTAAATACTCTGAGTTAGATGGGAAGAGCAGAGTCGTGAGCTTAGCCTGCAATCAATCAGACTTAAGTCACTGTCACACTGGAGGCACAGAATTGCACTAACTACATGCTGTACTCTTACCTAAGAAGAAAAATAACAGCAATTTTCTCTCTTAAACTGAATCCTTTTTTTTTGAAAGGATAAAAAGGCATGGGGAAAACCTTAAGGAGTCTTTTTAAATACTTGGAACAGGTGTAAGGATTTCATCTTTGACAACTGTTTTCTGAAGTGTGCTGTTCATACTCTTATCACTTGGTCACAGTCACTTTATAGGTTCGAACTATTTGCTCTTAATGCTGTCTTTACGAAAGAGGGTTGATGGAGGAGAAACCTTCATAGCTTACTGCCAGGGTGTGTGCCGATTGGTCTGTACACTTTCCTTGTCTGTCCACTTTCCTTTAAGTTCTTGTCCATTGATTAGAAGATGTTTTACTAGGATCATTTTTTTCTGATGCCTTTCCTCTTAAGGCAAGGAAGAGGGAAGGGAACCCCCTTCCCTCTTAAGTGTCAGTACTCTGATACACGACAAGAAATGCTGTCTGAGGCTTCAGTGTGAGAAGAAAGAAGCAAAGCAGCAATCTGTTCAAGAAGCTACACAACTAAGTGTGTAAAGTTAATGCATACAAAGATGAGGTGCTGCTCAGATTCAGCATTTCTGGGTTTGCCATCCCATGCCTGCTGTCTCTTTCCTGCCAGAAGCATTTAGGTGAATGGCTAGCAGAACTATTTTCTGTGTGTAACTCTTTTAAAATGTAGCTATTTTTAACCACATACAATTTGATGACATGGACTTGTGTCTTTATTTCTTAAAAAAAGTACTTGCCATGTCTTCATATTTTCTTCTTAAAATGCAGTGTATGCTGTGGTTGGCAAATATAGAAGATAGGGAGTATACTCAAAATACAGCATACCCTTTACTCTCCTTCTAGCTCTAGACACTGACAATTGCTGTACTGCTTCCTTAATGTCAGCTTTTACTAAGCAGCTTTCTCAGCATATGGTGGTAACTATTCTGTGTAAAGCTGGTATCACTTTTTGGCAACCTGCATCACCTTTTATTTAAAAAAAGGGGCAGCTTGCTTGAAAGACACCTAAATTTTTGAGCTTCAGGTGACTGAGTACCATTCTGAAGACAACATGGTAATTTGTGTTCATAATTTAGGATACACTGTGACTGTATTTCTAAGGTTCTGCTTCTGTGTTCTTTCTCAGTACACTTTAAATTCTCCACAGATGTGATCAGTCCCAGAATTCTGATCATTAGGTATGCTATGTTATAGAAACAGCCTCTGAATCATATGGCAGGATGAGAATCAAAAGTCTATTTTATTTGTTCAGACAACACTGCAAATATCTGCAAGGAATTCAGTTCTTGGATTATTCATACTTAGTGTCTGATCTGTTAAATGTTTGGAAATTCAAGAAACAGCTGTTGAAGCTGATGGCAGTATGCTAGTAAGGAGTGAATTGGTTTGTTGGTATTATTTTCACTGAGATGTGTAGATGTTGATAACAGCGTTTCTGATCTCTGTGATAGTTGCACTGTGCCATGACTGGGCAAATACCAATTTTCTTGTGTATGTATGCTTAGATCTGTGCCCTCTCTGTTGAGAACTAAGTTTTCAGTGCTTTCTGAACATGGCAAACACTTTGCCCTTTAAAGTACAGAACTTCTTGGAATAAATACTTGTTGTTTGGGCAGCTCTGAGTGGGAGGGTGAGGAAGAGGTATGCCTTGGTATTGCCTTGCAAAAACATCACTCTCCGAAACTCTAATAGATCTTAAAGTCCACTATGCTTATGCTATCTTGAATAGGTACTCAGTCATGAAACAGACTGGATGAAAGGATGATAGGGATTTTGGTATCAAGTGCTCTTTCTGACTGGCTTGGCTTTTAGGCTGATTTCAATGGAGCCAGTTTGCTGTGAGGCCTGTGCTGAAGCCGCCTGTGCTGGAGCCACCTCTGCTGCAGCAGAGGTCTTCCTGCATGGCAGAGGTTCTTTATAACGTTGCTTTTTTTTAACAGAGCAGATGAAGAACTATTTTCACTCTCAGAAGGATGTTGTAGCCATCCCAGTGAATTCAGAGGACTGGGTTTGACTGAGTTATTCTCATAATGAACTGAGGATGTACAAGAGCTTTTTATCTCTCCTTTTGCATGACTTAAAAATAAGCAGCTGTAAGGGTTCCTTCTGGACTTGAGCCTTCAGTGAAGATGTCACAGAATCTTCCTGGTAACTTATGCATCATGTCTTTAACTCTGTGACCCTAAAGGATATTATTTAAAAGTCATCCACTCTTGAGACAAACATTTGAACATAGGCAGTTTGTAAAATCTGTGTGTAAATTGATGCACAATCAGTGTGGTGACAGATTATCCTGAGAGTTAGACGCTCTGAAATAAAGGTGCCAGTTGCTAGAATACTTCTGCCGTATCACATACAGTCTTTCAGAAATCTTTCCTGTGTTATTGGTACTTTGGTGCTGTGGCCAGAAAGCTGTCTGAGTAAACTGAGATGAAGACACTCCAGGGTTAGACTGAAATAAAATAACTGAGTAGTGCACTGATCTTGCACTGAGTCAGGAAGAACAGGAGTTTTGATGGTATTCTGTGGCTCATGACTTGCTCTTCACAGCAGGTTGCACTGCAAGCCATTTTACAATGGGCCTTTTACCCTCCTAGGATATGGACAAGAGGGAAGTTAGGGCCCTTCAAATGAATTTTCTGGTAGAACCCATGCAATTGTGCTGTTATTTTCTGGCACTCCAAGAGATGGTGTGGTCTTGTTAAGAACTGTTATGAACTCTTTCATGTGCAAAGTACTCATTTTTAGATTAAAACTGCAGGAAACTTTGAGTAATAATGTGAAGTGGACACAAAGGATTTGTAATCATGCAAATGATCACTAAAACATTTCATAAAAGATGATGGGATGTGACTTTGGTCATGCTCTATCCTCCTTGTATGCAGCGTGTCATTAAAACTCAGACACTTTTGGGAAAGAGGTAGCGTGGAGTGAGAGAAGCTGGGAATTGTCTTGGTGGTGCACAAATACTAAGATTGCTGAAAGGCTGCTGCTTACCCTAACAATGAACATTGCACAGTGAGAGGTTTTCATCTAGCTGAATCAACAAATAGTTGATGAAGTCATGAGCTAGTTAATACATGTGTTTTTGTCTAGCAATGTATAACTTAGGTTTTCTGCTTGTTACTGTTCATTTTCTCCAATGAGGCCTGAACCTGTACTGTCTTGCAGGAGAGGCAGTAGAAGTTTTCTGCTTCCTTGTGCTCCTGAGTGAGTGGTGGGTCTCTGTATTTGTAAAGTTGGCAGAAGAGGTCTTCTCTAGCAATCGTTACAGCTGGAAGCTTAAGGACACAATGCAGTTTCTTGGCAGCCTGAGCACTAGGGCACTACTACTGCATTCAGGAGAGAGTTTGTTCTGTCCTGCCTTTGTCTTTTTTTAACCTGTGTTAGAATGGTTTCTTTACCAGGATGGAATTCAGGTTTCACTGACCCTGCTGCTTACACTTAAGCAAAACTGTTTTCACTGGGTTCAAAGGCACAATACACCAAGCCCCAAGAAGTGTGAGTAGTGAGTGTGTATGGCCTAAATTGAGGGAAGGGAGTGCTTATTGAGATCTGGAGCTGGGAGCTTTGGGTGGAAGCGGAGATTAGTTACTGTTAACCCACGTTTGAAGGTTACCCAGTAAGACGACTGTTTCTCAAACTGTAACTGCTTGTGTGGAGAGTCTCTCCAAAGGGATATGTATTTTCAACATGTTTTCTTCTTACAGAGGAGGTGCAAATGAAAACAGAATGTAATGATTTAGATGAGAAAACTGCTGTGAGAAATTTTAATTTCCTGGTTCTTTGTTTAGAAGTACAATCTTGCTTTTGCTCTACACTAATTACATAATTTGTCCAAGTAAGAACAAAGGCAATAGAGTATTGCTGCTGGTATGTCTGAATTTGGGCTTGTCTGTCCTTTCTTCTGCAGTGAGACAGTTTGGTAATGAATTATTTGCCTTTTATTTTTTTTAACATGCTTTGGCAGAAGCAGTGTCAATAAAAATGAGGTTGGTACCACTTTGGGAATAGGGTCTCTGCAGCAAAAGTGTAAACATTGCAGTATGAAGTGTGTTGAAATCTCTCTCTCTTATCAAGGCACAAGAGGGAATTGTAAATAAGACTGAAAGGAAACTACTTCAAATGTCTCTCATTCTCCCTCTCTTGAAAATCTAGCAATTGGAGCAAATGGCTGCTTCAAAGTGAACATTAGAATTCCAGCCCAAACTCATGAGCAGTGGAGTTCATTGCTTAAGCTTCTGCAGTAACCTTGGCTGTCTCATGCTGCTTCCTGGTGCAGTGTTGTAAGCATCTGTGCTGTTTGGAAGTCCTCTGTTTGAAAGGCACATGTGATAGTAATCTTCTCATCCTTTGACTTGCATTTGGACTTCTTTTCTTCACTCCTTCAGTGTATCATGCCGTGGTTTAGTTGAAGTTGTGATGGTGTACAGAAGAATGACCTTCTGTCACTTCTTAAATAGTGCTACATAACATGGCAGTGTTGGAGTGCAGTTGCTGCCCTCTAAAAAAAAGTCTTCCTTCAAAGAAATTGTCCCAGCGCCACACAAATACATCATCACGTGGCCAAGAATCAGACTTTAATGTGATAAAATAAGATACAGATGACAGAGATTAAGTGCAAATACAGTAAACATGTATTCTTAGACTATTTATAGAGTAATAGAAGAATAAAAGACTGCATAATAAACTCCATTTAGTTCTCCACCTGAAGATGAGTCATGGGGTATACTGAGGGGTTTAGAGAGATCACCCCAAGTGCTGGAATGATATATGGTTGTGCCATGTGGGTTGTCACAATGAGAGAATTGTCCCTAAGCAGCCAAAGGAAAGTAGTGAGTACAGCGGAGATGAGGTGTTAACAATATCTGCAAATGGTGTGAGAGCTGCTGGAGCTGGCTCATGATACTGTGGAGTGGTGCAGACTAGTTAAATGTCTTCATGGAGGTTCTGCTGAGGAGTTCCTTCTGTTGCCACATGTGTTTCTTATATGTTTTTGATAAAGGAAGGTGGTGAACAGAGAAGATAAATTCTGTTAAATACGGCTGTTTGCTAAGGAAGATGACAGTGCAGGATACCTGCTGTGTTGTACCAACTAGAAGTGTATTATTATGTATAAAACAGTTGCCAGAAGGATGCTCTTGTGGTGCCATGTTTCAGGACCCTACAAAAACCTCAAGTCATAGACTCACAGAATGGTTTGTGTTGGAAGGAACCTTTAGCAGTCATCTAGTCCAACCCTTCTGAAGTGTGCAGGGACATCTTGAACTAGATAAGGTTGCTCAGAGCCCTGTCCTGCCTGGCCTGGAATGTTTCCAGGGATGAGGCATCTGTCACCTCCCTATGTGACCTGGACCAGTGTTTTGCAATCCTTATTGTAAAAACAATTTCCCTCCTAGCCTGTCCTCACAGTAGCAGGGTTCCAGCTCTTGGATCGTTTTCATACATCAAATGGACACTGTACAGAAGCTAGTGGTGGTTACTTGTATGATACTTCGTTTTAGTCAAAGAAACTGTCAGCTATTTCAGCTTTTGGAAAGATGTATCCTCAGAGAGATGTGCAACTTGTCAGCTATTTTATGAAAGTAGTTGAAAAAATCTCTTTAATGTTAAATTTTGTATTTGTTTATGTTCTATAGTTGTATTTTTTAAAAGAGAAGTAAAGGGGCTTTGTTTCTCTCCATCACTGCTGACATCCAAATTGGTCTTTGCTTGGCATCCTATGGATCTAACGCCTTTTCTAGAAGCATGTTGCAAGTTATCTTCTTGAAGACCTAACTGTTGGTAGAGTTTTACAGAGATGGCTTATTGAAGGTGGCAGATGTTAAGTAGCCTTGAAGTACTTCTACGTAAACACTGAAACTGTACCTTTCAAATATGGGACTAAGTTGTCAAGCTGTTTTAGAGTAACTGGTTGCCCCACTGCTTGAGTGCCTGATCCTAGAGTTACTTTGAGCTTTTTAGAAATACTTGAAATAATGTACAAACTAACTCCATTAAAAAGTCTATGCCTAGTGTTGCTGCATAGATTGAAGAAGCTTTGCATGTAATGCGACTAGTATAGTTCTGAATGTCAGGATAAGTTCTTCTGTAGCATTTTGGATTTAGCTGCAGAGGAGTTGTTAGCTGTTACTGGGATTTTTTCCTAAATGGCTTTCAGTGCTAGGCACTTGAGCTGACCTTCAGAAAGAGCACGAGTGCACTGTGTTGTGATGAAGAGCTCAGAAATAAAGATTAGTAAGGGTACCATGTACTGGGTTTTTGACCTGCAGTCTCTCTGGAAGAGGGAAGAGGATGAACATAATACCACTCAGTTCTGAAGGGGACTTAAAAATAGGGCTTTGTTTAAGGATCCTAATAAAGGTGTATATGAAAACGTGTATATGCTTATTAGAGAGGCTACTAAGCAGGCAGGCTATAGTCTTTAAAGCTGTATTTGTGTCAGGTCTTTTTCCATAGACTTACTAAATGCTAACAAGAAGTAGAGGAACTGCTGATATAAATACTCATAAATCTTAGGCTGTGTTGAGTCTTGTCCTTGATTTATGCATCACTAATAGCTTGAATGTGCTTTATATTGCTGGTGTGGAGAACAGCCTGTGTGTCTCCACGTCTCTATCTCAAATTATGGGCATGCATAAATGTGTCTTTAAACCACAAAGAAACAGCGGAAGAATTAAAATGTGTGATGTTAATCAGCATGGAAAAGTGTTCTGTGTGTCCTTTACTTGAAGAAAAAAGGACTTTTAGTTGACTGAGTTCAGATAGAGAGAGAAAAAGCAACACCAAGCTTTCACTTGGAAAAAGGATACCCAGGCTCATTTCCCCTTTGTTACGTAGGTTATGTTAATTTAGTCATTAAAACACTGTGGCTCAAGTCCATTTTTTGACATCTAGATATAATCTCACAGAAGCTGGTTCAGCTATTTCTGTTCGTGAGAAAAAAATGTGGCAGGTTTTTTTGTGTGCTGTGTCTTGATGAGAGGAAAGTGTAGTTACGTGACTTTCAAAACCAAATGAAAACAAAGATGGTTAAAGAGGTCTGAATAACTGGAGTGTTAATTCATGTTAAAATACTTGGAATTGGGTAGTGTTTTGAAATTTCAATCTCTGCTTTTTGTTACAGGTTACATCTTAAGTGTGGTGCTCCTAACTTTACCAAGGCAACACCTGGTTAGGCTTTACCTGTACTTTTTGACTGCACTGCTGCTTTATGCTGGGCACCAAATTTCCAGGTAAGAGTGAATGGCTTAATTTTGATTTGGGACTTAGAAAAGTTACTGATATTTCATTAATATCTTGTATAAATGGGATACATCTGCTTTTGTGGAGGCATTTTTTTTCCATTTCAAGAACCTAACTGTATCTTGCTGTTCTTTATCTTGAAAAAAATACAGAATTAAATATGCAGACAGGTGTATTTTCATTGATTTAAAAGGAATTTTGACCTACATTTATGCAGAGGGCAATGTCCATTAATCTGAGGAAGATACAACACTTAGCACAGAACTAAATGTGGCCTGTGATGTAGTTATCCGAGCTACTCGATGGTTTGACTAACGTACTTTCAGCTCTGGAGCATTCTACAAAGCAGATGGGATGTCACTTTTTGTGGCTCCTACAATGAGAGAAAATAGAGATGTGGAAGATGATGGAAGTAAAGTAACAGGGGGATTTATTCTTAAATTTGTCTTTGTTTATATAATGTGTCTTACAATGAAAACGAAAAGGCAGAGCAAAATAAAAATCCAAAAAATAAAATGCAAAACAAGAGGCTGAAGAACACTGGAGTTGAACAAGACAGAGTCAATCATCTTCATCTGGCTTCAGCTAAATCTGTTGAAAGCCAGCATAAACTGTCATGCTGACAACAAGTTTAATTGGAACCAAGGAGAGTGCCGTCACACTAATGGCTTCACATGGGAAGTTCTGAAAATATGGACTCGAGCCTGATTTATTTTGGTGCCTGCTGATGGGAAACATTTAAAAATGTGCTTTTGATTGATTTAAGTGAAGTAGTAGGTTCGTTATTTCGGCATCAAAATTGTTGTTGTAAAGCATATCTTCTACTCGGTATGTTGCAGTTCAGGGGAGTGTTAATGAAGGTTTTGTGGTGACTTGACATGTCACTGTTGTGACTGTCAGAGTTGCAGTTAATGATTTCCTGAATGGATGAGAGTGCAAGAAAGGAATTATGGCCTCTCATTGCCTGGGTTGGAAGGAAAGAGGGATTTTTATCGTCGTCAGGGGAGTCCTGAGTTTTTACAGATACAGTTTGTGGATGTTTCTTACAGGGCTGAAGGCTTACTTATTAGAAAAAGCAACCTGAACATTTTTATTTCAACACAAGTTCTTGGTTGATAAAGCCTAGTAGCAAATACCTATCAGACACAGGGCTTTGGTCCAGAACATTTACTGCTAGAGATCTTTATGCCATTCTGGATCTTCACAGTATTTAAAAGGAAGGGAGATGGTATGGATTTTGGTTGCTATGTTAAAGTATAACATGGTGTTTGGTTTTAATACCTTTTTTGTTTTGTTTCTATGTCATCTTAATTCATTCTATTGCTTTGTTACAGGCTTTATTGAAACATGTTAGATAACTGTTGCTTAGACTGTTTGGTGTATTCATAGAGCTTTATTTGATAATCGTGGAATGACTTAATAAAGACTTTAATTAAATCTTGAATAAACTGGCACCAAAAATATATTTAATTAAAAGATGTCTAGGATTCAAATAGTCTAGCACTATTCCCTAGCTATTTTGCAAAGATAATGTAGTTGCTAACAGTTTTGAGTGTGCCTACCTGTTCCTAGATAGAAGACTGATTTGGTTTGGAAGGAAGCACCATGCAAAGGGCTTTTAGCAGCACCCATCTTTATTTAATGTGGGGAGTGACAGTTGCAGTAGCTTCAAAAGCCATTAGTTTTAATACTGAAAACAGTGAAGCATGGTACATAAAATGTTAGTGGAGCTATTCCTTCTATTGCCAGAGCTATCCATTCCAACTGGTGTTTCTATTCAGCGGAGCGATCATAGCAAGACACACAGTAGTCACATGTGCAAACTGTTTCTGAGTGGTTTTTGTTAATATTCAGCTTAAAGCTGAAAACTTCTGTGAGTTGTTTGCATGCAATACCAGTTGGGATGCTATTTAAGACAGATGAAGAGGTCTCATATTGAGGCCAGTTTGGTTAATGCAAATTATAGAACAAGACCAGAATCAGCTGGCACTTGTGACTCTGCAGTGTCCTGGAAATTCTGAGCTGTTGAAAGACTTCATCTTTCAATCCTTTTTTCTATCCCAGAAATAGCTTGTGGTTCAGCTGCAAGTCTGGGAATAACAGTATGTGAATTTTTTAGTTAAGCTCTCACTTCAGACTTCCAGGTCTGTGTGACCTTGACAAATCACCTAACTTCTTCAGTGTTTGTTTCCTTATTTGCAAGACTGAGAATTACCTTAATGTGTAAAGATTGGTTAGATAATGTTTGTGAACACTTGCAGAGTTCAAAAAGGTGCTATGTTTGTATGGCAATTTGGGTAGAGATAATATACCATCTGTTTATGGCAAAAGAAGTCAGCTTTAAAAATGAAAATCCTGCTGCTCCTGACAAGGAAAATAGATGCTGGTTTTACTTTTAATGTACTTGCACAAATGTCTTGCTTAAAAGGATCACATCTCTTTTCCTCATTTCCAGCAATAAAACTGGGAAAAACAAATGATACAGTTACACAGAAAAGAAATGGTGCCATTAAACACATTGTTAATGCAAAACCACCACCAACAAAATCAAACATTGTTGTATTTCATGTTTTGTAGTTGAGATTATTTCAGGCATTCAGCCTTGCAGTGCTTAGAATGAGAAGATGGGGACGGAGCAAGAAAATGAACTGCTCCTTGTGGATAATCTTAAAATGCATTTAGTTTTAAGGTTGCCTGTAGACATTTAGAACCTATTTGAGTGTGTTTGATGTTGACAGCAGAGATTAATCAGCCAAAGTAAATGTCAGCAGTATGAGTCAATTAGGTCAGATAACCACTGTGCCTTATGTCAGTCAATTACAAAGCATGTTTTTAGTAACAGAAGACCTTTCTGCACTTTGACATGTGACCGTTTTTTGTTACTCAAGCACTGCATCTTTACCTTTCTAGAGCAGTGTTGGTCATGGTTGTTCCTGAGTGCATGTTAATAGTTCAGCAGCTTGATCAAATGAGGCTGGGAATACATCTACAGAATGAGCAGTAGGCAATCTGATCTAAGCTTTATTCTTACATCCTACTTTCTGAAATAATGAAGTAGTTTCAGTCATTTCATTAACTAGTAAATAGCGATTTTAGGATTCTTGTTTTCTTCCACTGGTGCAGTAAAGTGAACAACTCTCTAATGCAAAAAGCTGCTGCTTAATACAGCTTTAATTGATCAAAATTGAGTACAGGCATTTGCTCTTCTCAGCATCTTGTATGGCACTGCAGCTGTTCAAGGCATCTTCTGATTGGCGTCTGTGCTGAAAGATCCTTGCGTTTGTACTGGTAATAAGAGAATCACTGCTTTGACTTTCCTTATTCAGACATCATCTACAAATAATATTTTAAAAGTTTAGGAGATGTTAAAACATTGTTTCTCCAAGCTGCTTGGCCTAAAACTCAATGAGAGTTACTTGAAGAATTACACCAAGTACAGACCTCTGTATCCATGACTGAATTGGGTAGACAACAGCAAGAAATGTAGCTTGAAGGAATTTAGGTCATCTCCAGGCAAACTTCTGGTGTTGAAGAAGCAACAGTTAGTGCAGCTTTGTTGGTATGTCTTAGCTAAATTGTGTGAGGTCATCTTGCTACACTTGATATCCTGGATGATTTTGTAACCTATTTCCTAATAGATATTGAAGAGACTTGATGTTGTCACTGCTTTCTGTTGCATTCTAGAAGTAGCCAATGTTTTCATCATAAATTTGAAGGTGGAACATGAAATTGCTAATACAAAAAGTCATTTTCAGTACAGAACCATAGAATGGTAGGGGTTGGAAGGACTCTGGAGATTGAGTCCAAACCTCCTGCTAAACCAAATATGCCTTGATCAAGTTCCACAGGAACATGTCCAGGTGGATTTTGAAAGCCTCCAGAGAAGGACACTCTACAACCTCTCTGGACAGCCTGTTCCAGTGCTCCATCACCCTCACAGTAAAGAGGTTTCTCCTTAAGTTCAAGTGGACCCTCCTGCATTCTAGTGTGTAACCACTGCCCCTTGTCCTATTGCTGGCCACCACTGAAGAGAGCCCAGCCCCATCCTCATGACCCTCCACACTTTATATACTAATACACATTATAAGATCTCTTCTTAGTCTTCTCTTTCTCATGCTAAAGAGCCTGAGGTCTCAGCCTCTCCTTGTAAGACTCCAGTCCGCTAATCATCTCTATGGTCCTAGGTAGCACTATCCAGCATGTTGCAACTGGTGTTATTTTTTTTGTCCATGCTTTCAGAAGGTGCTTTCTGCAGGTGCATGTGAAATAAATGAAAACAAATGCCCAACCATGTCCCTAAAATTACATCCGTATGGGTGCTGGAAGGTGGAAAACAACTCTTGTGCTTAGTTATGTCTTGATAGCAAGGAGGAAAACTCTCACTAGAATCTTAGATGGTTTTTCAGTCCCCAGGTGTGTTTAATTGCAGGTTACACTCTGAAGAACCTGTTTCAACATACCTCCCATGTACGATGACACTCGAAATGCAGCAGTGAGTAGGCAGGGTTGTCAGCTGTGAAGAACAGACTTTGAAGTGTTTGAGTACTTAGAGATTTAGATCTTAAATTCCAAAGGTTTCTTCTTTTTTGCAAATAAAAAGGTGAGTACCTTAGATTGGAGTAGCAAGCTAATGCTAGAAGGGTGTATTGCCACATTTCTGGGGAGAAGCGAATGCTTTCCAGTAGCACAGTTACATATTTTTCTGCATTGAAATAAAAAACACAGTTTTTGTATTGGTTGTGGTTTCTTCTACTGCTAGCCTTGCTTTGACCACGTCTGTTCCCCGTGAGCATGGCTGGCTCACTGATACAAATAAATACGTAATAAATGAAGTGTCATGTCCCTTGAGCAAACAGGCTCTGCTAGCTCTGCCAGGTCAGATCAAGCGTGTCTGTCTAGCATTCCTGGCATGTGATGCAGCTAGACATGAATGACTGGACAGTGTCAGACAGATACAAACACAGGCTTAGTTGTGCTGCTGGTGACAGAGTTGGGAGTGTCCTAACAAGAGTGGAGTAGCAGACAAACGGGGAATGGAAACGGAAGGGTCGCTGGGGCAAGGCAGAGAAAGGTGGGAGGTCTGGATGCAAAGGATCATGAGTACTGCCCACTGTCTCATGGCAGGGGATTAAGGAGTCTCTGGAGATTACTGCTGTGCTGTTCTGGAATTGCTTCCGGGAAGCTTAAAATGCTTGCTCGTAGCATGAATCTCCCACATTTGAGTTGTATTGCTGTTATATATGTTAGTCTGCTTGAGGGCTGAGCTGATGGATGATAACCAACAGCAGAAAAATGCCTGGGCTCTTAAGGCTCTTACCTTTTTCTTTGGTTACCTGAGTCTTTGCTCCTAGACAGCCTTCCCTGAGAAATTACCAATGTCCTGTCAGATCTTCAAGACTATCTCACTGTAATTGTCAGTAATCTGTCAGTCTGAGGGCATGTGTTTAGTCCCCCAAGTTTCCCAGGAGAGAGCTAAACTTTTAAATCATGTTGGATAAAAGGATTAAGAAGCAGTTCTCTTTTCCTGACTCCGGCGCAGGACTGTCACTTTTCCTTCATACCTATTTTTTAATTCAATGCAAAGAGATCATTAACGTACAAAATACTCTTAAGTTTTAAATTGGAAAACCTTTCTGTCCACCTTGCAAATTGTGTGTTTTCACATGGAGCTGGTGAGAGAAGAAATAATAGGAAGAAGAACACTTAATAAGGATACTTAAAAATGGAATGGTGCTTAAGAAGCTTTGTCAATAAGCGGTTTCAGGCCACGCTCTAAAGAACAGTTTGTATATCCCAAAGGATTTTTAGTGATGCAAGTGAGTCTAATTACAGGTAATACTTCCCTTGCTGAAGTCATGCCTCAGATCCTTGCATCCATGAGGCTGCTGTAACAATAGTGTAAATACTGCTTTTTGTAATGTAGATGATTGACTGTGGCATACACTGAAGTTGCGTGTGTGGAATGTATACACTGCTGCTTTTCTGATCAGATGGATCTTAATAGTTCATGGGTTTATATTTTTTAGGGATTATGTGAGAAGTGAATTGGAATCAGGGTATGAAGGACCAATGTACTTGGAACCTCTGTCTATGAATCGCTTCATGACTGCTTTAGTAGGTAAGTGCTTTAAAGGTGTGTGGTGCAGAAGGGAGCTTTGCCTCCTTCTCTGCATTGAAACCTATGCACCTTTTACCTCTTGGTTCCAAATTTCTCATACCACTTCTGATATCTGTGATTCTGTTAATATACAAGAGGAATGGAAGGCTAGGTGTTTCCAGCCTGGCTTTTTCTATGCCATGGATTCATGCATGTTCTCATACTTGCAGCTTTCAAGTATTTTCTATGTTTGTTTGTCATACTGTGCCCCTGTGGTGTTTTCAGACTTGCAATCAGATTCAGAAGGACTGGACTGTCTACAATAATGTTTAGGTGGAAAGCACAGTAGAAATTTCAGTAGTAATGCATATTTGTACTGCAATGTAAGTGTTGTACAGGTATTATTTATTTGCCTTATGGATGAGCCTGTCATTCTGTTATAAAAACAAACAAACAAATAAAAAACCTGATGAAACAGATTTGTGGATGGGTGCAAAGGACCACTGGCTACTTTTTAAATTTTAAACTGAGTCCCAGGGATAGTTCTAATCAATGAGTTAGGGTAAGAAGTCAATACTACATTTAAATTGTGTATGATTAATGGCAGAGATGACTTCTCTACCTTTGGACTTTCTCTACTGTTCCTTTACCCTTTGAACTTCGACTGGAAGAGAAAAAAATCAGTGAGAAGGTTGTTACCTTATACCATATGCTCTGCTGAAAGCACATTGGAATACGCACACACCACATGTGTTTTGAAATGAAGCCTGAGACAAGCATTGAAGAAAAATCTTCCTTAATTCCTTTCACCAAGATCTATGGTTTTCATCAGATTATTGACAGATTTAGTGAGCCATGCACTGTTTGCAAAACTCAGCTGCTTTCTGTTTACTGGCAGATATAAATGAGTTTACAGTATGTTAGGTCTACCAGAGTATATCTATCTCCTGTTTGCCTGTCTGTTTACTTTGAAATGCAGCATTTGTCTTTGCTTTTAGTATTTTTTTAAATAGAAATAGCATCAGTATTTTTAAAGGACAGGAAATCTTTAGAAATAATTTCTTCTCTTTTCTGTATTTCTAGATAGATATTTTGCTGTCTTGTCAAGTGACACTAAAGGGCAAACTAAAGACTTCAGCATGTTTATGAGAAAACATTTCTAATTAGTTGTTCGAGCTTCTCTCAGGTGCAATGCAGGGTCCTATGATTAAACAGAATCCCTCAGAGAGCATCAAAAAGCAGCAGGCAGGCCTGGGCAAGAAGAAATCTGGAGACAGTGTGTCATTAAATGACATTTTGTCAGAAGCCAAGCTGAGAGTCAAGCTTGTTACGCTTCATCCAGGTTTCAATTTCAATTGAAAATAAATGATGAGGAAAAGATAATGCTGGTTTTCATCCAGTACAGTTCTAGATTGTACTAGGTGTTAGCCTAAAGTGTCTCCTTATTGTAACTGTTTTTCAGAAGTAGATGTATGATTATACTAGCAAATGTGTACGTTAATAATGGGGAAATTAAGTATCTTAGTTTCCTCTGCTCTTTAAAGCCAAGTGCAGTTTTAGTCTTGATGGTGAGCAGTCATCTTTGGAAGGTGGGCTTTGAGGCTTGACAGTGTTTTATGTAAAGATTAAACACCTTCTCAAATTTGTTATACACAAAGGTATTTGTCCAGTGCAGTCTGCTGTGTCTCAGGAGCATGCTACACTGGACTGTGGCATCCACACAATAAAATGAATACATGAGTGCTTTGCTCCACCATTTTCCTATGTGTTCTGTCAGAGTGTTGTGCTGCAGTACTGCTTGTGAAGTCGCTGAGGCAGGTGCATGGGGCAGTAATGGTGCTACCAATATATCTCTGGTTCCTGAATGTTCTGGTCAGTGTTAAAGGGATGATGTACAGTATGCCAGCCAGCTCACAAATTTAGCTTTGTTAATGATTTTACTCATTAGTAGTTTTTGAATGGGCTCTCATAGTCTTTTCTTCCCCTGCATCAGTCTGACCTTTGACTAGGATTACAAATATATTCCTAAGTGCTGGATGGAAGAAATAAATTGTCTCCGAATGTCTTGGATGAGCTTTGGGAGCATGTCAGCTGTGTTACAAAGCTGCATGGTTTTGGAATTAAAGCTGCTCTGAAGTCTTGCTTTCTCTTAGAGCACAACAATGGATTCTGTATTAACTTTAAGACATCCTGGGTTTTGCATAACAATTTAATGATGTAGCCACTGAATTTGTTAACATCAGCGTTTTAAAATAGGGGTTGAAATGAAGACATTTCCCTTCTCAAAGTGGCTGGAGCAGTACTGTTTTGGTTTCTAGTTGCATGCTTTTCATTAGCTTACAAGCCAAGAGGCCTTGGATACCTGTCAGCACTGTTTCACGTATTTGCGGAGGTTCAGGGAAGGGAAGAGAATGGGCAGGAACTTAAGACAGTAGATTTCTTCCTTATTGCCTCATTCTCTAGTGGAGGAGTCCTACGGGGAGGATTCCAGCTGTCAGATTCATTAGCTGTGTCTGGCAGTTTTAGATCCGCAGCATTTAAGTTTACAGAATGCAAACATTCATCTGGATTTGCTAGTCTTAGCAGGTAGAGCATTAAAACCTTTTTATGACTTGATATGAGGTATAAACTTATTTTTTTCTGATAGATCCTGCTCTGTATGTGATGACCAACAGGGTACAGCCTCACTTGGAGATAAACTATGATTTACTGCAGAGAAAGATTGTCTCTCCTGAACTAAGGTGCTGCTAATTCCCAGTTTAAAAGGAGAAGTACCAGTCACTGAAAACTCCATTGGAAGAATTTTCATGTCCTCTCTGAGGGCGCTGAGAATTGACAAAGTGCATACTTGAGGAAGGAGATTTGGGCCACCAGAGAAAATGCCTCTGTCTTTTGTTTTGATGGAGAACAACTCTCCTTCCCATGACAAGTAACTTTTGATCAGTGTTTAAACAAAAAAGGTGGAAGGGTCAGAGATTTTTAGCAGGAATGACCAGAATGCTGGCCACATCACTACTGCAGGAAAGCAGGTTTTGCTGTTGCGTGAGATGAGACTGAGCTCAGAGGTCCTGTTTTTTTGACTGGAGAGCTCCAAAGTGATCCCAGAGAGGGCTGGGTCATTCAACGTGTTGTTGCAATATTTTATTTCAGATGATGACACTCCTAGAACATGTTGGATGCTGGTGTTTGAATCTCTTTGTGCATGGAGTTGGGTTGCCTTAGTTACCATGACTCGCAGAAATCCTCACAAGCTGACTGTGCCAGGCTGCTGGATATTATAGCACAACAGTGTGCTAGTGGTATCTTAAATAGGGTTGTAGCAACTTGTGTGTGGGCAGAGAACAACAAAGCAGAGGGAGAATGCTTCAGAGCTGGAGTCTGTTGAAATTCTAAAAAGATGAGTGGAGTAACTTCCTCTGAGCCTTACAAGACCCAGTATGCTGATAGTATCTTGCTGAGAGCAGGGGTGCTTGTTCTGAAAAGAGATCTGCTAACTCGAAAATACATCTAGCAAATTGACAGCAGGACTAAACTTGAAAGAGAACAGTGTGAAGGAGGAAGAACTGTGTATGCTTTAGTAGGGATTAGAGATTGCTTTCAGCACAGTTGCAGTTATTTTGAAAGGAGTCCTATCCTATGGCAGGAAAAGCGAGGCAGAATGAAAGCAAAGCCTTGGCACTGCCGCCTCTTGCAGCTTCCCTCCCCAGCCCATCTAGAAGAGCTTGCAAGGTCAGCAAGCTTATTTAAACACATGAAGTTAGCACTGACATAGAGATGTTAACAGCCTTGATTTTGTTAGTCTGTGGTTTTCTATTGCAGAAACAGAGAGAGGAAGACTTGTGAAATGCAAACATCAGTGGAGGTAGCTCCAAAGCAGCTGGGTTTAGTACCATTTATTGTGGCTTCTGGATGGAAGCTAACATAGATAGTGAACAAGATTCTGCTTTAAATAATAAGCAATAAAGTTTCTCCTTGCTGCAAAATGATGAGAATTGTTCTTACTCAGACACTGTGTGTTTAACCCTAGTCCTGTACAGCGTACAACTTCCAGTGACTGTAATGGGAGCAGCTACTCTGGAGAGGTCTGCTCAAGAAATAACCACCCTCCAGATCTCTGGGTGTGTGAGAGATGTGCTCGTGCTTGAGTCCCTGCCAACTCTTAAAAGAGAATATAGTTGTTAATTATCTGTTACTTGCAAGCTTCAGTGATAATTTTGAGCAACTGCCTCTGGGCATTGTGAAATTATTGGAGTCTCAGGTGCTGGACTGGCTGTTCTGTTGCTGTTCTTGGCCAGTAATTCTTCTTGTCAGTGTAAATATTGTTGCTCTAAAAGCCGTTTGGGACTTCCACTTACTTTTTGGCATCGATCAGGGTGGCATAGGCACATAGATGTGTTTCAGAAAAGCTACTGCTGTGTGTACAGATAGAAAATGGAATTGGGTTTTGCTGGAAATGTTAAGGAAAAAGAGTGCTTGCTGGGTTATTCTCTTGATTTATTCCTGGGACTTCATCCTAACCTGTGTAAGATTCTGCACGTGTTTTGGGTATACGTCTCACTCACCTGTAAGGTGCAGGAGTGCACTTTGTATCCTTTGAAAGCGGCAGCTTTTGTGACCCAGCGAAAGATACGGGGCGGGGGGGGAGAGCCTGGTTTCGTAACATGCATGTCCCAGTTAGAACAGTCGTAATATGCTGAATGTTGATAACAGTGTTATGGAAAGATAACGTATTAAAAGACTCTTTTCCTGAAGGGGATAATCAGCTTGATTATGAAATGCCGTGTCCCGTTTCCAGGTCAGCTGGTGGTGTGTACGCTCTGCTCCTGCGTCATGAAAACGAAGCAGATCTGGCTTTTCTCTGCTCACATGCTCCCTCTGCTGGCACGGCTCTGCCTGGTCCCTTTAGAAACCATTGTCGTCATCAACAAATTTGCCATGATTTTCACTGGTTTGGAAGTCCTCTACTTTCTGGCATCAAATCTTTTGGTGCCCTACAACTTGGCGAAATCGGCCTACAGAGAGCTTGTCCAGGTAAGACAATGAACACCACAATTCTGTTTTCCTTGACTTGAACCCTTTTGCTGGAAGGAAAATTAAAACACTTTGCCGATGTTCTGTGCTGCTGTGTGCAACTCATGCTTTCTTAGCAAACCAAGTGTGTTACTATCCATAGCATCCTCTGTCTTCAGTTTATGGTAACTTATAATTTATGTGGGTGAGCAGTTGAGACATCAGTCTACTGGCCAGCTGAGCTTTGCTTGGACTCAGCCTGGATTTGTTGGAGAATAAGCAAAGAGACAAGATTGCAGCAGCATGGAATTTATTTACCACCTCATTAAATGAGCAATGTAATCCCTGTGCGTTAATGGTAGTAGTTGTTCATTTCAAGAAAAGCCTTCTGTAGGAAAAGTGTTTGTAATTATAGTGGTGTTAAATTGGGAGTAACACTGAAGCTGATTTTTGACTGTGAAAGTCACTGATGGAGTGACTTGTAATTTGCAGGCAGTGATCTCAAGGGGCTGTAGTATTTTCTTCAGAATAGCAGCATTGCTGCTCTTCTGTTAGATGTCTCAGCAACAGAAGACTTTCTGGATGTGTATCCATTTTGTTAATGCTGTGACATCTGATACATATTTAGTTGAAAAGATTTCATTAATGGTGCATCAGCATCGCACCTCACAATTTTAATGTAAAAATAAAATATATGAATATATGCATCCTTCTAGCTATTTCAGTGTAAAAAGATTGATGCTTGCTTGACTTCTCACTGACCTGTTTTAGCTTTTACCACTTTCTGGGGTTTTTTAAGCCAAGCCACTGTCTTCTGCTCTGCAGTCCGGAAGCAGACTGAAAACTAAGTCATTAAGCTCTTTCAAAGCCCTCTTTAAAGCTTCTCTTTGCTGTCATATCTGTCATACACAAACAAAAACTTGGCAGCAGTAGGTGTCTGGTGTGCCAGCGTCTCAGACTGTCATGTTGATTATTACTGTCTGGTTATTTATTTTATATATAATTGGTCTTTGGGGCAGGATTATCCTTCTGTGCTTGTAGGGCACCTAGCATGGTCTGACCTTATCCAGCACTAGCTTGTAGATTTGCTGATTAATTCAGGAGCTAACCAGCAAAGCTTCAATATCCTTGTTTTCCAGTGAGGACAGTCATGCTTTCTGTATCCTTAGTGGTAACATTTGCACAGCTTTGTACAGCTGGAGGACTCGCACCTGGTTGGAACTAGCAACTCCGTTTTCCACAGGCGTGAATGGATGCAGAGTTTATCTCCCCGAAGTGAAATGCAGATCGGATGTGGATTTGAGAGTCATGTATCTATTTTTTATTAGATATGTTTAAAACCCTAAAAGGTCTCATGAATGTTTTAATTGCAAATGCATTCCAGGATGAGGGGAGAAATAGTTAGGGTTTTGCTGATTTGTTGTTGTTGTTTGTCAGTATTTTATTCTAAATATAGCTATTAAACAAGCCTTCTCGTCTCAAGGCTTGCTTGTCATGTCCACTGACATGACAAATTCACTTGCAAAATATATTCCGAGGTTAATCATTATATTAAATCTTTACATCGCAGACTATAGAATCACAGAATCATAGAGTGGTTTAGGTTGGAAGGGACCTCAAGGACCATCCAGCTCCAACACCCTGCCATAGGCAGGGACACCTCCCACTAGAGCAGGTTGCTCAAGGCCTCATCCAGCCTGGCCTTAAACGCCTCCAGGGAGGAAGCATCCACAACCTCCATGGGCAACCCGTTCCAGTGTCTCACCACCCTCACTGTAAAGAACTTCCTCCTAACATCCAGTCTAAATCTCCCCTCCTCCAGCTTAAACCCATTCCCCCTCGTCCTGACATTACTAGACCTTGTCAGTAGTCCCTCCCCAGCCTTCCTGTAGGCTCCCTTCAGATACTGGGAAGCCACTCTAAGGTCTCCTCGAAGCCTTCTCTTCTCCAGACTGAAGAGCCCCAACTTTCTCAGCCTGTCCTCGTAGCAAAGGTGCTGCAGCCTTCTGATCATCTTCGTGGCTCTCCTCTGGACCTGCTCCAGCAGTTCCATATCCTTCTTGTGCTGGGGGCTCCAGAACTGCACACAGTACTCCAGGTGGGGTCTGATGAGAGCAGAGTAAATTATATTACAATGTTGTGATCTGGAGGAAGAAGTATTACTTGTACATGGCCTTTGGATACTGGTCCATACTCTCTCTCCTTTTTCTACAGGAGGCATAAAGTTTTTTTTTTGTCTTGGAAATGCAGTGAAAATGGCCCTGGATTTATAATGCAGTGGCATGTGCTGCTTTTCTAAATGCACATAGTAGAGTGTGGATTGGAATGTCAAGCTTTGCAAGAGTGGTTTTTGCATTGTATTGACAATATGGGAGAAGAGGATTTTAATTTCTGAAGAGCTTGTGCCTCTTTGCCTGTATTCCTGAAACAGGGCAGAAGAAAATCATTGGTTTGTAGTATGCTTATATGACTGGTTTCCACTCCACTACAAATTAAGCTTAGTATGCTTATTCCAGGTGAGACAGTGGCTGTTTTCTCCTGAATATTTTCCTACTTGTATTTCCATTGCTCTGGCTTTGTGTAGTTACTGGTTTTTAGTGGTGCCTTCATCATGGTGTTTGTGAGTTTACTACTGTTTTAGGCTACATTTAATTGCTGTTTTGATATCAGTGCCAAAACTTAGTGGACACTGGGATATGAAAGATCAGGTGTGTTGCCTGTGACAATTCTTAACAGGTGGCCAAGGTAGCTTTTTGTGTGTATATTTCAGACTGTGGCTAATGGCATAATTAAAGAGTAGATCTAGATCCTTGGCTGCCTATTTGCAGCAGAAGATGCCAGAAATACCTCACGGTTATGAGTCTACATTATGAGCATAGCATGACCCTTTTCCAGTGTGGTGGAGGACTCTGCCAGAAGCTGCACAGGATTGCTTGCATTGGTCTCAGGCCAAGGGAGTCCCCCTGAGGGCAGATGCACTTGCTTCACAAGTCTGTGTGCAGAGCTAAAAGCTGGAGCTTGGCAGCGTACTCTTGCCAGCAGCATATTGTTTGTCAATCAGCCACATAGTGCAGCAATCCCCTTCAACATAGTATCCCTCATGCTTGTCATGGAAGACTTAAGTAGGCAGCTATTTAAGCATTTGCTAAAATTTGCTAGCCATTATGGATGTATGTCATTGTGGGAAGCAGGTGATGAGGAAATGGTAGTTATCAGTGATTTGATTTTGACCTTTCCTATTAAATCCAACTATATGAGGTTCCATCTTCTTGGAAATGACTGCATTGTGATTTCATTTTTGCATTACAAAAGAAGTAATCTGAGCTTCAGAGTATTGAAATAACTCTTAAGCATGAATTTCAAAATGCTTCATGGATTAGGAACAACCATAAGTTCTTTTTGAGATACTTAAACATGTATGAGATACTGAGTTTTTCCTTAAACAGTAGAGCAGAGCAGATGCACTGCACTGAAGTGATGTGGTTCATCTTTCAGTATCTAGTGTGTGCAGTGACTTGGTAGTAGCTATAGACAAAACAGCATTGCTGTGACTTAAGCTGGACAGAAAGATCTGAGAGGGTTGTATATGTCCTCATCTCTCCTGCTGTGAGCAGGCTGCAGGCAGCAGCTCTAAGCAACTCATTCTTAGGGAGAGACATTGAGTTGCTCTGATAGTTGCTGCGCAGTCAGATACTTGTCTCCAGACAGTGGTAATATGTCACTGTTGAAACTGGGCTCACCGTTTCTCAGACTGCAGTTTGATGTACCTCTTTTCCTTTGGGGTGGCTAATGCCATGTGAACTAGCATTAGCTTCTTTGTGGCTATGCTGTTGACTATCCTTTTGTTATCAAATCACCAGTAACATACTGTATTTTTCTCTCTTGCCCAGGTGGTGGAGGTGTATGGTCTCCTGGCTTTGGGAATGTCTCTATGGAACCAGCTGGTTGTCCCAGTTCTTTTCATGGTGTTTTGGCTTGTCTTATTTGCTCTTCAGATCTATTCCTATTTCAGTACACGGGACCAGCCTGCATCGAGAGAGAGACTCCTCTTCCTCTTTTTGACAAGGTAACTGACTAGTCTGCAAATAGCCCATTTTCTGGTTTGGCTATCTTCTAAAATGAATATCTGCTCTTTTAGAAACTAGTTAAGTAGATTGCCTTTATTGCATTTGAATACTCACCAAATGTTTGTCCTTATCAGAATGCCCTTATATGTAAGCCCTGTTAAGCTTATCCTTCAGAGGAATGGATCCTATTCAAAACAGACAGCATAAGCAGAACCATGGGAGCATTACCAGAGAAAGCAAAATATTCTTTTGGTGAGGACATAGCTGTAATTGGAACTTTGGCACAAAAGTTTTTTTGCAGTATACAAACTAATTTGATGTTTCAGCTAAAGTTCATTCCAACTGATGTCTTATTCATGATTGTGTTGCTTTCTGAGCCCTTTGTCTTGTTTCTTCATTCTGGTGTAGGACACATTCTTGAGTTCATTCAAAGAGCTGAATTAGGTAACTCTCAAAGTAACTTTTGCTCAGCAGAGCTTTAAAGGCCTTCCTGAAAGCTGGGTGAAAACTGGTTGTAGATTAAAGGTGAGTGGCCTGTGTTAGTGCTTTTATTGAGAGAAAGGCAGCACTTGAAGAGTATTTCTGATTGGCCCCTATATGCCTTTGTTGCTGGTAACTAGAAATCACAGCTCACAAAAGGAGGCGGCAGCATAGGACAGAGAGGAACTGAGTGTGTTGCAGAAGCTGGGTTAGGCAAATCAGATAGGGTAACAGTGGGATGGGGAGAAAATAGGTAATGGTTGTCCAAACACACAGGTCACATGGGACGTTATTTGGAGATGATGAATCATTAGTTCTCCCATCTGAATAAGTTGCTCATCACTACAGCTTTCCTGTCAGATGTTCCCATTGCTTATCTTTCTCTTGCTTCTGTGTGTGTATATATCTATGCTGCCGTAGTGCAAGCTTTCAAAAATCATTAAGGAGAAGAGAATTTATTTAATACAGTATTAAAACTGATTACAAGCATCACGCTGCATTACATAAAAGCACTGATTGTTCTTACCTGGTTAACTAAACCATTAGTGTCTGAAGTTCTTCTTTCTCTTCATCTCTGCTGCAATTTTAGTTTTGTTACAACAGAGTGCTGCATTTAGCAGTTGGAGCTGGTGGAGCCTATCCTTTTCCTTGTGAATAGGTTGAGTTTATTCCTACACCAAATTGTTGGACTTGACAAAACAGGGAACTGCCTTTTCAGGCTTGCACTGGCTTGAGCTGAGTGAATGAGTACTAACTGATCTCTGGAATTCTTCCTGCAATAAGAAAAGTGCAGAAGAACTCTGCGAATGTACTCAGCATTCTTAGTTCTGTCACAGTACAGAAACAAGCAGTGCTTACTCATCTTAAAAACTATGAACTCAAGTAGTACCACTAACAGCCTTTTTTACCTGTCAGAAGGGAGCCAAATTACCTTGTCAGGCCAGTTAATAATGAAGTGTTATCTGTTCCACAAATTGGAATAAAAATGTGCTCTTCCATGGAAGTGAGTGAATTCTACATCTGTGCCCTTTAAGTGTAATGATTGCTTAAAATAGTGTGGCTGGATTCAGGTGAGAGCAGTTAGGATGTGCAGAAAGCTGTGTCTGGTCTTCCTGAACACATCAGAGTTGGCTGTGCTGGCTCGGACCAAATACAGATCTAGCCTAGGATCCATTTTCCAGCAGTGTGCTTAAATGGGTGTCTGGAAAGATACCCTCCCATAGTATGACAAACAGGGTGCTGCCCAGTACCTATCCAGTCCCACATCCACCTTCAGCTGTTGGCTTGCATTTGTTGGGTGTGGTTGATGTGTATTCAGTAGCCCTCTAAAGATTTCGATCAGTTTGTACTTTCTGCCCTTGAACGCATGTACTCTTGTGTCATTTGAAAGATCCTGAGGCAAGGAGTTTCACAGCTTAACTTGGTCTAAATGATGAAAAATCCATTTTGATTGTTTAAATCCATAGTTTGATTGAATGCCCTCAATTCATGTGTTGGGGCAGGGTAGGAGAAGACCAAACCGTTCTGGTTTGCTTTGTTGTTTTTTCTTCTCTTTAAAACTGAGAGTAATGTAATGTTCTAGCTTAGACTGGAAAGCTGTTGCTTGTATGCTTGCTGTTTAAAAACTGCTCTGTACATTTCATTATCCTTGCTGTTAACTCTCAGTGTTGTCCATGAGTATGTAACTGCTGTGATTTTGGAGAAGCCTTGACAAGTTCAGCTCTTTGAGACCATTTACAAACTTGTGCTTGACACACAAACATAACACTGGGACAACCCCAGGCTTCTCTTTGAGCTCTTAAGCTCCTCTGGGACACTTGCATAGCAGATCATCTGGAATTAAGTTTAGGAAGGGTAATAAAACTACTTTGACAAAAAAGGATTTGCCATCAGGCGAAAAAGGCAGGATTCTTCATTTCTGATAGTATTTTGAAGCAAAACTTTGTGTTCCTCGAATATTGTTCAGAAATAGCTGGTTTGAATACTGTACTTCTCACTCCTTCATCTGGAACATGTAAAAGCTTCTTCAGCCCTGCTTGATTTGGTAAACAGGCAGAATCTGGTGGCTTACCAGAAGCATTGCAAATAGTGTATGCAACCACATCAACATTTTCTGTTGTAACTTATTTTCAAAAGAGATATCCTGTTAACGTAGTCATTAGGAGAGACAAATGTCTTTTGGATAACTTTTGTTTATTTTTGAAGCATGTGCTTCCTCAAAACTCTTCTCTTGGGGCACTGGACTAGTTCACTCTCCAGTTTGTTAGTTATCAGGACATGTTTTGACCACCATAACTTTTCTTGAGACCAGATGAACCAAGATTTTTTTAATAAATATTGGTGTTGAGATATTCCCTTGAATTATGTATATGAAGATTTCCAGATGTGTAACCCCTGTCTGACAGCTGGTTTGTTTTTTTAACCCAGTGTTGGGGTATGCAGGTGCATTGATAGGCACTCATGTAGCTCTGGCAAGTTGTGTTTCAGAAGCCTAAGTACTCTCTGAAGCTTAGGCTGCCCCAAATATTGTAGTGTCCAGGTCAGGAGAAGAGTAGCCCTAAGATGAAGGAGCTAAAGTTATGAAGCCATTCTTAGCATCATCAAATGTATTCTGGGGTCTCAGCCTTTGGAACTTTGCTGCTAGCATAGGAGAGGAAGGAGCCAGCTGAGGAAATATTCTTCACTCTCTTTGCTGCTTCTGGCTCAGCTATTTGAAAAACAGGCATTGCCCTCCTGAGCTTGATGTGAACGCTACCAAAAAGCCACAGTCTCCAAACTGCCTCATTTTGATGTTTGCTTACACCATTGTGGGCCTCAGTGGAAAGTGCCTTAGTGAATGAATCTTTAAATCGGTGTTTCTAGTAGCTGGCTAAAATTTCAATGGGCGGCTGTGGTGCCCGTGGCTGACAGATTGGCTTGAGCTATGGGAACCCTATGGCAGCAGGACAGTGCCGCCCTGTGGCACAGGCTGGAGGGAGATGGAGAAAACACTGCAGCACAACTCCGGCTCCAGACAGAAGACAGCATTAACTGGGGAGCTGAGATGAAGTGTGTGTTGGAAAGATATGACAGGATACTTTTTTCTTTTCTTAGGAAGATTTCATGGTGGTGTAGATTTCATTAACCTAGCCCAATTGTGCATTGAAACCAGCATGCACCATTAACAGGGAAAGGGGAGAGCTTATTATATTGCTTCTAATTGATGGACCTTTTGTTTTTGTTTTTCCCCTCTCTCCTCCCAGTATTGCTGAATGCTGTAGCACTCCATACTCACTGCTGGGCTTGGTCTTCACAGTCTCTTTTGTTGCTTTGGGAGTCCTGACTCTCTGCAAGTTTTACTTGCAGGGCTACCGAGCGTTCATGAATGATCCTGCTATGAACAGGTAGGTGTCTTATGCCTAGGGTCTAAAAAGAAGCATACTGAGGAGGTTTATATAGAAATACACAGGTTGAATTGTAACTTTTTAACTTACAAAGTGTTGGGTCTCCTTGACAACCTTCTTGTATGGTAGTTTGTGTGCACTAGAGGGATTTGAGGTAAAACCATAGCTTCTCACGAACTTCTTAGGAAGTGCTTCATTTCTGCAACAAAGAGCTCTTAGGATTTGAAATTGCGCACTCTGATTGTCTTAGTGCTCTCGTTCACAGGAGTCACTGGGAAATTTTCAAATGCTTGGATAATATAAACACTTCATATTTCCATTTTCTCATTTACTGTCATTTGCCCTGTAGTCATGTGTGAAACATTACTAATCTGTGTGGCTTGTATGGAGTGCACATGAATTAGACAAATAGAGAAACTGCCTTTTCTTAATACTTGTCCCAACTTGTCCCGTATGAAATTGGGATCCTGGTTATGACACTACTGTTCTTAGTTATTCCAGCTCTTAACTCTGTAGAATATACAGACCACATGCAAAAGAACATTTTAGATTTTAAGATGTGGAAGCTAAAATGGTATAAATCATTATTACTCAGGAGCAATCTACATGAAAGTCTCTTTTGAGGAAGCATGTGGTGCTGGATGATCTGTACTTAACTGCATCAAATCCTGGTGCTAAATCGTGCTCCTTGAATGTATTAAATTCATGCTAAGGCTCCAAGTCAAAAAGACATTGACAGATGCACTTGGTGTAGGCACAGAAAAAATATATTCTTGTTTATTATTGACATCAGTAAAGGGTAAAATCAGTGACATTTGAAGGGTTGTGGCAGCAATAGCTTATTTCCTGGTGTTTCTAGACATAGTTTTGAACCAATGTTGGCAGACAGTAAAATGTGATTGATTGTTCTTTGTGTTATCTGCAGGGGAATGACTGAAGGAGTCACGCTCCTGATCCTGGCTGTGCAGACAGGTTTGATTGAGCTCCAAGTCGTGCATCGGGCATTCCTACTCAGTATTATTCTTTTTATTGTGGTGGCATCCATACTTCAGTCCATGCTGGAAATTGCTGATCCCATTGTCTTGGCACTGGGAGCCTCAAGGGACAAGTAAGAGATTGTTTTCCTAAACTGAAAGTTACTCAATCCCATTTTAGGAGGTGATAAACCAGTAATTGATGGCCTGATTTGGATTTTTAGTAGCTTGTAAAGTTACTCTGCCTTTTCTCTATGCTGATTTCTTTTCTAGTCTAAATTCTCTAGTTTTTTCTCTCTATTCTACTCCCTCAAGGGCACACAGTAGAACTTTTCACCATGCTGTATGCTGGCAGACAGGGGTGAGGCAACTTTGGCTCGGTTAAGCCAATCCACGACTTCACTGCCTGTGGTCTCCCCACCCACACTCCATTGTGTGGATTTGCAGAATGGTTTTACTTAACTTCCTCTGCACTTGGGTAGGTTTCCCTCTAACTCAGTGGTCTCAGATACTGAAGATGGAAAGTTTCTAGAAGTGACTTTGTGTTAAATATTGTAAAATCTATACTTTTGGTGGTGCTGTGACCCCAAAAGGATAGGGATTACTGGCAGAAAGCAAAAGATGGAAGGTTTGCGTTAGTGTACCAGATGGTGTGGGGCTGTTCCTAACTTTAATTGGTATTTTAAAGACCTTTATTGGTATCTGGTGTGCTTGTATTAATCTGCTTATATCTTTAATTGCTCGTGCTGTTTCCCTTTCTGTAACCTGTAAGTGAAGAAATAAAAGACAAAATTTATTGTATAGAGTTTATTTAGCTTAGAGGCTACTTGTAGCCAGTATATTCTACCTGCAGCAATGTTAACCTCAAATATATTAACAGAGTAGAGTAGATATTAACAGAGTAGAGCCGAGATATGAGCATCTGCCCAGTTTAAACAAGCAGTTTGTGGTGAATAGGTGTTTAAATTTCTTCTGCCAAATCTCCCAGGCAATTCTAAAACAACTGGGATCTTGATAAATTCCACTTCAGCAATCCCTTTCTCCCTTCCTCAAAACACAGAATTGCAGACCTCATAGTAGTGTTCTGATGTTTCTTCAGATTGCATTAAGCGAGCTAGTTTCAGCTGCTCTCTTGTGCCCTCAGTACTTTCACTTTTTTCCTACCTAATTTTCAGAGCTAAATGAAGTTAAGATACAACCTGAGGAATGTGTAGAAGTAGTATAGTAAATCACTGGAGATAATCTGAAAGCCATCATGAATGGGTATGTGTAAAAAAATAGATGGTGTGTTTAGGCTGAGGAGGAGATAAGGAAGAGGTAAAATGATAGGAGCAGAGTAAGGACTGGCAGAGATGAATGTCCAAGTCTTGGTACATTTCCTCTTTTGTGATCCCCGAATTGAAGAATGTATCTGTGAAGGCAGCATGGTTACATATGGTGATGAAAGGAAATGTCATTGGCCCCTCTTACTAGCAAACAGACATCGAGTTGTAGTAGGTATGAAATCTGGAAGAATTCTCTTTTCATAGAAAAGCACAAAAACATTTAATATTTTTCTTTAACTGCCTTCCATCTGAAACATTCAGCATCTCAGGTAATTTGTCAAGCCACTCAGTTGACTCATTGTGACAAGTATTATACATGAATTTTAGCCCATCGTTATCTTTGTATTGAAAACAGCAAAGGTCAGACAAAAGGTAACTTCTCTTACTGTATTGTGTTATAGGCATGCCTGCTGGGAATGAGCCTGCCTAAGTAAAACAGAGACTCTCTTCAACAGCTTAAAACCTTGAGCAAACATCTAATGTGTCTACATCCAGCAGTCAGCCTAATCTTATTCTGACATTCAAATTTGACTTGAAAAATAAAAACCTGTTGTGTCATTTGCAGGAGTCTGTGGAAGCACTTCCGAGCAGTCAGCCTCTGTTTGTTCTTGCTCGTGTTCCCTGCGTACATGGCTTACATGATTTGTCAGTTTTTCCACATGGATTTCTGGCTGTTGATCATTATCTCCAGCAGTATTCTAACCTCTCTTCAGGTAAGAATGTTAGCCCTGTAGTGACTGTGAAGCTCTGCGTTAACTGCAATTTTTTTACTCTAGGGAGTGGAAATAGGTGACAGGAAAACAACAGGGATGATAGAGGGGCAGAAGTACAGGATACTGTATAAATTTCTTGGTTTTTCTTTTTCCCCCTGAATCTGAGCCTAAAGATCTAGGGGTGGGCTGACAACATGGATGAATGGAAGTCTATTTCCAATTGTAAAGCCAGAAGACTTTTGAGGGCATAACAGTCACTGTAAAAAGTTAAGTAAGTTTGTTTTCCAGAGCAGTCATTTATGTATTGTTGCTTAGCTATGGCTCTTTGAAAGTAATTTGATCTTCAAAGAAAGTGGTGTAAATACAGGAAACGTTTTTTTACTGTGACTATTTATTATAACTTCTTTTTTTATTTATTAATTTATTCAGCCCCTCTCATGATGCTTAGTTTTGTTTAATCAACTTGGCTATCTTCTGGACTCAAGAGTACAGAAGAAGTACTTAGGAACAAGCCTAAATGCTTTATGAGAAAGTGACTTTCATTTGTCTTCAAGTTCAGCAGCAATTTGACTACTTTAGGGCTTGCCTGCTCTCTGTCTTGTTTGGGAGCTCAGTGCCAATGCTGAATGACTTAAGTTCCAGTTCAAAATCAAATGCTGAGCTCATGGTCTTGCACTGTGTTACAGGTGCTTGGGACGCTCTTCATTTATGTTTTGTTTATGGTGGAAGAGTTCAGGAAAGAACCAGTAGAAAATATGGATGATGTGATCTATTATGTGAATGGCACCTACCGGCTGCTGGAATTCCTTGTTGCTCTCTGTGTGGTGGCCTATGGTGTCTCGGAAACCATCTTTGGTGAATGGACTGTGATGGGTTCTGTCATCATCTTCATTCACTCCTATTACAATGTGTGGCTGCGGGCCCAGCTGGGATGGAAGAGCTTCCTTCTTCGCAGAGACGCTGTGAATAAGATCAAATCACTGCCCGTTGCCACCAAAGAGCAGCTGGAGCAACACAACGATATCTGTGCCATCTGCTACCAGGTAGGGGTGGAAGTGTTGAAAGGTTGACTTGGAACTGAAATACCTCTGGACTGTCAAGTTCAGTCTGCAGCTAGTAAAATAAGTCAAGTTTTTAATACTGTGCTCAAGAAATTATTCAAATTGCCCAGACTTCTGCTTTTGTGTGAATAGATTCGGAGTGCTGGCATGCAGATAGTCTTTATGAGTAGAGATAGTTTGGATGTGTTTAAGCTTTCATACCTTTCTCCAGTTACACAACAAACTGCATGCTTGAGATTTCAAACCTGTCATGTTTGAGTTGAATTGGTCTGAGTAACAGCAAATATGCTCTTTCTTCGTTCATGGAAGAGTGTTGCTGAAGGGCAGTGTGTAGTCAATAGTTGATCTCTTGTTGTTCCATAGAAGCAGCTCAGTCTCTATGAATTGTTACTCCACTTCAAAACCTAATTACTGAAACGTTAAGAGTCTACCTAATGTAAGGACCTTAGAAATCAGAGATGAAAGTAGTACATCACACCTCCAGCTAATCCTCCTTTGTAGTTATGTATGACAGCAAAAGAACCACCCTAAGGTTAGTCCTGTGTAGTTGAACTGAATGAGATTGACTCCAAACTTGCTGCAGATTCTTTGAAGAGTAAAACTGCTGGTGCCAGGTGAAATTTGAAACACCAGCCAATAATATTTGAGTCTCAGCTGATGGGGTTAGGGTGTTACTTCATTTTTGGTTTGTTGTTGTTAACATGCTGTATCTGCAAATGCTGGTTTTAACTTTGACAATTGTCTTAAGCCAACTAATCCTGTGACTTTCATCCTACAAAAGGTTGTATTTACATGTAATAATACCTTACAAACAAAGCTTTTTGCTTCATTTCTAATCCATATAGTATAAACAGCCACACGTGGCCTGAATTTGAATTTTGGATATGTTTAAATGCGGAGGCATGTTGTTGGTATGAAGGAAGAAGGATTCTCTTACTTGCCTGTGGACTGTCTGCTCTTTGGCTAATGGACCTGTTCGATGTATGGAGTGAAAGGAAATGGACTATACATAATACAACCTTTCATTTTTTTGTGTCTTTCAGGATATGAAAACTGCTGTAATCACACCATGTAGCCATTTTTTTCACGCAGGCTGTCTTAAGAAATGGCTTTATGTGCAAGAAACCTGCCCCCTGTGCCACTGCCAACTTAAGAGCCCTTCACAGTTACCAGGACTGGGAGCAGAGCCGGTTCAACAGCCAAATCCTAATGCAGAGCAAAATACCAGAGCTGGAAATGCACCCGAACCCCATGGAGTTGAACATGACAATGAGCCAAATAAGCAAGATAGCCCTAGCCAGAGCAATGGACAGGTTGCTGAGAGACAGGACAGCTTGGAGGCCTCCGCAGAGATGGAGGAGTCTCCGAGCATGGACAGTGACACAAGCCCATGTGAAGCCAACCAGGGAGCAGCTTGTGCTGCAGAACTAATTGCAGCCCCAGAGGGGTGCCCAGCTCAAGATCCGAGGGTTTGTGTCGAGCTCTAAAATGGCAGAGGACAATGTGGGAACAGACACATTTCAGAGATCCAAGTCTGACTCAGAAGCAAGAAAGCCTGTCCTTCCACAGCTGTGAAAGAAGTTTAGCTCTTAATGCTGGTCAAAATGTAACCTCCCTTGCTGACTTTATGGGCTGCCTGGTAGTGGTAACTCCAGTGAGATGTAGTAGATGACTCCAGAAGCTCTCTGAACTGTGGGCATAGGAAGGATGTCTGGTAATAAATTGCAGTGAAAGAGTGTTTTCGAGACATAGTTAAGGGCTGAGAAGAACAAGAGGTCTGTGAGAGGTTGTAGACAGACGGACAGAACGCTTAGCTCGGAAGAGCGTGACGTGTGGCCGTGACCAGGGTACCCAAGAGGGTTAAGTGCAGCGAGTTGCTTGTCTCTGATCGAGGTGCAGCTTTCGGTTGCTGGCAGCATCTTTACATGGCACGTAAGCAAAACTCAAAAGATGCAACAGCAGTGATTGTAACTAGAAGATGAAAGCACTCTTAATATGTCACATGTATGCTTTGGATGTTCTTGGTGGGGCAATTGCATTTGAATCCATGTAATCTATAGTGACTCTTGACTTTTATGACGGAGTCTTCAATATTTTGATGTATATGCAACTTTTGCTAATAATGGGCACAGTCTGGGCCGCATGAAGTAAACTAAAGCTCTAGTGAACACTTTGACCTCTGCCAGCAGGTGCAGGAGGAAAGTGGGATGAGTTTTAGGGCACAGATAGAGGCCTCACAGTACCGTGCTGTGTAATGTTTAATTCTTGCAGCTGAATTAAAACAGTATTAAACTCTGGCAATATTTGCACTTTGGGAATGAGTACATTACTGTGTATGATCAGACTCCGCAAATGCCACTTTTAAAGCTGTTAATAGGTTTGCACCTTTTTCTTTTCTTTGACAAGGACATGTCCATACTTAAATTTTTACATGCATCATGGCTTCAAGTAGAATTAGGGACCGGGGTGGGGAAATAGGTGGGAATAGGGGGCAGGCAATTTTTTTATGTGAATTTTGATATGAAGAGAAATTAGTCACTTATTTATACAGTAGGCTTGACTCAAGTGTTTTTCAAAGTCGGTATTCCTAATGTGAAATGTGATACTATTTTATTTTTAGTAGTAAATTTGGATGTAGACTGACAGACATAGGTGAATGTCTTAATAAATTACATTTGAAGATTTTTACACCTGCTTGTGATTCTTGTATTGGAATTCCTAAGCATGCGTGGAGAGGCTGTCCAGCAGTAGTTGGTCTCTGTTTCCCTTGGAGATCAGTGGAACTTCTGATGCCATGTACTCTCCCATTTCCATTTCAGTGCTGTTTCCTGATGGTACCTTCTGGCCTCCCCTGGTCCTTGCCAGCCAGTCTTATACACTGCACAGCAAACAGCAGAACACTGAGGCACTAAAGACTGTTTTAATTCTAGCCACACTTGGTGGAGGCAGGAAGTGGAGGATTTCTGGTCAGTGCTGTCACAGAGTAGTGTTTGGTGTTGTGAAACAAAGACTCCTTCGATTGACAGAATGTGTTCCTAAAGGATGTTCTGTTAACCCCTGCTTGCTCTCCTTGGCTGTGGGAAACTGACCTCAGAAGTTCCTCAGATCAGTATTGGGAAGTTTTTAAATGTGGTCACCTCACTTCCATGGTAGAGAGCAAATGGTACCCCAGGTGACTGGAAACGAGAACAGCTTGGTAAGTCTCATGAAATGAAGGTTGGAGGGTTTGCAACATGCATACAGATACTTCACAGTGAATACAAGGAAAGGAGGAGAGGATCTTCTCCATTCACATGAGAGTTGTAGGGCAGAAGGGAATCACTGGGGTACATCGGCTGCAGTTTGTTGCTGTCCCACACAGTGTGTCACATCATCGTTTTCATTAATACAGCAACTGGTGTTGAAAAAGTTACAAGACAACAACAAAAAGCCGTAGCTGCTTATGCTAAGAAACTATTCCTCAGCCTGACTGATCTCTTGGCAATGAACTTTCTAATTTCTGCCCTAAATTATTCATAGCCATGACAGATACAACAAATGCACTGTTTGCAAGACTGTGGATCAGAAACGTGGATCTGGCACTGGAAAGGAAACTCTTGGACTAGGTAGGTAAGTTGTTCCTTCCATGAGAAGTGATGCTGCAGGATTCCCACTGGAGAGAACCAAAAGTAACTGTTCTGTACTGTCAAAGCTGTAGGGGCTCGGGCAATCTTAGTAGAGTCCTGCATCCTGGCAAGAGTGGCATCAGGAGACAAAAACAGCTCCAGTGCACTTTTTTACCCCCCCAAAGAAGAGTATTTTGAGGACAGAATGGAGAGAGTGCTAGATTGGAGGGTTTATAGGAACAGGACTTTCTGTGGAAGATAGAAGTTTGTTAGGTGCCCACACCATTACAAGGAGTTTCTAGAGAGCTACCCGAGGTGGAGTGTGTTTGTGTGTTACTGAGGGGCTCATGAGGCAGGCAGAGATTGTTAGTAAAAGCTGGATTAGAAAGCTCAGGGAGGATGCTGTGGCTGTTCATTTTTGCTTAATTTTTGTTTTTTTTTTTTCTCCAACTCAAAAATGCTGATAGGATACCATTTTCTGAAGAACTAGGGTCAGATAGCTCTAGAAGTGAGAACTGCCAAAATTCATGCCAAGTTCCGTCCTGCAGAAGAAATAAACTGATTTGGAGAGGAACAGGAGAAAAAGGGAGAGGCTGCCATGGGGGAAAAGGGAGGTAAGGAATGGAATGAACCTTCTGTCTCAATGCTCTGTAGAGCATCTGGGTGAACTCTCCTGACCTCTGAGCTTTGTCTGGTGCAGAGCTCCCTATTGGACACTGTCTGCTCAGAGCTGATTCTGTTTTTCTCTGCAGCTGTGCATGAGTAAATAGGGGACAGGAATGCTTTTTTAGTGTTTATGATCAGGGTATAACTAGGCTGAGGTTGGAAATCATACGGACTCCTGATGGTCAGTGTGATTGATGAACATTTGGACTCAAAAAGATGCTTCCAGCTAGGTGTTATAATGGGAACAGTTGGGAATTTTATGGCTGGTCATTTTTTTTTGTTGGAAATAAGAGTTCTAATCACATGGTGTGATGGTGTGTGTCTGTCTAGTCAGTCCTATCGAGTACCCCAGTGCTGCTAGTTTACAAGCCCATTGCTTTGGGCTCAGGGAAATGTACTTGCACAAGGTGAGACAACTCCATGAGAAGAGCAAAAAAATCTGTGGCTAGGAGTTTGATTTGAATTGCACTGCTCTCAGATGGCTTAACTTTCCGTTATTTTGCAGCAGCACAATCTCTTTCCTTCCTTGTTCCTAGTGAAGCACTTCATTTTATGTCAAGGCAGACAGTTCTCAATGCACAAATTTTCCAGTGTGGGAAAACTTCTTCATTCTGAGTCTCTTTCTTTCCTGATTATTTTTAAATTGTTTCTAAGTTACCTCAATTCTTTTCTCAAAAGAAGACCAAGGTTTGGTCTAAACTATCTGAATGCTTGCAAACAAACTTCTTATGTTTTTCCTAACTGGCAGGGATGCTTAAGGAGTTTGATTTCAGTCGATTTCAAAAATCAAATTATTTCTAGGTATAAAAATAGAAGAAAGTTGGTATCAGTGACTAAAAAAAACCCAAAACCACCCCAAAATAACCCTGTTTGCTGTTGTAGTCTACAACTACCTGAAGGGAGGCTGTAGCCGGGTGAGGGTTGTTCGCTTCTCCCAGGCAACCAGCAATAGAACAAGGGGACAGAGTCTCAAGTTGTGCTGGGGGAGGTCTAGGCTTGATGTTAGGAGGAAGTTCTTCAGAGAGAGAGTGATTGGCATTGGAATGGGCTGCCCAGGGAGGTGGTGGAGTTGCCATGCCTGGAGGTGTTCAAGAAAAGCCTGGATGAAGCACTTAGTGCCATGGTCTAGTTGATTGGACAGGGCTGGGTGCTAGGTTGAAGTGGATGATCTTGGTGGTCTCTTCAAACCTGGTTGATTCTATGAACCCATGTTTGGGAAGGAGAAATAGCTGCTTGAAGCATGCTTTGTTGGGGAGCCAGCTGCGTTGAGAATGAGAGTAAGCAAATTAAAGTGAAGCTGATGAGGTTGGGGTTTGTTGCAGTCAGGAGTGCAAAGAGCAGAAAGCCTGCTTGGTGTGAAGCAGGAAGTACATCTCAGCACAGCAGGGCACTGGGTAGCTTGGAAGTTCCCCAGAAGGAATGGGCCATGGATCACTGCTGGTTGATGTTACCCTGAGAAGGCCTGTGGAGGTGACTAGTGGATTGGTGCTGACTTATTTCCTCCAGCATGTTGAAGTTGTATGAAGAGACCTTTAAATAATTTGCTAGCACTATTTTTCAGTCTCTGCAGTGTCTGGAGCAGTCCCATATTAGCTAAGTCTGTCCTGTAAGGATTGCTTGTTCTAAGTCTTGCCTGTGATGTCATCCCACAAAAACATCTGTGGGAAAAACTGACAAATGTATTTCCCTTTGGCTTTGCTCGCACATATAAAGGTGTCAGTAAATGCAACTAAAAAATCACTTTTTCTTGGTCTACTACCTCAAAAATGAATGGGTTCCACTTATTTTTGATAGGTCTGTCCAACCACATTACAGGCCACTGCTTGCTCCCCCATGCCCTGAAGAGAGAAGCTTTCTTTTTGACAGTGCCTCTTTATTTTAATGATGCCTGTTCTACTTGTCAGCACCCTGCAAGTCCAAGGCCGGAGGTGCGGTGACCTCTCTCCTTGGTGCACTTTCAGTGCTGCAGCACTGGCACTGGATGGTTGCACCTGGGAATACCTGGTGCTGATGTGGCAACTCTGGCCAGGGAAACTACATCTGTTTTCATAAAGGAACTTATGATCCAGTTGATAAACCACTCAGCAAATGTATTCTGTGGCTCTAAGGTATTGATTATTCTCTTGAAAACAAACACCATCTTGTAGAGATAAAGGTAGCTTCCAACACTTGATGAACTCTCTACAACTTGGAGTGTATTAAACAGTGCTAAGAGTGCATCTACCTGACATGCAAATCTGAAGATGGCCACCCTGATTAAAGGGGTAAGATGTGAAAGAAAAACAATTTATATGCATGAGCAACCAACCCCAATTGAAAGAGAAGAAGAGAAAACTTCTTTTTTTCAGTGTATATTACAAGTAATTAGACACAAATTTTCCCAGTGGTTACCGTTTCCTGGAGGCTTACAATCCACATCCTTAAATAAATCTGGTAGCTGAAACTCTCTTGGCTAATACAACAGCCAAAGACCAGATGATCTGCAGAACTGTGCGGCAACAGATGTGAAAAGCCCGGGACCACAATGTGAACAAATGACTATAATTCTTAGTCAGTTTTACACTTTAAACTCCTTAATTGGATAAAAATGATTAATTGAATAGGTATCTGGTATTTAGAAATTAAATTATATGCCGTTTCTTAATTGACCATAGTCTGAATTTTCTTTAAATTGATTGTTTGCTTCTAGCTTTGGAGGGGGGAAAAAAGCCATCTGGAATGCAGAGGGATTAAGTTTTATTTATTTTCCTTGCTAAGAGCCACATTGTGCAATTTAAAAGAAAATGTCCTTGAAAGATGGATTCCTTTGTAAACTGTTTCAGTCCTTGCTTCTTTTCCAATGGAAATGAATTTCTCAAAGGCCCTCTGTGCTAGAAAGTGTGTGCTGGTAAGTAAAGAAAAACAAGAAATTGTAACCTGCTACGATGATTCTTGGTTTTAGGATAAAAATCTTCGCATGCACGTGGTTGAGTTTTGGGTCTAGGTCCATAGCCAGGTGGGTGTTGGTCTTTTCTCCCAGACAACCAGCAACAGAACAAGGGGACACAGTCTCAAGTTGTGCCACGGGAGGTCTAGGCTGGATGTTAGGAGGAAGTTGTTGCCAGAGAGAGTGATTGGCATTGGAATGGGCTGCCCAGGGAGGTGGTGGAGTCACCATCCCTGGAGGTGTTCAAGAAAAGATTGGATGAGGCACTTAGTGCCATGGTCTAGTTGATTGCCCAGGACTGGATGCTAGGTTGGACTGGATGATCTTGGAGGTCTCTTCCAACTTGGTTGATTCTATGATTCTGCTTGCAAAAAAACTTGTAATGATCTTCATTTGCACAGGTGGTGGGACAACCTCAGGTCCAGCTTCTGAATACTACTAGAATTCTTCATTATACTTTTGTGTGCTTAAATATTAATCTTAAGTACTGTGGAGAACACAACCAAGTGTGTCAGCTCTTTGTTGAGTTCAAGGGGTGCAGCTAGGATCTCTGCTCTGTGCCTGCTCCCATGCCCAGCTATAATACCTGGATGTGGTGATTGACTCAAGTAATTGAATGCATTGTCACAAGAACTGGGCCTACACAGCCATTTCTCACCAGATGTAGTTGTATTAAAGGTGGGTTTGGTGACTCCCAGGTCTTCATGTTTTCCTTAAGGTGTGGAGCTGGAGAGGAGAATTAAAACAAGTTGTAGGGCCACATTTTCCCTTGGTATGGAGAAGGAGAAGCTGTGTTCTGAAAACTGTTTGACCCTGGAGGCAGTGCTAGGTCTGGGGTGATTGGCTGCTAGTGGGCTCATCATCTCAGCTTTGGCATAACCCAAAATACAAGTGTTATGCTTGTGGCATTTCATTAGCTGAGTCTGTGCACTGATGGATCCTGCATCATCCCACTGAGTTTCAGACACAAGCAGGTGCTCTCCTTTTATGGGAGGAGCAGTAGGTTCATGGTCCTCTGATGTTGCCTGCTACCAGAATATGGGATCAAACTTTTTCCCTGGGCAGAGAACCAGCACTAAACCTGTGCTTCACTCCTCCTGAGAATCCAACCCTTAGAGACAAGTCCTGCGGACCCTTGTGTGAACGTCTGGGTGAAATTAAGCCCTGTGCACAACAGGACTCCAAACTACCCCACGGCTCGCAGTCCCCCTCCAGAGCGTTCGCTTCTCTCCCTTTCATTGACGCTAGAATGAAGGGGACGGAGTCAGGAGGAAGAGGGAAGCCGGGAAGCGGAGCAGCCGCAGGTGCCGGCAGCGGCCACGGTGGGGCAGTGCCGCTCCACGCAGCGGGGCCGGCGGCGGGGCGGGAGAGCGGCGCCGGAGGGTGCCTGGCGCTGGGGATCTGTGAGTTTAAATAGTACCTGGGGAGTAACCAAAACTTGTAAAACTAATCCCACGTTTGATTTCACCAACTGAATCCGGAGCTGCATCCCAGCGTGTTTCCCGCGGTGCTGACGCTCCACGAACGGCTATGTCTGCAAAGTTTGCTGGGGAAAACGGGATTTACACTTAACGGGGAACCAGGAAGCTGCTGTCACACAGCTAGAAAGACTTTCCCCCCCCCCCTCCCTTTCTTAATCAGACAGAAAATCCCAGTCCATTTCTTTTTTCATTGGGAAAAAAGTTTTTCACGGAGAGAGTGGTCAGGCACTGGAATGAGCTGCCCAGGGAGGTGGTGGAATCACCCACCCTGGGTGTGTTTAAGGGTCGTTTGGATGTGGTGCTTAGGGATGTGGTTTAGGGTGAATCTTGTTGAGTAGGGCTATAGGTTGGATTTGGTGATCCTGAGGGTCTTTTCCAACCTGGATGTTTGCATGACAAAGCAATTAGGTGCCATGAAGTAATTCCTTGCTTTGGAACTTCTCACAGATGAAGATTTATATGCTAGAAATATTTGATTTGGATCAGGATTTCTGGCTCAGTAAAGCTCAAGGGTATTCTGAGAACTGCTTGAATTCTAGTGAAATCCCACTGGGTGCCCATCAGCACTGTCCAGCTTTAATTATGGGTTTAGATATTTTGTTTTTTTCCCTTTACCCACGGTTTTGAAGCTGAGCTATGCAAACAGAGGCCATTGTCAGACTCTCCAACGGGAGACTGCTTCAGCTCCCCAAGTACAATATCTTTTGCCCTCTTGCATAAATATTTTACTTGCTAATTTGCTGGTCTCATTTAACACATATTCGACGTTTATCATCTGAATTTGAACTTGTTAAAGTTGACAATTTTCTTGGCTACCTATGTTAATAATTTAAAGGGAAAGCTCATTATTAAATTATTACGGGTAATTATTTTGTAACTAATGTGGAAATTGTCATTTCTGCAGCCTTAAAAGATCCTAGAAGAAGCATGTGTGGATCAATATGGATCAGATCCCAGAAAGTGCTCAGGAACAGTCTTCTGTAGAAAATGCTGTGCAGCTGGGGAAAAATATTAAAATTAGGATGCAATTCACTGTACTTGCAACCCTAAAGCCTTGGAGGCTGCTGATGTAAAAGGGTGTAACTGGAGGGTCACAATGGCCTTTTAAACTCTGGGTTTCAACTCATTCTGAAGCTGTGCTTGGGAACCTGTTGGGGTGGGATTTGGGTGAGTGCACCTTGCTGAGCTCATCAAGGAGTATTGTATAAGATAAGATGATTACTTTGTGCGTGCTGCCTCTTTGTGCCAGACCCGTGTTGCAGCACCCCGCTGCCCTTTGTGTGGCTGGTAGCTGTTTGTCCAGCACTTTCCCAGCATATCTGAGGCTCCTGGAATAATGGAGAGGAAAAAAATTCTTTTGCTTTAATTTTTAGTTTTTCATGTGGAAGGTATTGAGTTAAAACATGTGACTACCCCAAATACCAAGGTATGAAGCCTTATTCTGACACAGAGTGAAGTGCGAGCTTCACTGTTTGCAGAGTCTGCGGCTCAGGAAGTTTGCACCATGCATGAAGTGAGTTGGGATCAGGGCTGCTAGAAGCAGTTTGTGTTATTCCTTGGTGACACTGATACTTTTTCCTTTGCAAGAAGATGGCAGGTGGTAGTTAATGCTTCAGATTCCTGAGGCAGTGTGTTTTCTCTGTGAAATGATACTTTTGTGATCGATCAAACTTTAATTTCTAGCTATTAAAACCGAATGCAAGTATGAGGGATCACTTCAGTGCACCCTGAAAAAGGTGACTGCCAATTCTGTTTTCATTTGTCACAGGAGAGGCACTTGTTGGGGTGGTGTTTGCGGGTTGCAGTCTGGGATCTCTAACTCCAGCACTCCTGCCCAGCATGCACTGTACCTGCTGAAATGGTGTGCAGAACCAGGCCTTCAGGATTTCCAGTGGGCAGGTAAATGCTGCTGATTTCCGTGAGTCAGTGCTGAGCTCTACTGGGTAGAAACAATCCTACTTTGGTCCTGTAAATGGTGCAGAGGAGCCTTTCCCTGCCTGCAGCACCAGACTCTTCCCATCCCTGATGAGTGTTCATGCTGCAGTTGCTGCTCAGGTGTTTTTGTAGAGTAGAACAGAATCAACCAGGTTGGAAGAGACCTCCAACATCATCCAGTCCAACCTAGCACCCAGCCCTATCCAATCAACTAGACCATGGCACTAAGTGCCTCAGCCAGGCTTTTCTTGAATGCCTCCAGTGACAGTGACTCCACCACCTCCCTGGGCAGTCCATTCCAATGCCAATCTCCCTCTCTGTGAAGAACTTCCTCCTAACATCCACCCTAGACCTTCCCCAGCACAACTTGAGACTGTGTCCCCTTGTCCTGTTGGTGGTTGTCTGGGAGAAGGGACCAACCCTCTCCTGGCTACAGCCCCTCTTCAGGTAGTTGTAGATAGCAATGAGGTCACCTCTTCTTCAGGCTGCACACCCCCAGCTCCCTCAGCATCTCCTCATAGGGCTTGTGTTCAGCCCTGCACACTAAGCCCCTGGCTCCAGCAGCTCTGTCACTTAAGACAGAAGCACTTGGCAGAAGCATATTCCATTTTGGCAGTGACACAGTCATCATAGACATAATTCCCCTAAAAAGGATGTTTTGAGGTGCAAGGTGTGTTACCAAGGTAAGTGGTGCCAGCACATGCCCTTCAGCAATCCCCAATTTCACAACATCCAGGCAGCAATCTTCACAGCTGGATTTGGCCCATGGCAAAACCGTGGAGAACAAGGAGGTGAAGCCAAACCCCCTCCCCGCTCCCACCAGATGGCCCTCACGCTTTTTACATTTCAATCTAAACGGCTGGTAAATGCTCTGCAAGCACTTGGTGAGTTTACAAGGGATGCAAATCTTTCCCATCACTTCATTTTGGAACCATGTAGTGTGGATTCTTGGATGGTGGCAATGCTCATGGCAGACACAACCCTTGCCTTTCTTGGTGGTCTACCTATTTTCCTGGGTCTCTGGGTTGATTCTTGAAGGAGAAACACTGAAGGAGTTCAGGAGGCTGCAGAGCAGGTCCTGGAAATGTTGCTAAGTTGAACCTTGCACATCTGTATCGCAGACCATGTCTAGAGGGTGCACCTGGCCTGGTGCTGATTTAGAGGCAGGCTGGGCTCCAAGGGGCAGGTGGCTGCTGTTTTTTACTCAGACAGCAGCCCTTGGTCTCTGCCTGTCAGCAGTTGCCAGATTCTGCCAGTGTTGCTCATTGTTTTTTGAAAGCAAGGGACAGTTTTGGTTGTACCAAATTAGGCAGTAAGTTATTTCCCAGTTGATATTCAGGGAAAAAAAAATCAGGACATTTACTAACTCCTTACTCATTACATTTGGGCTTAAACTTCATGGTAGTGTTATAATATTGGGAAATTCAAACAGAACTTTTCAGATTGCAAAACTGTGAATTTCTGAGTTTTGGCATTAGTACAAACCACTCCTTGATCCTGGATTTCCTAATGTTTGCATCTTCGCCCCCTGCACCAGGATCATTTTCCCTTTGAGAACAATACCGGATCTGGCGCGCTCATACTGCGCTGTTACTGGAGTATTTTAGTGCATTAGCTAGCGGATTTGTTTATGCACAGAAAGGTTCTGCCCAGACATCGTTGCTGTAAGCTTTTCCATCTGCATGCCCCCATCCTGACCTTGATCTAGTGTGGGGCTGTGAAGGGCTTGTTCATGCTCCAGCCTTGCAGGCTTTTCTATTGGGATTAGCTTTCAGGGGCTCAAGTTGTTGAAGGGTTTTTCTACTGATAAATGGATTGAGGCCCATATTTTAATCTCACGTCATCAAACATTCATCAGATACTCTTGGTCATTACTGACAGAGCCAGGTTTGAACTAGTGACCCAGCAGTAAAACGTCCCATTAATAATTTCCTCAAACTGTCAAGTCATTGCATAACACAAATGAAATGTGATGGGATTTCTTTTCTCCACAGGTAAAGGCGGTGGGCTTCTTGCTGCACTGTTATTTACTGATGACTGTGATACCAAAACACTCTGTGTTAGTCTTTGTGCTCTCTCAAAACCAGAACTCTGAAGAAACACGAAGATAAGGGTATGCCACCCAAATGTAGCCCCTCTGCAAAAGGCAGTTGTCTGGTCCCACAGTGCCACACAAACTTCCACTTGCTTGTCTCCACGAGCAAGGAGAGTGCTGGAGAGTCGTGGTGGCAAATGCCCTCCTCGCTGTGCCAGGCGCAATACACGCTCCCCGTGCCAAGGTGGATTCAGGCTGCGTGCATATTGCTTTATAAGCAATAAAAGCAGAGGCTGACAAGCATTTAGAAAAGCTTCTTTGGCTCACGTCACACTGCACTGTTCTTTTACCAGTAATCTTTGTACCCAAGTTCTTTCTCTTTTTTTTACAGAGTCATTTGAAGAAATCATGCGGGGAGGGGGGAGAAGAATTACCTCCGGCAGTCATGTTATAATGGCTCTTGTGCTGACAGCCCTTTGGGAACAGTGGCAGCAGCAGGGTAAGTATATATGACATCTTTGTAGTGATAAAGAAACAAATAAATGTTCCCATTAACACTCCATCAGGTCAACAGCTATTCCAGACCAACATGATGTTAGAGGAACTGGTTTGATTCATATCATCTAAGGCACATTTCTCTTGCAACATATCTTCTGGAAGGCACATAAAACAGAGGTCCTGCTCTAACCAGGTGGAGTCATTAAAGAATTGGTGAACTTTTTACAAGTTGCTTGAAATACCCTGGCTAGAATCCAGCTCCAGTGTTGTTGCTGTGTCTGTTTAACAGTTCCTTCATCACGCCATGACAATGACTCTGTTTCAGAGCTGGAGGAAGTAATTTTTCCATACGTTGTTTGTAGTGCTTTTTGGGAGGCTTCTGAACACTTTCTAAGCCCTGCAGTGAGATCAGTGGGCTGTGAGCCTTACCATAGCAATCTGCTCAGGCAGCATGAGCAGCAGTTGTGTATCATCCATAATGAATGTGTGTGCATATGGAACAAACTCCCATGCACACAGATGCCTGCCCAGACAGGCAACCCTTTCTCTATGCAGGTCAGTGCGAGTTGTGCTTGAATAAGGACTATGGTGTCTCAGTCCCTGCTCAAATGCAGGGTAGTGGACCACATCTCTCGAAAGTTTCCTATTCAGGAAAGTGTTTAGGCACACTTTGGCTCTGTTAAAATCCAGACTTTAAAGCAGGTACAGACTTTCTAACAAAGGGTAACTGAGAGTTCCTAATGACTGTAGTGCATCCGTCCCATGTAATGGGCGCTGTCTTCTTGGGTCTCTACCAGAATTTTTATTGCTTTTTTACACAGGTTGAATATTTTTGAGAACATAACCTGAGAGGGGACACGAGAAGTCCAGATGGATGTCTGTGGTCTGCCTCAAGTCACACAGATTCTGGACAAAGATAAAAACACAGAAATCCCCTCATCTGGATCACACAACTTTGAGTCATCCAAAGCACTGGAAAGTACATATGAAAGTTGAATATCCTTTTGTATCTTAAATTTCATTGCAACCAAAGCACTTCTATGCTGTGTTCTGGCAGAACCTCAGTGGTCAAGGGTATGTATCCAGCTCCAGGCAAAATGTCTGAGCCCAGATGATGAACTTAGTTCTGCTTCTGCTGAAGTCATAAGACCTTCTGATTTTAGCATGAATGCCAGAGAAAATAGCTTTCAAAATGGTCAGCACAAAAAGAGCTGCCAAATTCTGAGCAATCAGGTCCTAGACGCAGAGACCATAACACTTGCCAAACCAGCAAGTTATGTGTCTGTCTTATTATTTGAAGGAAGACCCTCAGGTTTTGGGGTACATGCTTCAAAAATGCTTGCGCGCAGTCCTCAGTTTTCCTCACAGTTTATGTAAAGGTTAGAAAGGAGCTATAGATTCCTGAGTCACTTAAATACTTATTATAATATTCAGTCTTGATTCAGCAAAACAGGTGACAACTTTAGTAGATGTTTAAATCCATTCCATGTAATATGCTTGAACTTATCCTCTCTTCCATGGAAGAGGTGCATGCCTCTGGGCTTCTCCTTTCTCTCTCAAATGGGAGAGATGTACTTACATCTCCCTGAAGCCAGTAGTGGTTGATTATGTTTACATGCTCTGCTGATCTGACAGTGTAAAAATCATAGCAAGATTTTGTGTAATGAAATAACCATAATCAGGCCCGTGGCTGCCAGGATTAATGCATAAATAGAAGCTAGCATTAAACGTACTGTGAACTTGTGTGAGTGCTGCAGCTCTCCATCCATGGTACAGTGCAGTTTCAGTAGTGTACTAAAGACAGACCTCATCTGCTCTTGTTGGTGAACACAGAGGATGTTATCTCCTTGTTGCCCTTTTAGTATGAGTAGGGTTGCCACGATAGTCCTGAGATGTGTTAAGGATGAGGATGAGGAAATTCTTAGAACAGAGCTAATAAGCTTCTGTCACTATCAAGCTGTAGACGTGGTCCAGCCAGAGCTGCAGCGCTGTTTAGCTCAGGACAGCGCCAGCGCTGACAGCTGGACACGCCTCTGCGTGACAGCACCGTGCGAGCACCCCTAGGCTCTGGGGTGGCCCACAGCATCCAGGCCCCACACCTCCCCCGAAGCCCTGCACCGCCCCTGCTCAGGCTCGATTTGGGGCCGGTTTGGGGACACGCTGTTCGGGAACCCCACGGAACGGAGGTGACGAATGTGTGCCGGGCTGCCGGTCGGGGCTGGGGTGAATCGCTCTGCCCTTTACCGGGCCCAGGGCAGCCGCTCGCCCGCGAGAGCGGCGCCACGAAGTGACCGCCAGGTGGCGCTGTAGCCACGCGCGCAGCGGGCCCGGCGGGCCCGGCACCGCCTCCTCCCCCGCGGCGGCAGCGTAGCCTGCGCTCGGAGGAAGGGGCACCGGCGGGGAAGGTGATCGCCTGACTCCCCCCTTCTCAGCTCTCCGACCCATAAGATAGGAAAAGGGGGTTGACCACCCCTCTCCCACGTCGTGCGAGGCTCGCTCCGACGTAGTTCCACAGCACTATTCGCCCCTCACCGGCCCGGCTCCTGTCCGAGGTGATAACGGGAGGAGGCTAAGCTTGGGTGGGGTGGAGTGCGCTTGTTCCATTCTGTTCTTCTCCTTCTACTACTCCCTGGGAGAGAATCTGCCTACCGATCTCTCACTGCTTTCTGACAAGCCCCTTGCCCCGGGGTCTCGTACCGGGATCCCACTTCTCTCTCGCCCTGTGCAGGCCAGGTGGGCAAACGGTTCCCGCAATGCTCTGATGCTTCCACCTCGCAGGAGTTATGCCTGTCCCCGGGCTGGCAGCCTTCCCGCGCCCAGCGGAGAGAGGCCCAACGTCCGGCACAACTCGTGGGTCCTCAGCCCCGGTTCCCAAAGGGAAGGGAAGGCATGAGAAGGAAAGCTCCTGAGTGAAATATTTCCATCTACATTGTGTTGCTACTGCTCCTTCACGAGAGCAAAGGTAAAAGTGGGGTTTTGTCACAGTTTTGCTGTGGACAGACCCTCTGCTTGGCCCCAGAGATATTCAAACAGCCTCTTGAACACGACAGGTAGTGCATTTATCCCAATCCTCAAGTCTCTGAGACTTTTTCGCTTCTTCTTTCCAGGAGCAAGCTAGGTCAGAGGAGTAGAACACCCCATGTAGCTGGACAGTGTCATTACCTGCCAGAGTCAACACAGGTTTTATCAGTGGATGGAAAAGCTTTGAATCAAAACGGGATCTTTTTGGCCATAAGGAAAATAGTCATGAAAAGCGTCTTTTCTAGGAAAGATACAAGGGAACTGTCCCCAAACCCTGAGGTCTTCTCCATCTCCTCTATCAGCAGAAAATACAGGTATGTGCTCAGAGTCTAAGGGCTCTGCTTTCAGTTCCACCTTGAAAGAACAAGCTGCTTTTCCCTTTACCCCCATCGGCATGGATCTGTTGTTCATCTGCCTTCTGAGAAGGGCAGGAAGGATCATGGTCCCTTTGGGGGTGCCTCATCCAGCTGCAAAGGTTGAGGGGAGGGGATAGAAGACTTTTCTCTCAAAAATTCCCATTTTCAACCACTTTTCCCCTCCTCTGAGGTCTGGGCAGAGAGAAACAGACCCTAACTGTTCACCTCTCTGACAGGATCCCCAGAGCAGAGGCAGCAGGGACTGGGGGCAGGAGGACGGAGTTGTTCTGGATAAACTCCAGGTCAGAGGTAAGAGGGGCCTTAGGCCCACTTGGAAACTGGCCCAGGGCAGAGAGAGGCCTTTCCCCATGCAGGAGACTCCTGTACTCCAGGACTTCTGTCTCCATCCTCACAGAGCTTGTGTTTGTCCTCCAGAATGAAGCCTACTTCCATAAACCCCTTGTTCAAAGGCCTCTAAACTAGTTGTTCCCCAGGAGCTATTTTTTTTTTCTATACAGAATGAGCAAGCCAGGGCCAACCCTTTCCTCCTCCTTTCCTTTCCACTGGCATTTGAGTCCCAGTGTTGCCTCATCCCTTCTGTCTGTCATGACTGTGGATGCTGTGACCATGTCTTGTTCCTGTTTGTAAGCTGCTCTTACCTGCGCTGAAAAGACGTAGGGGATAAAATCCACAGCTTAGTCCTGTGGCTTTCACTCACTTTGGGAGCAAAGCCTTTAGTCTCCTAGGAGCAAATCTCAGCCTGCAAGACTGTGTGTGGTTATTCTGCGTTGTATATTGAGAGCATTTAACTTGGGCTTGCAGGGAAATCTCGCTGCAATGTGCCCAAGTTTCCTTCTGAAGCAGAACAGTTAAGCGCTAAGTCTTGGCCAGCCCACTGAGGACTCCCCCGTGGCAGGCTGCATTGCCCTCCAGCTTCATTTGCCATACTGGGTAAAGGACAAACTCAGCTTTCCACAGGAGTATGCTCTGCCCTCATAGCTGGTGTGACAGTAGCCTGCATGCAGGAGTTGCTCTGCTGCAGTCAGTGGAGTGCGGTGGTGATGGTCCAGAGACCAGACCCAGGGCGATGTGGAGAAAGTGAGTGCTAAAGGGGCTGGGAATTCTTTAAAATAAAAGCCTTGGTTCACCAGAGTTGGCGTCTGCAGGGTGGACAGATCACAAAAGTCTCCTCGCCTGCTGCTTGTGCTTTCTTTTCTCTCCTTCCCTCCACCCACCCCTCTCCTCAAGCCCCCAACTTTCTCACCTCCTCCTTGTTTCAGCTATGGCTTGTGGTGGTTTTTTTTTTCTACACGCTCTTGTGTGGGGGTCGAGCCAGTAGTTAACTCTTTCGTCCTTGCAGCAATTAGTTAGTGGTTTTGAGACTGTGCATTCGAGACTACACTACCAGGTGTGGCATCTCCCTCAGCCCTCAGCAGGAGCCTCCGGGAGCCTGTTTATGTGGGGCAAAGAGGTCTGTGTGTGTATATAAAAGGAGGAAAGTAGTGGAGAACTTGTTACTTGTATTGTTGTGGCATCTGTCCCGTGGAGTTGCCCTCAGACTCTTGCTGGGATGCTGTTCCCTTCAGCATCCAGCAAAAGGCATAGAAACAGTCCCCTGATCCCCTGAACAGATTTGAAGGGCAAAATCTGCCAACTGCTCAGTATATTGATTCAAATGCATTATTCCTCCCTGTGCAGATCCCTGCCCAGGGAAAGGAGCAATCAGTGCAGGTGCAAATAGCTTTTAATTGCAAAATGGATCTCACCGTGGAGGCATTTAGGCAGGATATGATACAAGTGATATAGCAGCAGCCTGAAGACTAGTAAGACGGAGCACTGCAGGGGCCAAACTGCTCCTATGCAATACCGATGGCATAAATATTCATGTGTGGCTGTATGTCTGTGTTCTTCCACATATCCCTGCGATATGACACGGTAGGATAATGTGAAGATTCAAATATCATCTGCAGGGAATGTGAAAAACTTGCTTTCTGCATCAGTTACTGTGTGAGAATGCTGCATACTTTGGAAGTGGATGTTTTGTGTGAGTTCCCTCGGGGCCAAGGACGGGGTACAGTTTCTCATCGCCGGTAAGGTGCTGTCAGTAGGCTGTGTGCCTGCTTTAAGGACAGAGCTCTCTGTCCTAGGTTTAGATAGCTTCACTCCAAGTGATGTACAGGTTGTTGGAAGAGGCTTGACTGCCTTAGGGTGCCTACGGAGCTGCGTGGTGTGCTTACATAGCATGTAGTACTTGGGTAGCCGATTCTGAGGGCCAGGTCCCGATCTGTGCTCTGAATGGAGCATGGTGCATTTGTGGGCTCGGCCCAGCCCGGTGTGCTCCCCTGCTCTCCGTTGAGTCACTGGAACGGGCGGGGAGCAGCCGCTTGCTCTTCAATCGCCGCCGCTCTCAGGGCAGCATCTTCCGCACCCTGGAGTGGCAGGGGCGGGGAGGGAGCGTCTGGGGGCGCAATTAAGATATAACTCAAACACTTCAGAGGTTTCTCTTCTCAAAGTGAGATCTGGGGGTCGCCCCCGAGCCTCCGCGGTCTGATATCGTCCTGGGGAGGGCGGGTAGCCTGGCTAGCGGGGGCTTATTTTATGTGCCGAAGGGTGCGCACGCTTCTATTTAGGTAGGCATAAACCACGCAGGAGGCCTCCCTTCCGCGGTAGGGACCTGGAGGGAGAGGCGCTGGTCAAACCCAGGGATTCAGGGAAGCGGCTCGGCAGCGAAGCCAGTGGCGCGGGGGACACAGATGGAGCTCGATACAGGGGGTCGATGCAGGGAGACGGACGGGCAGCAGGTTGGGGAGTCCGCTCCGCCTCGGCGCAACCAGTCCAGCGCTTCCCCAGCCAGCGCAGGAATTGTTTGTTGTTGGTTTTGTTTGTTTGTTTGTTTTTTCCCCTAGAAAAAAAAATGATAATCGGACTACCTAGGAAAAAAATGGACTTTTTCCATCAACTGTCCTGATCGGAAGTTGTGTACTTTTGCCGCAAAGTAGCGAACAGCTGCTCAGGGACGGAGCAAGAACAGGACTGAGGGGTGGGGGTCAATGGGAATTGGGGATATGCAGCGGGGGACTTGGCGGGATCCAGGGGAGGTCTGTCCCCACGCGTGTTTTCAGCGGCGTTTGTACCGAGAATAATCGCACTGCGTGAGGCGACCTCTCTTTCTCAGACACTGCCGGAGGGGCACCTCCGGCTTTGGGCAGTTAGGATTGGCAGGGACACTCGCAGGGGCGACCCCGGGCAACGGGCAGGACTCGGCCACTCTCGTCATTACCGCTGCCGCTTATCCGCGCCGGCTACGAGCAGTGCGGGAGAGAGGAGGTGCTGCGGCTGTGCCTGCCAAGGGCCGGCACTGGCTGGGGGGATAGCGGTGCGGAGAGTGGGGTGTCCCTCTCAGGGGGAGGTGAGGGGGCGTCCGTGCCGTCCTGCCCTGTTAACCCCATCGGGTACCTGGCGGTCTGGAAGGACAGCGCGCCGCCTTGCCGCGGAACAAAGGCCCAGTCACGTTTGTGTTAATGCCCCCACCCTGGGGGGGTCTTCGGGGCAACTTTCCCCCAAGCCCTCAGGGGTGTATGGGCAGGGCTATGTTAATAAGAGAGGCGTGGCCTCGCCCTCGCGGCGGCCACTCGCGGGCAGCCATTGGCGGCGGCGCGGCCGCGGAGGGGGCTAGCGGTGACGCGATGCAAATGAGGGGGCGTGACTGAACCGGGCCCGCCCCCCGCCCGCCGGGGCTGCGGGGCTCGTGTTCGGCGGCGGGGACAGTCAAAGTGGCTCCCATAGGGAGAGACGGCGAGTCCGCCCCGGCGCTGCGGGAGAGGGAGGGGGCGCGGGCACCGGGAGCCCCAGGGTCTCCCTCTGGCCGTCCGAGCGTCCGCGCTGCCGCCGCCGCCGCGGGTGCGCCCCTTTTGCTGCCTTCCCGGCGTGCGCCCGGCTCCGGCAACTCGCTTCCTGCGCGGCTGAAGGAGGGAGGAGAGTGGAGAGAGCGCTTCGGCTGGGAGAGAAGAAAGAGAGAGAAAAGAAAGAAAGAAAAGAGAGAGGGGGAAAAAAAGGGGGGGGGGGGGGGAAAA
>WAAF01001397.1:1346323-1385482 GCA_013400475.1 Tricholaema leucomelas
GGGGGGGGGAAACTTGCCTCTCTTGTCACTGGAAAATGACACTTGATGTAGCAGAGCCTGCCGCAGCTCCCGTTCGTCCTATTGTTTCTTAAACTGCCATCCGAGATTTTTTTTTTTTTGCCTGCTGCCATCCGAGGGGTGTCTTCATACAAAAGGGACTTCAAGTACTCCTCCGGCTTGCAAGCGCTGCAACCAGCCCCAGCACCCCGCAAGCCCCTGCAAGCACCCAAACAAACTGCACAAGCAGCGAACCGCAGCAACAAACCTCGGCTCTGATTGTTTTTGGATTTTATGTTGTGTGTTTTTTTTTTTTTAATCTGCGTGCCTGTGTTTGCTTTCTCTGACTTGCATTGATTCCAGACATCAGCTGCAGAGAGACAACAAAAAAAAGAGAGAGAGAGAGAAAAGCCCCATATATAACATTCTGCTTGGCGATTTTATCACTTTTTTTTTTTTTTTTGAGTAAAGAAGGAAGATTTGTGCTTGTTTCTGATTCATGTTTGGGATTCAGGAAAGCATCCAGCGGAGTGGGAGCAGCATGAAGGAAGAGCCCCTCGGCGCGGGGATGAACGCAGTGCGGACGTGGATGCAGGGAGCTGGCGTCCTGGACGCCAGCACGGCCGCTCAGAGGTAGGCAGGTTCCGCGCCCCGCTCTGCGCCCCGGGGCACACGGCGTCTCCGCTGCTCCCCGCGGGCGGGCAGCGCCTTTACCCCCTGCGCCAACAAAAAGCCGGCTCTGGAACTCTGCTAACAGCAGTGAGTTTCATGTAGATGTTGCCAGTTAAATACTCTTCTTTCTCCGTAGGATTGACTTTTTATATAGTAGTATTAGTAGTCGTAATAATAATAATAATGCTGATGAAAGCTGCGAATTTCGCTGGGTAGGAATAGGTGAGTTTTAATCTCTTTAGCTCCTTGTGTTCATGCGGAGGAAGGACTTCTTAAAACTATGTTTGCTACTGATTTTTCAGTCTCAAGATCTCCAAATGACACTTTCCTTCTTCGATAAGCAGTTTTGCACAGATGTATCAAAAATATATTTCTCTACCGCTCTTCCTTATCTTTGTCAGAATCAGCAGCCTCTCTTCTCCGATAACCGGGGAGTTTTTCAAAGCTTTCCCGAGTAGAAATTAAATTGGAAGCCCCTTTGTAAAACCTCCGCTACTTATCTTGGATTTAAAAAAAAAGAAATCACTTCAAATAGGTGGTAGATTGGCGAAGCTTCGCCCAGCATCGCTTTCTCTCCTGTTTCTCCTTCTTCACATCTTCTACCCCTCGAAAAAAAATAAATCCAAACCCCAAATAATAAAACCCTGATGCGGGATTCGGAGCCTGAGCCCCGGAGCCGGCATCAGGGAAGAAGTTTAATGTTGACATCTCCCGGTGTCTCCCACCTCACCCCGCACCCCTCCCTTTGGAGCCCTCTAAGGAAAGGAAAGTTTCTGCAGGGGCAACCCTGAAATATTTCAAGTTGTCTCCTCGGCTGCCGTCGTGCTGTTTACCCACCACCCCGCCGAGACGGGGGAAAGGCTCGCAGGACTGAAACTGAAAGATAAGCCACATGGGCGCTTCTTGGGTGACAGCTTCGAGCCGAGTTTGAGAAGTGGCAGGACCGATGCCGCTCCACGGGGCAACCCTCTGGCGAGGCTGAGCGCGGCTCCTCTACCATGCAGGGCCGGCTGCGAGCGGACACGGCCCCCGGGGAGGGTTGGTAGGTGCCGCAGGGGCTGCTTGGCTTTTCGGGCTCGCCTCAGGGCAGAACGGTGTCTGATCTGGTGTACCCGGCGTTTCGGCGTGGCCGTGCTGGAGCCACGAGCCTCGGGCGGCTTGGGGGAGGAGAGGGATGTTCAGCCCCAGGGGAGCTCAGCTGGGTCCCGGCGGGAGAAGACACGGGCCCAGGAGCCGGCTTGGGGAGGGTGGGGGTTGCGGGGGGTGTGAGACTGCGACGTCGGGGATGCCGCTAATCCGCTTCTTTCTGGTCCCAGCGGAGTGGGTCTGGCCCGGGCTCACTTCGAGAAGCAGCCTCCTTCTAACCTGAGGAAGTCCAACTTTTTCCACTTCGTCCTGGCTCTGTACGACCGGCAGGGGCAGCCCGTGGAGATCGAGCGTACTGCCTTCGTGGGCTTCGTGGAGAAGGAGAAGGTGAGTAGCCCAGCACCCCGCGGGGTCTCGGCTGCCTCTCCCGGGCCCTCCTCGCTGTACTTACCCGGGCCCGCGGTACTGTCTTGTCCCGGGAGCCACCCGCGCCTCGCAGGCGCCTTTCTATTTCCCTGTCTCGGAGGGAACCTGGGATATGAGTCCCTTGCTCTTCTGGAGCAGAGGAGGGGGCTGAGAGCTGCACTGTCCACCCCTGGGGGCACCTGGCGTGCGAGTGATGGAGAAGCTTCATATGAATTTTTTTTTTCCCTTTTACCTCTGGCCTCCCGTATCCTCTTTGACTTCAGGAAGCCAACAGTGAAAAGACCAACAACGGGATCCACTACCGCCTGCAGCTGCTCTACAGCAATGGTAAGGGCCAGGAGACCCCGGGGTCAGCAACACCATCCCCTCTGCCTCCCCAGCTGGAAAGCCCACTAGAGGCTGGGAAGCCGCTGCCCCGGCTACATTCCGCTCTGCGCATCCCTGCGCTTGGTGCCTGGGCACAGCCCGGCTGCGGCCAGTACTGCTGGGACACGGTCGACCCCGGGCGGGAGTCCTGGAGGGTCCCGAGCCCTCCGGCAAGCCTCAGGTTGCTAACTCCGGCAGGGCCCGCTCCTCACCCTTCTGCCTTGTTTCAGGGATCAGGACGGAGCAGGATTTCTACGTTCGACTCATCGACTCCATGACCAAGCAGGTAGGTACTGCGGGACGCCCACGGAGAAGGACGAGGGGGGGTTGTGCTTGGGGATGGCAACCGTCGGGGCGGCTCCGGGGAGCGCGTCGGGGCGGCCCGCGGAGGCGAAACCCGCCCCCGCTGCGGCGCGGATCCGTCCCGGCGGGAAAGGAGCTGCAGCCTCCCGCGGGGCATGGCCGCGTTCCGCACCCGCGCAGGGCCGAGGGCTTCAGGGCCCACCCGCGGGGACTGACCCTGGCGTTGAGGCGGTGCGGAGGGTCCCCGCCGGCGAGTTTGGGAGCTGTGACAATTACAGGCGACGCCTCTAGCCGTTCTCGCCTGGCCTGGGGCTGGTTTTGCCGTTTAATTAATAAGAATTAACCTCCGCGCCCCTCTCCCCAGCCCACCGAGCAGAAGCCGCGGCTGAGGCGCGGGGTTGTGTTTGTCCGCTCTTGATTAGTGCTGCTGCTGGGTCCGGGGACTACCGGAGAAGCGATCGAATTGTGGGATATTGCGTGTCGGAACACCCCCGAAACGTGGCGCGGGAGGCGGCGAGCTCGGGCTCCGGCTGTAGGGAAGGTGTAGGGCAGCAGAGCTTGTCACTGAGATGACCCTCATTTTAAGCTTGTTCTTCGTCTTCCCAAACTGAGTAATAATGAGAGTATCTACCTGTAAAAATACTTGCCTCAATGAAAACAGTATTTTTACAGAGGAACTGCCTGAACAAATCTGTTCTTTTAAAATTAAAAAAACCCAAACCCAAACTTTAATCGTGACTTTAGCTTTTTCTTCAGCTCCCATCAGAATATTTTCCTCTTGTAGTATTCCTCATTTCTTTGAAATACTTGGGATTGATTTTAAACCTTTTAGTCCTTAAGATATGTCTCCCCCCTCCTAATCTGTTTTACTTGTTAAAGAAAATTCTTACATTTTATTTAGGAAAAACACTAAGCTCTTTTTTGTACCCATAGGAAAAGTCAGTCTCTGTATGTTTTCTGTAGGGAAAAAATCTCTTGGCTTGTGTTTGGGTTTCTTTTCTACAGCAAAACATAAAGCTCTGAGGGCTGAGTTTGTTTTAGAAAACTCTCTTTGATGGTCCCAGAACATCTTTTCCTGCTATTGAAGACTGTCTTTCAACAGAAAAAAAAAAAAAAAAAAAAAAAAAAAAGGAAAAAGGAACTTGGATGAATTTTCCTAGAGAATCCACCGTGCATCTGAAATCTGTTAAACTAGACACTTCCAAACAGAGTCCATTCCCTGTAGGAATTAAATCAGCAGCAACAGACCCTTCTTCGTAACAACTCTTGGAATCATTTACTGTCATTTCTTGGTTTTTAGGCACTAATTGGTTAGTTCGTGTTAAAAGCAGCAAAATCTTTCTGATGTATGAACTCTTTTTAGTTCTTTTCGAGCTTATGTTATTGCACTGTAGACCCTATGAGAGAGGCTATCAATAAATATTATCTTTAAATAGCTTTCCTATCATTACGGACATGCAAAAGCCTCTGTTCATAATCCTGTTGAAAACAGAGCCCTGAACTCATGTAGGGCAGCAGATTCAAAATAATTTTCTTAACAAAGGCATCTTGCATATGAAGAGTTCATCCTAAGGCACTGTTTGACCTCTTGGTCTTTCATTATTATCAAGTCATCAGAGGGTCTTTTGAGAGAAAGGGGAAAAAAAAACCAAGATACAGTTTATTTGTAAAACCTACCGTGTAGCTTTAAAGCACATTCACAGTGAAGAAGAAGAAGAAAAAGAAATGCACAACAAAAAAAAAAACAAAAACCAATCAAAAACCCAACAATCCTGCCTGATTTCAGGAAGTCTTAAAAAACACAAAGTTAGTGCAAATTACAGATTTTTGGAGAAAGTGCAATGGAGTTGAGAAGCAAGGATTTGAGAACAAAAGCTCTCTGAACTTAGGTTAGAAAATGAGGAGCAAGAGCTATTTTAGATGCAAACATGTTTGTTTATGTATTGATTTCATGAGTATAATTTCTTTAGGCATGAGTATAATTGCTTATGAAAAATGGGGCATTGTCATGTCAAAACTGTGGCATGTGGCACTCAGTATTTTTTGGGGGGGAGCAGGGGCTAAATTCTCTCTGTTCTTCTTTCTTAATTCTTTCTTTTTAAAAGTGAAATTATTTGAGAGTTGTGATTGCTTCAGTTACTGAGCGCTTATTAGGGAGCAAAGTACAACACATGACAGAAGCTCACCCGAATGCTGAATGTATCATTTATATTTTACGACAGTGAATTATATAGAAGATTCTCAAGTAACTTTCAAATCGTCAAACTGTAATTAAATATTGCAAAGACTGTCTGAAAATTCTTTAATTTTTAATGAAAGTTAAATATATATTGTCAGTCTACTTGAAGGTGTAGTATTTTAATGCATGACGCTCAGAACAAATTGGATAATGAAATGATTACTTTTAAATGAAACTGTTGCAGCAGCGTACATGTTTCAGCTGGCAAGTACCTTCTCCATACTCACACACACATTCACACACTCAATAATTGTGAATTCCTAGCCTGAAATTACAGCTACTCTGAGGTTTCTGGTGGCAAATGAAAAATCCCACAGAAGCAGAGCTTGAATGAGTTACGTTCCTCAGATCATACAGGAAAGTGTCTGTGGCTGTTCTTGTATATTAAATAATATATATATTTTTGATACTGTGGACACATCAGATTTAAATGTATTCTCTTTGTCTCACAGTTATAAATGGCAAGGTTTTGTACTGCTGCAGATTATTAAGCTAGGCAAGATAAAACAAAATCCCTTCTGGAAATCAGTCCTAGTCTCTGTACACAGGATTGCTATTCATAGATTTAACATAAATGTCCCATTAGCAGCATGCGTTATACCAGCAGGTAGGCAGGCAGGGCTTCACTGTGCTGGATGTTGTGTATGCAATAAATAGTAGCCGTGCCCGCTCCTATGGAGTTCTTGGTCTGATTAAGTCAGGGGTTTGTTTGTCAGCTGTGTAAGTCAGAGGTTTTTAGTTGGTTGTGCCCAATTGAAAAACTTGCGACCAAAAGCTCTGTCAGAGGGGGAACATGGAGATCTGTGTATTCTGGTGCGTCTCTCTGTGTATGTTCTCCACCAGCTGTGCTGCAGTAAGAGAAGCAGGGTTGGAGAGTGGCACTGCGGAAGTAACAAAGAGTTTTGTTGCTAACTACACCTCAGGGCAGATCTGGCGTGTAGGTATGAACTGTGCATGAGCTGCCCGAAGACGAGCAAAGCTGCATGGCTGCATGCACACTCTTTGGTAGCCTGGGCTGTGGGACATCCAATTGGGAAACTCAGGCAGGATTAGTCTCAAAGTCCATCAGTTTCAAGTTATGTTCAGGATAACATGCTTGACCTTTGGTGGTGGCCATTGAGAAGTGTTTGGTAAGAGGGGAATGTCATGTCTTTGAGGAGTCTTGCTCCATTTCCAAAACGTGGCCCCGTCATCTAGCAATGGTAAACACCGCACATAAACTGTTCATGTTGCAGGAAAGTTCTTTGCAGTTAGCGCAGCAACTTTGCTGTCAATGCTGCCTTAATTACATTTTTTTTTTAATGTTATCTTGGCATCTCATTTTATGTTGGGATCGCATTCCTAATGCGTTCAAAACCCTGTAGGATCCCAAACTTTATAGCTGTTGCTTTCCGTAGAGCAGCAGCTCCTTGCGCCGTGGGTCTGCCTTTAACAATGGTGTATTTTGGAATTGCCTGCGAAACGTGAAATATGTCTGCTCTAATATGAAGGGAGTTCTTAGGCAAGTGCAAGCATTTGAATGTATTTACAGCAAAGAAATGCTTTCCATTCAGCTGTATTTTCATAAAGCTGAGATATTTCACTATTAGGAAAGATGGAGGAAATAAATCTGAAATACTTGTTCCCCACCCATTTTTCCTTCAGCCATTCTCATCCATAAGATATAACGGATGCTAATACGGCTCAGGCATCTTTAAAATCATAAGTTCTGCATGATAGCTATTGTCTATTGCTGAGAGTCCTCATGAGTCAAAAATCTTTCCTTCAGACTTAGGCTCTGTTTACATTTTGCCTTTTTTTTTTTTTTTTCCCCTCTAGTATTTTAACTCTGGATGCAAATTTTTTTTTCCTCCTGTTGACTTCTCTATCATTCTCTGATGTCTGCAGATATTTGATCAGCTCTCTATTCTCTGCCTAGCAGGGACCTTCTCTGGCAGCTACACACATGGGGGGGAGAAAAAAAATGTTATCAATAAGTTCAGAGGAGCCTCAGCAGCCTGGGAGAAATTTCACACAAACATAAAACAAACCCTAACCCCTGCGACGGGGAAAGTTTACATTGCACTAGATTTTAGCAGCTTTCTTGTGCCTTTGGTGAGCTGTCAGGAGTGCAGGTGATTTTAATTTTCTTGTACAGAGAGGAGCGGAGAAGTTTGGAATTTGCATGCATGATCAGGACCTGTGTTTGGGAAAATGTAAACTCATCACAGTGGAAAATGTGTTGTTTGGAGTCTGAGGGTGAAAACAAAGCTGAGGATTTTGGAGAGACTGCCTGAGCCAGATGGCCTGGTGCATTCCCAGTCTGGCAGCCCAACTGCTCCCTCCTGTATAATATACAGCCATTTGTTCTGGGATATTTACGCTAGAGCTGTTTCCATGTGAATGTTTGAAAACCATTAAAAATGAACATATTAGGAGAGATAAATTTATTTAATTTGTGTGAATACGTCGATAAGCAGGCTGTGTATCAAAGGCAGAGGGAGACTGGATAAAATAATTAGATGCTTCTGAATTGTGCATTGAGAGATGCAGCAAGAACTAACTGTCCTTGCCCTGGGACCCAGCACTGTGTTGCCTGTCTGGGATAAACCTCACCGGGATGAGTCAAAATTTTGCCTGGAGAAGGGATGAAAACTTGAGTAATTAAGGGTTAAGTGTTCAGAGCCAAATAAATGTAACTCACAGTATTTTCTGTGTAGATACATAGTGGATACAAGCCTAATCCTCTCTGGGTGAAATTCTGGCCCATCTGAAGTCAATTGCAAAGCTCCTATTGAATTCGGTGGGGCCAGGGTTTTATTTTCTCTCAGTGTGTATGGCTGTACACGTCATTCCAAATCATTTTAGCACTGTTCTTGAAAGGACCCTCGTCCTAATGAGTTTTTCTTTTTCCTTTATTTCAATGAAGGAGATAGTTTGTTTTCTGGAATAGACGAGAAATTTGAAAGCAGTGGGTTTAGCTGCATGTCGACGACTTCTCTCCTCCTCTTACTCTTTTTAAAATCAAGGCCATGACATAACTGAATAATATAATGACCATGATCTCATTCCTTCAAGATTGTTTTTCGTCCAGTTCAGAAAGCAAGATTGCTTGACTGGCAAACTGACACCATGAGACGATTCTGCCCTCAGTGGTACCAGCATAAATCTGGATTTACTCAGGAATAGTTAAGGACAAAGCCGGCTTTATATTTTTTTGAACCGATTCATCAGCTCTTTTACTGCTTTCTCCTGCTGCCTTTATTGGGGAAAAAGTGGGTTAAATGAGAACTGTAGTCTTGACTTACATTAGGCTCCTCCTTTTGAATTTGTTTTTTTTTTTTTTTTTAAATTTAAATTTTTAAACTGAAAAGTTTAACTGAATTGTTGGGCGCACTTGTCATCCAGAAACGACTGTGATGTGGTCAGTTTGGTAACCTTCATCTGCTGGCCAGCATTAAATTGCATTTGAGTTAACTTTTAATGCAGCTTTATTTAAATGGAAGTGAGAAAGTCTTACATTTTTGACACTAATTTTTCAGGGTCTGATTTTTGAAATCCATTTGTGCATGAGCAATTGTTACTCACCGAGACTCCTTGTAGAGAGGTTACTTGGGTGAGTAATAGCTTACAAAATGGAAGATGAATTTCGTGGGGAGATAGTTAAGTTGTTCAGGAGCAGAGAAGTGATTTTGAAATGCCTATGAAATGAGACTGACTTAAAACTGCACAACGTAAATAAAAAAGAGAAAAAACCCCAAAGTCTATAATTTTGCATTTCCTTTGCCAGTGTTTTGTTGTGCAACCCTGATGTATATTTGCAGGCTTATTTTTAGCTCTGCTGTGGTCTAAGTTTATACACTGTAACTTTCACTTTATCGCTCATTAACGCAATCCCTGTTTGACAAAATCACGATGATGTTAGTGCAGAAAGGAATCCTGCCACAGTTGCCCTCTTTTAAAGCCTGAACTCAAAGTAATTAAAAAAGAGTATTAAGATTTATTTGTTGAAAGAGTAACTTTCCGAATCTTGCCGTTCAAGACCTTCACAACACTAACATTGGAGACCCTTCCTGTAAAATACTTCTGGCAGCTGTAACGATCTGAAACTTTAGCAGTTCCTGTTTCCTTTTCGAAGCTAATTGTAGAATTAGTGCTTTAGAGCAGCGCGGTTTGCAAGGCGGTGGACGATCCGTAGTGCTCTCAGGCAGCCATTCATGGAAGTAAACAGTTGGTGCTTTACACACCCATTCACACAAGTAAATTGGGAATTGGAGTTGAGGATGAGTTGCTCAGAAACAAACTCGGCAATTCCTCCTTCGTAGAAATTCCTGCAGGAATAGGGTACGCGGGAGTGCGCCTGATGCAGAGAAAACAAAATGTGCATGGGTACGACGTTGGTAATTGAATGCAAATAAAGAGAAAAGCAAACCCTTAATGTAGAGGAAGGCAGAAGAATGTCATGCACGCAAAGAAGGGATCACTGATGCTAAACACAACAGACAAGGTGATTATGTACCACAGTGTTGACTCTGCCCGTTCATTATTGCTATTTAGTTGAGTTATTTAAGCGGGTACCTGGAGGTTAAGTAAGCAGAGCAGCGGGAAGAGAAGAGGGAGAGAGGGGAGGGGGGGGAAAAAGAAAGCACATTCTGTGTTCTGGTTTGTCACTTGGAGTGCTTCCTTGGCTTCACTGTCAACAACATAGTCTATACTGGGTAAATTAATTCTAAAATTTGAAGGTCTAAGATGAATGCATTAAGCCCAGCAGTCTTCTCTCAGACACTGTCCCCACCTTGTCATGCTGTGATGGTCTAGAGGTGAATGGGGACTGAAAGTATTTGTTGCACTAAAGGCCTGGGCGAGTAGATCTGCCCATTACCCTCATGCTCTGCACTCCGAGGCAGATTATTCTTTAATATTAAAGCACTAATTGTGCCATGAGCTTCTCTTTTGCCTAGCCTATCTCTCTGCCAGGTGGAATTCTTTATGATGTCCATACTGATTGCCTCATCAGGTGTCAGCTGGTTACTTTGATTCCCTGGTGTAGGCCGGAAGGAGTTTCTCCCCGTCCTCCCCTCCAATGCATAGAAATGAAGGCCTTCTAAATGTGTTCCACCTCCTGATGAAACACGTGGATGACTGTAATGCCATCTTCTAAGGCTTCTTGCAAACCATCTCTATCTCTCTTTGGCATGAATGTGGAGGTACCTCAAGGTGCGGGCCAGCAACTGAGCATGGATACAGAGTCCCAGTTGGGATCAGGGGGGTTTGATGGCATCTCTGCTGTGAGGAATTTGCATATCTTCTGTGACAACTTTTGTGTTCCCTTCATATAAGTGTCAGGTTCACATGTTTTGTGCCTTAATGGTGAGAATGAGGGGGCAGAAGTCAGATGAAACTCTGTACCCATTAGTTGCAATGACACCAGTGGCCTCTGGTTTATCTCGTTAGCAAAAAGAAACCCAAAACATCCCACTGGCTCTCAGGTTTTAGGGGAATGCACATGGCAAAACCAAAATGAAAAAAATCAGCAGAAATAACAGCCCCATTCTTGCTGTTATTTATGGAATCATGAAATAATTTTACAGTGCATAATATGAATATTGCATATTGCCATAAAAATGGTGTCAAAAATAGGTTCATGCTTCTTCAGATTTGTGGGTTGGGAGATCTGTGCCCTCTTTGCAGGTACAATACCTCTTACCCTTGGTGGGTTATATTTGTAAGGGTGGGGAAAGCAGCTAATGTGATCTTACTTTATGTATTAGTAGAACTCTCTTTTTCCTCAGAATTTTCCACACTTCTCACTCCACAAAACACATTTCATCCATATAGCATACCTTTGTTTCTCATTTTCAGTATCTATTCTCTCATTGACTTTAGGGATATGCATATTAGATGTCATTTTATCTGCAGAGTTTTCTTCCCCCCCCTCCCCCCCATTTTTAATTTTTAAGTCTGTATTTTAGAGACTGAAAAGGTCACAGCAAGGTCAGGGGTAGAGCTGATGATCAGATGCAGAGATGGTGGTTTCTCCACAGCTGGGTCTCTAGCTATTGATCCCAGCTCTGGAGTGGGTACCCTAAAAGATTTAGAAACCTCAGGGCTATCAAAAGGTGCTGTTGCAAAAGCAATTTCTTTTCACTCTTGTTTTGCTGGTGGAGGGGGTCTGGTGCTCGGGACCAAGGGTGGTTAGAAAATATAAGTCTGTGCGATCAGATGGAAACCTTGTACCGAGCGGGCTGCGAGCGCTAACCTAGTTAGTGTGTAACACCGATCCCTCACCCCTGTGCTGGGCCTGCTGCTGGGAGCACTGCAGGCACAGGCTCTTCTTAAATTGCGAATACACTCTCTTTCCACACTTTTAACTTAGAGGATTCTCCCTCTGCTAGCTCAGAGTCAAATTTCTCAAGCTGGTTGATCGTCTCTTTGTTTTGGTATCCTCTGCTCTGGTAGGGCCTGCTTCTCACTTATTTATATCCCTGTAACTCCAGAGTTGCTTTCTGGAAAGCTGTGGTCCATGAGGTTTAAGGGGAGAATCAGGCCCAGGCGTATTCTCAGGAGCTACCAGGAAAATGCTTGGGCTGTGCAGCTTTTGTAATTAAAAATACATGAGCTCTCTCTTTTTCTGTCTTCCTTTTTTTTTTTTTTTAATGAATAGGACCCAAAGTGTGCCAAGCCTTGCTGTGGGGTGTGTGTGTTGTGTTGTTTTTTTTTTTTTCCTCCCTTCTAATGCTTTTAGGTTTATATTTTATTCTGAATTGAAAAGAAAATTGTGGTTGTCTTGACTACTAAAAAACCCCATCCTACACACCACTTGAGAGGTGTGCAACGGAGAGGGAGGGAATTTAGCTGTGCTCAGCTTGTGTTGTTTGCCAAGCACAAGTCTTGGAGCAGGTTCGGTGAAGACGTTGGTCTCTTTATCTGGCAACTGGGCTTGCAACTCCAGCTGTGCCTTTCAGTTACCGCCATGGTTTTTATTTTCTCCAAACCCAACTCGATGCACAGCTAAAAAAATGTGTTTTGTTCCTAGGCAATAGTATATGAAGGCCAAGACAAGAACCCAGAAATGTGCCGAGTTCTGCTCACGCATGAAATAATGTGCAGGTAAGAGCTACCCTGCTTCCAGTTAATTAGTGATGAGAAGATGAACATGTCTCTCAAAATCTAGGTTGAACCTGCAGCTATTTTCAGACTTAAATTTATCTTTCTTGCATTAAACAATCCCAAAATAACACAGTTCAGTGTGTGTAATTAGCAGCAAGGTCTCAGTCGTCACACTAGTTTTCAATTATTTATAAAGATTCTTAACAGAACGCTGCTGGTTTTCCTTTAGACACCCTAGCCCACAAAAGGTCTCCTCACCAAAACTGACAGTCAATTAGTCTTCCAGCAATAAACGTTTCTGGCCCCAATTCCCCAAAAAACCTCCCTGGTAAAATGTCAAAATAACATATATATATATTTTTTTATATATATATTTATCTTTTTTTTTTTTTTTCTGATGGATGTACATTAAGACTGAAGGTCTTGAGGTCTGAAGGTTTATTTTGTCCTGGTTGCTGCACACAAGGCCCCTGCTTGGCTGGGCCTTGCGATAGACCCTCCACCTAAAAGATGTCTTCTGAGAAGAGGAGGCTCAGGGGTGACCTCATTGCTGTCTACAACTACTGGAAGGGAGACTGTAGCCAGGTGGGGGTTGGTCTCTTCTCCCAGGCAACCAGCAACAGAACAAAGGGACACAGCCTCAAATTGTGCCAGGGCGGTCTAGGCTGGATGTTAGGAGGAAGTTCTTCACAGAGAGAGTGATTGGCATTGGAATGGGCTGCCCAGGGAGGTGGTGGAGTCGCTGTCCCTGGAGGTGCTCAAGAAAAGCCTGGATGAGGCACTTAGTGCCATGGTCTAGTTGACTGGATAGGGCTGGGTGCTAGGTTGGACTGGATGATATTGGAGGTCTCTTCCAACCTGGTTGATTCTATGATTCTTCTTTAAACTCCTCTGTGCAGATTTGGCTCTGCCTTGTTTTTTCTTTCCCTGAACATGGCTGCTTGGGATGGGTCACTTAGATCCAGTACAGTCAAATATCTTCTCACCCAAACGTGTTACTTCTGCCACTGCTTCCTTTCACTTTTCTGACTGGTTGAAACAGGTTAAGCCCCTGCTACTTCCTTTTTTTTTTACTGCAAAGAAGACAGCATCTTCTTGCAGACCCCTCCAACATCTAGGAGAGCTTGACCTTGCAGTCTCATTAAAGTTAGTGGGTGTTTTTTGCATGTCTGAAAAAAAAATAATTTGTTACATGTTATTCGATGGCAGAAAATAATTGCCTGGTGGAAGATGAGGCATTCTTGCATAAGCTCATTGTTACAATCAGTTGTTTTAAAACTGTAAAAATGCCATTGCGTGTGTTGTAGCTTTTACAAAACACATTAACTAAAAAGGAGTAACTCGAGGGTAAAAGCTAGTACCCACTTCTAAGAGAATAAACTTGCATGAAGGTTTCCTGATGGGGTAAAATCTTAGACAAAAAGATGGAAACTTCTCTGCCAGTTAATTTTTATGTTTCCCCCCCGCCCCATTCTTGGCAATCTGCATGTTTTGTCCTCTGTGGCAGCTCCACTCTGATAACACCCTGCTTGAGAAGGCAGTGCTCTTCTCCTGCAGTGAAGGAGCTGCTCTACTTGCTTGGCCAGCCTGGAGGAAACCCTATACAGCACCCCAAATTCTTCCTGGATGGATTTGGAGAATTTTAATTTTCAGGCATTAATTTTCTAGGCTGCTTTATTCAGTAGGTTTGGCTACTTCCAGGTGCCAAAAGATAACCCATTAGAGCCCAAGACTGATTGGAGCAGACAGGCACCTCCAGAGGTGCCTGAGCTTCTGCTGCTGTTGGGAGCTGCAGCATTGGTTTGCTGAGCAGTCCTGGCCAGTCCTGCCTTTCCAAATGTGAACCCAGTCATGCTGACAACTCATAATTGCTCTAAAATTCATTGGCCTAATTAGCACCACTTTCACACTAGATACCTAGCTAAGAACAATTCATGGAAATATTACATGAGGCCCCTGACCTGATAAGGCTGAAGTGTGTACTTTGCTTTTCTCCTGTAATAGTCCATGAAAACACTCGGACTGTTCATGTGAGCAAAATTAAGCTTATGGTCAAGTGTCTGCAGTGCCAGGGTCTGCATCTTCTGAGTGATGTGTCCACATGATTCTTAAGTGGCAAGGTTTCGAGGTAGGAATTGCATATACCTGCCACTTACTGAGCCATCAGGAGTAAGAGTCACCTCCTTTAATGCATTAATTTTTGTACAACTGCTTTAAAAAGACAAAGAGTGAGAAGTAAATTGAAACTTTATGTAGAAAGGCTGAGTTTTAACCAGAAAACCAAGTACCTGCATCAAAGGTTTACAGCCATTCGATATACTTTGACCGAGACAAAATCATTTCTGCTCTGGGAATGTGGAAAGATGTGTAGCATTTCCCTTTAGTAAAACACTTCACATTTTCTTGTTCATAAAATTCACAGGATCAGGAGCTTTATATTTCTCTTTGTTTACTACTATTCCTTGTTTCATGTTTCATAACCATAAGGTGGAGGGATAAAAAAAAAAAAAGAGTAAATTATCTGACTGTGGTAGACAAATGCTGTGTGCCTGATGAGGTCAAGAGACATATTCAGATTTCCTACAGCTCATATTAGATATTACCCATTTCCTTCTCTGCCTATACATGTGTAAGAGGGTGCTGTTTGTTTACCAGGCCGCTTGACCCTATTGCACAAATCTGTCATCCATTGTGCTGCTAACACTCTTTTAAATTGCAAATCTGATGCTCTTTAGGGGTCTAGAAGAGAGGAAAAAAAAACACCCCCAACTCTCTCCACACCATTCTGTTTCTCTTGATTTCTTGCCTGTTGTAAGTGGAAGTTGGGATGTGCTGAATTTGCACCAGGGGTGCAAATGCAGCCTCAATTATAAGCATAAAATTAGAGTCTGTTCCCCATTAATCAGCCCAGCTAATTGCTATGCACTACCATTAGCCATATGGTGTGAAAGACAGCTTGCTCTCCCTAAGATGAAATTTCTTCATTTCAGACATGAAATAGTGAGGGCTCTGTATTTTAAAATAGCTTGTTTTAGATATTTAATTTCTAAACAACTTTCAGCAGTGCTTTCTATCAAGGCTAACTGCACAATAAAACTTTGCATTTATGTGACAAAGCTGGGTATTTATAGTAGACTACAGCTATGGCACGGAGAAGACAAAGAATTCAAATGTATAGGAGAGTCCTGGCTGTGATAGGAAAGTGGAGCTGAGGTTTGCTTCAGGTGGCTGTTTATTTCAAAGGATTTCATTGTGTTTTGTCAAATATAAAACTCTACACTGTTGGCAAAAATGTTAATAGCTGGGGAGAATTCACAGCCTCAGTGGAATTTATTAGTATTGTAGGCAGCATGAGGAGGGACATCTATAGTTAATATTGCCTCAACAATTTCCATTATGAAACCTTCAGTGGCTTACAGCTTTGCCAAACTTAAAATGTTCTGGCTGAAATGTCCTTTGCAGGGTGTCAGCCTCAGGCTGACTTTCTTTGGAAAGTTTCAGCTAAAATGCTTCAGTGATTTCTGAGAATGAGGTTGCAGTAAAATATGGGGTTTGTCTCTGTAAAATAAAGTCTTAACATCTGCTCTGGTCAGAGGTTCCCGTACCTCCATGCGTTGGGGTGAGGAGGCTGTTTAGGGCAGGGGTTGTCCTGACCCATCATCCATGGGATGAAGCCCACCTGGCTGGGAGCTTCTGCAAAATCTCCCACATGGACTTGCTAACGACTTGTTAGAGCATGGCAGCTAAATGATCGGAAAGTCGCATTTGCGCTGGCCACGTGCCATGGCCCCATAATTTCTCATTGTTTATTGTCCCCGCAGAAAGCCTGTGTGCAGATACACAAAGCACAGCTCCTCTTATGACTGATAGTCCTGGCCACCACACCAGGGTAAGGGACAGGAGGCCATCTCCTGCACTGCAACCCTGCAGCAGGGCCAGGCAGTGCAGGGTTGAGATGTTACATTGCAAGGAAGGTATGGAGCAAGATGGCAGGAGGGCAGCAGGTCTCCAGAGAGTTGGAGTTGAGGACAAAGGCAGCAACAAAAGCTGGTGGTGGTGGCTGGAAGATGGGGGAGGCCTGTGAAAGGGCAGGATGGGGATGGTATGAGGCTTTGGAATAAGTCTTGGGGATTGCAAGGATGTAAACAAGTGAGGGAAAAACCTAGAGTAGATGGAGATGGGGGCGCATGAGCTGGAGAAGGTTTTGCTGGCAATAGGTTTTATTACTTTCAAGGACTACTTGTTTTAAAAACAAGCAAAACCCCAAGCAAATCAAGTTTTGAAGGGGTCTCCTGTGGGCCAACATGGCATTGTGCCTGAGCTATGGCTCCTTGCCCATTTGGGGAGAGGGGCCATGAAGGTACAGTAAGAAGAAGTCCTTAACCTCCTGACTGCAGAGACCCTGCACTCAGTGCCACTCCCTGCACTTTCACAGAGCCTTACTGGGAGCTTGAGGGTTTCTGGGTGACTTGGAGAAGCTCCTGGGTTTTTTAAAATTCCTTCAGGGAAAGGAGAAAGGGTACTGAATATTTAGGAACTTATTTCCAAGTGTTAAGTAGACTCTAAAAGCCAAAGCTTTCGAGGCAAGTTGAATTAAAAGCACTTGTGACATGCAATGAGGTTTCAAACTCAGAGTTTGTGTGATATTTTAATTCTCTGGGGTGGATATTTGAATTCTAGGGTAGACAAGGGACAAGGCCTTGGATTCTGCTACTGGGAGAACAGTGCAAAAGGCAAGCTAAGGTTGAAAAATAATTGTCTAGAACATGTAAGAACATTTGGAGCGAGCAGACATTGGGACATCATGCACCTCTCCCACATCACTCTCAAACTGAGCTGGGGTCTCTTAGTATTAGTTGGGATTATTGGGGTGTATTCTTGGGCCCCCTATCCAAATGAGGAGCCCACCCAATGAGTAATGGAGCCCTTCCCCAGCTCTTGAAGCTGAGTTATGCCTGTCAGCCAGTGCGACTCCATCCTGCTCATGGCAGGAGAGGAGATCGAAGTGGCCCATCTCTTGATGCCTCTCCTGCTGCGTTAGCACCCCAGGAAAGTGCTGGCCTCTGAGCCTAGTGGTGCATGGATGGTGGTATCTGCCCATCTTGCACTGGGAGCCTGGGAACCTTCGCTTGCCTGAGTGAGGCAATTTCTGTCCCTCCAGTCTGCTGTGAGAATGTCAGGACTAGCCCTGATTTGCTTCAGTCACAAGAACTGCATTGTCTTAACTTGTGCCAACTCTGTTTCTAATTACATTTTAATCATTTAAAAATGATTAGCAGTTTTTATTGCCTTGTTTGTGGGTAAATTTTCTCACCCCACACATTCTAGCTGCATTGCAATGACAAGTCCTTTTATAGGCAAAAAAAAAAAACCCCTTGAATGGCCACATGACTATTTACCTACAGCATATTTTACTCCTTCCTAAATTTTCATACTTTCTGAGTGCCAAGGCTCTTGTGTTTTCTGGTGGATCAATTGTGGTATTGTGCTGTAAAATTAAGCAGTTGTTTTTGGCACTCCCAAACAATGTAACTTCCACCGAAATGAAGATACCACACATGTGTTAGCTGTGAGAAGTTTCAGCCCTGAATAGTTGCCTTGAAGCTTTCTGTGGTGAAAAGAATTATGTATTTTCCTCTCTTTGAAAACAAAATTATTACTATTTTTTTTTTAAGACCCCATTTTTAAACAGGCTGTTTCTGTACAAGCTCACCCCCCCCTTTTTTAGTGTGCATGTTATCTTTAGTGTGGTTAGTTGCTTTATTGCTAATCTTGGTGGGTAACTGTATATTATTCATTCTATTGTTCAGCAGCACAAGAGAACCTTTGTCATACTCCCAACAGGGCTATTTATATAGAGTGGCACTTCTGAGGGCTTCTTCCTGTCCTGATGTTCTTCCACCTTCTGGGGAAAAGAAAATAGTTCATCTGAGTGGGAATGTGAGCAGTGCTGGCTCCTAGCAGCCAGTTGCTGAAATAAGGGTTATGTGTAGGTCCCTGAGATGCCATTTGGAACAGTCGTGGTGGTTTCCAAAGACTGATTGCACGTGGTTGAGGTTTACCAGCAAGTTTTTCAAATGGAGAGATGCATTTAGGCCTGGCCAGGGAGAGCAAAGAAAGTGGTCCTCACTGCCTGTCCCTTACTGCCACCATGGCATGGGGTCCTTGCAGCCCTTAACTCACAGGATCTGCCCAAGCTTTATCCAGCAGGTCCCTGGGTACCAGGGAGGGCTTGGTATGCCCAAGTACTTGATAATTTCATTATTTTATTCCTTGGAGCCCTGACTTTGGGGGGGAGTTTTCTGTTAAGGGACATCAACAAACAGCGGCCTTCATTGTTAGATCACAGAATTGTCAGGGTTAGAAGGGACCTCAAAGATCATTTAGCTCCAACCCCCAGTGTGTGTTTCCTCCCTAGGATGGGCAGGTGGCTGAAAGCCTGAGACTTTGCTCACCTACATAGCTGTGACTTGGTCCGGTGGGTTTAGATGAGCTGCTGGGGAGAGCAGAGCAGCACCCACGTTGCTCAGCCACAGCACTAGATGCACCAGGCTGGATTCTCACACTGAGCAGAAACTTATATATTGCCTATGAACTTACCTGCCATGTATTTATATCTCTTAATGGACAATTACCCCTGACAAGGAATCATCACAAACAACAATTTAACTTCTCTTAGGAAACAATGTGCCACCTTAGTTCAAAAGAATCTCAACCTGGAGGTCAGCAATGGAGCAGTGCTTTGGGAGACAGAGCTTATATTTCACATGCCTGCTTTGTATCTGACCCGATGCAGGGCACCAGCCGCGGGAGCTGTGCTCTCCATGGCATCAGTGATCATTAACATGCTCAGAAAACTTGGGGAAACAGGAAAGCTGGGGCTTAAAGAAGCCGCTACCGGTGGTGCTTGCATTTCAGCTCCTCCATTAACAGCAGCGTCTCTTAGAGAGAGAATGATGATTGTGCTTTTGGATTTCAGGGGGAGGTTTCTCAGTAGCTGAGAATTTGGCTCTGTGTAGAAGCAGGAATATCTTGTGGATGTGTAACATAAGCATTAAGCAAATGTTAAAACCAGGCTCAGCAGGGAAAAAGCTGCTTATTTTGTGTGTGAGCATATGCGGGACAACTGTTAAACCCCACAGAAAAGAGGCTAGGAATAGGCAAGTCTCCCTGTTTAGAGTGAGGCTTGAATTATTATTTGTGAAAGGGGCAAACCCCCTCTCTTTTTATATTTTCTGTTGCTAACCAGCTGTGCAAGAAGTTAAACACAGTAATTAACCCATATGTGACCCACTACATTTGAGTGATTTCCAGGCAGGGACCGAGCAGTAACTCTAGCCGGCAATTTGAACCTACCATGTTCGTAATGATGATTTTACAGTGTAATGGTCGCACTAAATCCTTTCACTTTTGCTCTGTAGCCGCTGTTGTGACAAGAAAAGCTGTGGCAACAGAAATGAGACTCCATCAGATCCAGTGATAATTGACAGGTAAGGACTGCTATTGTTTCCTTCCACATTTTTTTTTTCCCCTTTTCTTTCCCCCCCTTCTTCCTCATTATAACGAAACACCTGCCCTGTGTCGCTAATGGGGAAGAATTAGGAGTAGATACGGATGAAATTTTGTTTTTGATACCGAATTAGTTGTGCTTTGCAATCGCGATTGCCGTGGAAGGGCCATATGGAGGATAAGGGAGCGACCTGCTCTCTGAAGGGCTCCGCTTCTTGTAACTGATTCATGTGCGTAAAGAGGAGATTTTTCTTTCTGACTTTTCTGCGGCTCAATTCACATGCTGTGCCAAAGAAGCTTCAGGAATAAAATAATAATAGTTTGTGATTTATGAAATGTGGTTGGCTGCTTATAAATATTTAACTTTTATTTGAAAAATGTTTGAATCATTATCACTTTTAGCTACAGTATTTCTGTTGGATGCAATCCATCTACATTTTAAGGTTTTATTTATGCATAAAAACAGTTACAAAAAAAAAAAAAATAGGTCTGCAAAGTAAGGGTTCCCCCACCCCCCCCAACTGGTATTTTCTTTGGTTGGAATATTGTTTTGACTGTATTGTTAGTTCATTAATTAATTTTTTGCCTGTCTTAATTATCGTGTTTTTAAACGGATCTGTATTGCTAATCTGACATCAAAGTGCAATACCACATCTATTTTAGCTTTTCTGGGCCATGTGTAGTTAGTTTCTCTGCCTGCAAATTATGCAAAATGGTAGCCAAAGAGTCAGTTTTACATTTTAATTGTCCAAACTCGTTGTACGAAGCCATGTGCGGTAACCACATTATTAGGCAGCATTACCCTAGAGGAGTTAAATGGCCATGGAGTACTGAAAGTGTCTGTCATCAGCTGGGGAAAGCAACACCACCCTCACACTGACCGGGGAATAGAGGGACCCTGAAGAGGGAACTACTTATATACATAGAGGGGTGAAAGCACCGAATAGTGAGTTTCTGCTCCCATTATTGTCTGAGTTGATGTTTGCTATGTTAAGAGTAGTGTCCTCCGTGCCAATGCATCCATTTTATGACAGAAGGTGGAGAGGGCTTGATGCGTTGGGTGCCACATGTAGAGAGCGGTTCAGGGATATGGCAGAGCCTTGCCTGGCAGCATGCTCGCCAGGCCCCCAGATTTACAGTTCTTACTTGAGTCTGGTAGGAAAGTGCATATATTGGAAGCTTATAGCAGATGTTTTGATAGTTTGTATTAGCTGTAATAATTAATCTTGAGAATGTTTAAATCTCAGGAGATAATTCTACCTGTCTGTCTATATATTATCTATGTATCTATTACCTACTTATCTTCCTTCCTCCCTATCTTCCTTCCTATCTTTCTCTCTACTTACCTGTCTTCCTACCTATCTCTCTACCTACCTATCTTCCTACCTATCTCTCTCTCTCTCTACCTACCTACCTTCCTATCTTCCTACCTATCTACCTACCTACCTACCTTCCTACCTATCCCTCTCTTTCTCTACCTACCTACCTATCTACCTACCTTCCTACCTATCTCTCTCTACCTACCTACCTATCTCTCTCTCTCATCTTCCCTGAGCATTAGGTAGTACCAGGGAAAGCAGGGGGAGGGGGGAAACCCCACAGTGAAATCTGTTTTATAAGCCTGCTGCAGAGCTGAAAACTATAAACATGGTGTTAGAGTGGCATTCTGAGCAACATGAAAGCTACAAAATTCACATGAATTTTTCATTGTACTGGAAAGTGAGATGTTAAGATGCTAATGGCAGGTTTACAGAAATATTTTGTTTAACTATCTAGTATGCAAAACTGCGAGTTGCAAATCATTTTAAATTACAGAAGCCAGAGATGCTGCCTGTTACATGTTTCCTGCAAAATGAGGAAGACAGTGACATGAAAAGAAACACCCAGATTTAGCTTCCTAGCTGTGATCAGTTTATCAGTCTTTACGTAAATCAATGCAAAAGATACCAATTCTGGAGATTATCTTTAAAATGCAAGCTAAACATAATTTAAAGATGACAACCCAAACCCTACCTCACCACCCACACTGAGTGACGCTTGGCTTGTGAATGGGTTAAGCTTTTAAGTTCTTCACTTGGTTTTAAATGGTGACTTTGATACAGGAGGTTGATATGACTGTGGTTTGAATAACATTTGATTTTGACCTGTTCCTGTGGGTTGCAATGGTATAAGAAATTTGACTCAGCAGTACTGTAATTAGCCCTCCCCGTGTTTTTGAAACAGGATTGTGTTACCTGGATTGCATTAGTGTGGCTTCTATTGTTGCCGCTTCGCATCTGTCCCAGTAGGGTATTTAAAACCTTTTCTTGGCTGGGGCTAGTTCAAACAATTTAGGCCAAATAAGTATGTGCTTTATACAGCTAGTAGCTTTAGTGATGGTTCTTGTGACACTTATCCTATTCATTTTTTTTTTCCCCTCCCCTTTTGGTTTGGAAAGGATGAAGTGATCTGTGTGGAACCATTTTTACCTTAAAATGAGTCCTTTAAAATTGTTCTCACGTTAAAAAGCCTGTGCAAGCCAGAACATGTGTTTAGTTGTACTCCATTGTCACTTCTCCATGCACACAATTTTTAACTATTATGTCAATTGATATGCAAACCCATATTTAGCTATTTGTATTTGCAAGTGAGCTTAGAGAATTCATTTACCATTTGGGCTAAAGCACTCCCACATGCCTTAAGCTGTGATAAAGGCTTGCCTATGGATTTAATCTGACTCTTGCGTCAAATCCCATGAATCTACAGACTCTGACCTAACACAGAAATTAACATAGAATCTATCCATGGGATTTTTTTACATATGTACTTACATGGAAATGCTACCCTCTTCTTCCATGCTGGAATACTATTTTGACTTGATTAATTCCCTTTGATGGGGCTAGAGAAACTTGGGATAGAGCAAGCTCCCTCTTTGTGGTGGTTTAATAAACTTGGCAAAGAGGCTGTTTGGCAACTTCAAAGTTACATGTGCTGTGTTCTTTCAAACCCTAGATGTATGTGAAAAGTAAATAATACATTTTAATTTACTTGAAATGTGGGGCTTTAAAAAAAAAGGAAGTCTGTAGCTGCATTTGAAAGAGGAGATGACTCTATCCTTTATAAAATTGCTTTGTACTTTGCTTTATTATGGCGTAAGCAGATACAGCAGTGAAAGGGACCTGAAGAAATTTATACTCATATAGTGATCTAAATTTTCTCTGGAGAACAAAGTAAATATATTCTGCTTATAGAGCTTTCATTCCAAAGAAGTTCCTTGGAAATGTGTGTGTGTGTGTCTGAATCATCTTCTTAGCATAGCCTGTATATTTTATCACTAATCCAGTTACATGTGTTGAGATGAAGATCTGATGAACAAGAACTCATTTTAAAAGGAGTATTATTGTCACAATACAAATGCACAATTCCTCCTACAAGTGCAGTGGCAGCCTGTATTGTAATCACACTTTTAGAAAACACAGAGCACTTCCTGTTATTAAATTAAATTCTAGATTGATTTAACTTTCAAATTGTAGCTCATATTTGAATTTAAAAGGTTTGCAATAAAATTCCTGTGAAGAAATTGAATAAATTGTAGTTTTATTACCACTCTGGATATCCCAGTGTCCTAACCTTTTTCCTTACACTTATCTTAGTTCAATAAATAAAACCTCATTAGACTATTCCCATTTCAATGAGTTTATTAAATTTTACAGGAGTAATTAGCATAAGCTGTGCTAATTTTTCTGGAAGACTAATGAGAGAGCTTCCTAATTAGGTTTGCTTTGTAAGAATCAGAAAAGATGATAATGACAAAAGTCACAGAGGGGAGAAAGTGGGGCTATAGATTGTTCCTTGGTTCAGGATAGAGGCTCCTCTCTTGGCATTCTGTTCCAAACTTTTAAACCCAATTTACTATTGTCAGACCCAATACTTAATGGTGTTACCCATGCCTGCTGGGGCTTCTTTACCTTTTATGGCTGCATTCAGTAAACAGCAGTCCTGCTGATTGGTAAAATAGGAATAACCACTGCAATCCCAAATATAGTGGCAGAAAATCTCAGCATTTAGGATCTATACCATATACCCCCAGCTTGTGACACTGTGTGGAAAGAGGGCTGAAAGCAGCCCACTTGGCAGCTGCTTGTTCATCCCAAATTTTGCTTCTTCTCAGAGTACTTGAGCAGGCTGATAAGTGTGACCTGATATTTGCTTTGCTGAGTTTTACCAGTGCAGATGAGACCTACTTAAGAAATCTCATCACCATCTATCTTTTGGGTAGTACAACTTCAGTTGTGATGTAAGTCAACAGGCTTTGTACTGAAGCTGCCCCTGGAGGAGACTGTGTGCCCTTGGGTGGCATGGGGGTGACCAAGTCTCTTGCCAGCTCCTTGTCTGGTGATATACTGAAGTTCTTCATGTGCTAATTCCGTTGCAGCTTCTGAGGAATGAGGCTCCTTCTGGCTTTGAAGAGGTGGCTTATGTATTTCCAGTGCCATCAGAGTTCCTGTCCATGGGCTGGGGACTATGGGTTGGAGACTGGAATGTATTTTACACTTTATTATCAGATAGGTACCTTTTAATACCTGATCCTCTCCCAGTGTTTGAAAGGTCTGTGTGCTCTCGGCTGTACAGGATGCTCAGCTGGGCTCTATGTGATCCATCCCCAGCACACCCAGCTGCCATGGCTGTGGCGGGGGAACCAACTTACCTACATATGGTTTTGAAATCTTCCAGCCTTTAACCTGAAAAAAATTATGTTTGGGGATAGGATTTCACTGTACAATGGCACAAAAAGAGGTGTGAATAACTTTCAATGTCTCCATTTTACCACTTTACAACTCATCACCTAGTGGATTGTGTTTTACAGGCCTGATCATCTTTTCATCCTAAATACCAGGCAGGTGGAAAAATGACAGAGAGGACTGTATCACACTCACTGCATCCTTCCCACTTGTTAGGCAGATGTGGCTATTAATGTGTTTTGCAGTACCTTTCCATGCTTGGAAGGAGGGTGATGGAGGTGCAGGCATACTGATAGAGCAGGCCAGCTTTGGGCTTGGACTGCTTGTGTTGGTGAGAGGATGAGATTGGTTTTGCTTGTGAAGGAGCTGCTGCTGATTGCTTTGCTGCAGGTGGTGAGATCAGCATCACAGCTGATCTTCAGCCAGGCTGTAGGGACATGGGCTTGTCATAGCACTGGTGTCACAGGAAAGCAGCAGAAGTCCTAGCTCCTGCTCAGTCCTGATCAAATCCTTGGTGCTCCTGACCAAGGTACCCAAACCTGGCTGTGCGGGGTTAGGGGAAAGTGTGTGTGTTGGTGTCCTGCTCCTCCCTTTCCCATGCTGAGGATGGGGCTGCAGGAAGCTGTGGGTTCCATTAATCTTTGAGTGGTTTTGCATGCAGGACAGCAAGCATGGTGCTCTCTGACAGATCTCAAGACACAGGTAAGAAGTGCTCCTGGATCAGAATATTTGGTTGTTCTTTTGAGTTTTGCACTGGAGTGCCTACCTCATTGTTGTGTCCCTTCAGGAGTCAGGTGGGAGTTACTGATCCAGCAGGGAGGGAGCACATGGGGAGCAGGAACTAGGCAGCTGAGGCCTACCCCCAACACTGCACAGATGTCTTCCTGACTATCTTTTAAGGCTGTGCTGTCTAAAGCCTCTGGTCCTCTAATCAGGGTGTTCAGATGGGTGGAAGTTGCCCTTGAGTGTTTCGTGTGATCTCTGGGGCCTGTGAATCCATACATTTCTGAGAGGGGAGGGACTCAAACACACATCCTCAAGGATTTGGTTGTGATTGATGCAGCTGAGAAGCATTACCCAAAACATTTCCCACATGACTTAGACAACCAAAGGCATTTCGAGCTGTTGTGAGATAAATGGGAGACTCTGATCAGTAGATGCTTCTCACGCAGGGATTCAGATATGTCCCTCTACCAACAATCCTCATGCATGTGGTGTCAGCCTCCTTTCTAGTGACAGAATCACTTGAGATGGGGATAACTTTGCAAGGATTCATGTAAAAGTCTCTTGTTTTCAGCCTACTGGAGTTGGCACATAGCTCTGCACCTTCAAGATTAATTTATTTTGCTCTTGAGGTTGAGTGAACTTGGCCAGGGTCAAACCAGCTTCTGCTTATTGTTTGTTTGATTTCTCTCCCCTTTGCCTCCAAGTATAAGAATTTTTGTACAGTCTCAAAACTATTATGTGAAACCTTAATTTGGTCTCAGCTTCACTAAGGAGGTTTGTGATTTTTCTCAGCAAACCTGCTCTGAGTCGTCAGTTTGTTATAAAACCCCAAACCAGGCAAGTTTTATGTGGTTTTGGGTTTCACTGCAAACATTTTGCAACACTGTAATAATTGCTTGCTTCTCTCACGATGCCTTTTGAATCTGTAGCTCGTGTTTTGGGCTTTATTTTGTGGTGTTCTTGTGTCTGATGATGATTATTTAATATCATGGTGATGTAACAGAGGCTCTTAGGGCAAACAAGGCTCATTGTACTAGATGCTGTGTAGTCTCTAGGCTGGTAGATGATTCCATTCCTAAAGAGAAGTGATTCTCCTGACGCAGTTTGAAAACTGAGATCGAGATTTTTCTATGGAGAATAAAAAAACTCAGGCCTGTATTGAATGTTGTAGGGATGAGGGAAACCTGAAGATTAGTCTGCTCTGTTGCTTTTGGCCTTTGACTGAAATATTTAGTGCTCGTCCACAGCCCTCTGAGGCTTGGCCAGTTGTGCTGTCTGTCCACACAGATGGGATGTGCTGGACCTGTTGTCTCGAGATCCCAAGGTCAGTGTGCCCATGTCCATATAGGCTCTGCCTGAGGTGCATCGTGAGCCTAGAGTGAGCCTTCAGAGCTGTAGCTGCTGGCAGGTTGGTAAATCTCTTTGCCTCCTCCTGAAAATCCCAGCCTTGGTCAGCAGAGGTTAACAATTTTGGGAGACTGCATTAGTTTGAGTCCTCAAAGTCCATCCTGGAGACCCTATGAGTTTCCTTGTGCAGAAGACCCCCCAAGTTCTAACTAAGACCTTTTGAATTACTCTGCTGCTCCATCCAGATGTCAGGATTTGGGCATCTGATGTTAGAAGCGCTTTAAAAAGTTTGGTTGCCTCTGTGCAGTGACCTCCTGCAGCCATAAGGAAACCTCTAAGTGTGCTGAGCTAGTCCCAAGAGGAGCTCAGGGCCCTGTGGGGTGATTTGTTCCTTTGTTTCTGGTCACAAAACTTCAAATGTGCTATTCATACCTATTGATTTCTTAATATGAACTACTTCAAAGTGTGTCCTGCAGCAGAGATGATGTGCTGAGTGCACAAGCTCCCTGGCTTCGTGGTTTTCAGTGCCAGCTCTTCTCTTTCTCAAGAGTAGAGATTACCTTTGAGTTTTGTTTCTTGAGTTAAGAAAAAATACTGGCTTTATCGCCTATGTATATATGTATATAATTAGGAGGTGTTAGGTGATAGGTTGGACTCGATGATCTCAGAGGTCTCTTCCAACCTGGTTAATTCTGTGATTCTGTGATCCTGTGTACACAGAGTGTCTGCTGTGGATAAATTTCCATTCCCATCCTAACACCTTATTTATTTCCATATTTGCTGTCACAATGGGAACACACACTTAAATAAGAGCGATAGGAAAATCTGTTTGCAGAGATCATCCTCAGTTTTAATACAGATTAGCCAGAATTGTTCTGAACATGAAAAATGCATCATAGCTCTACCCCAGCATTTATTGGGTAAAAACATAACCCAAGCCTTACTCTGCAGAAGCTGAGTTGTATGAGTAGTTTTCTTCCTGTGAGTAGTCATAAACGTTTGCATATTCCAGCCACCAAAATGTATTCTTGTAAGTAATTGGCCACATCTACAAAAATAACTATGCTAAATTCAAATCCACTTCTGCCTGCTGGAAGTGTGTAATTCTAATACAACATCTAACTAATAAAGGAGTGTAAGAAACAATTGTGGGTTTCTGAGTAAATCGTGGCTGAAATAACTTTCTAGAAATGGATGTAACTCTGCCCTTGGAGAGCAGCAAGTCTGTAGTAGCCGTGGTGAATACTGGTATGTATTTTTCTCTTTCCCTGTAGCATCATGGTTTGTTTTTTTTCTGTAGCAGTTCTGGAAAAGTACAGAAAAGCCATACAAAGTTCCCAGTGTGTCACATTAGCAACTTTGCATAGGTAGTTTGTGATCAGAATATATTACTGTATCAAATGAGTGTTTACTTTTTCTTTGCTAAGAACAGCATTTTAGAGGGGTTTCTGAAAGTGGGAACGAATACTTTTTCTACCCACTTCTTTGAAAAACAGTGTTTGGAAACAGGAAATGTGAAAACGAATTTTCTGGTGCCGTTCATAAGTGAATCATATGAAATTAGTTATTGAAAGGCTTTATTTCAAGTCACTGAAATGATACACTGGACAGTAGTAAGGTGACCCAGATATAAAGCCTTTCACTGCAATCATTGAAATGCTATGAACAGTACTGTTTTGTCTTTGGTTCTTGCTGCCTCTAAAGGTGTAGGCAGATGAAGATAACTTTAAAAAGAGCTATTTCTCCAATTACAAGCTTTTGTCCAAGAGCAAAGAAAGATTTTTAGACTAACAGCACTCACTATAACAAAATTAAATTCCTGTCATCTGACAAGAAGCTGAGTTTGGCAATAGTTTGGGATTTTTTGATGGAGATATAGCAGAAGCTGCCCTCTTCACCCCCTCTTCTTCCCTCCAGCAGTGAGGCCAGCCCTGAAAGGCAGGGACCTGAATTTGAGATTGGGGGGTGGGGGGGAGAAGGTTGGGTGGGCACTGGATGCTGTCATGCACTGTGAGAGCAGAGTGGCCACCAGGATCGTTTGCTGGTGATGTGTGGGTTGCCCTTCACAGGAATCTGGGGGGCGACAAGGGAGCAGCAGCCCCACAGCCTCCCCCTGCCGCTGGGCACGGCCTGGATGCCCAGGCAAATCTCTCCGGTTTTGTAACAAGGCAGTCACGTCTAAAGTGGCATTCCACAACTATGGCATCTCACTAACCGTCTGAGGCACAATAGTTCAGTAATGTAATATAAAAAGTAATGGTGTTAGCTAACACATCCTTAATAAGATATTGTCCGCTGCTCTGCCATATGCTCCCGAGCAGGCTTTCCCTCTGTGGGGCTTTTGAGTTCTCTCAATAAGATTATTTCAAATACTCTAATCCTGAATCATTGACATGAATACAAAAGCCTAGTGACATCTAATAGATGCCTCTTAGCTTTGCTTTTCCTCTTGTTCCTTTCCTTTTTCTTCTCTTTTTACCTGACAAAAAGCTTACAGACACTTGGGCTCTGTCTCTCAGTACCAGCATGTGGGTCCCCTCATGAAATATAAAGGAGGAAAAAGGGCTGACATAGGGCTGATAAGCCACAGAGCAAAGGACCATAGATTAAAAGTAAATGCCAGTAAATCCTACCCTGTACACTCAGTTGTTCTTTTATTGTTTTCTTTAACTCTTCCAGTGCCACACTGGGCTAGAAAGGGATGAAAAATGGAGTTTAAGAAAAAAAGGAGATGCTACAATGGCATAGTGCCAGGGTCCTATGGCTCGCTGTACACTTGGATTTTCTCAGCACTCCTCTCATCTTGACTTTCTAATCAGAGTTGCAAACTGTTTCAGCTAATTGCACTGTTCAACAGTTGAATGTTTAGGTATTTTTTTCAAAGATTAATTTATTAAAAAAAAAAGAAAGTAAAAGAGACACCCCCAACTGACATCACCATGACCCTGCCAAGGGTAAACTTTATCTAAAATAAATGTAAGGAAGAATTGATATCCCACTGTGAGTGTCTAGCAGTAAAAAAAAAAGGAGCTTCCTCTTGTTAGTGTTGTCTCGATGGCTGCCAGAGACAGAAAATCATTTTCTGTTCATCTCCTTTTGGACTTTGCCAAACTGCTCATCTGTTGATTCCAAAGTTTGCCTTTGGAAAAAGTTACTGATACAGGACACAGCCAATGTCTATGATGGGTTAAAAGGAAGCTGCTTAAAACACAATAATTTTCCTTAATTTTTCTCTATGATTTTGCACAGAGACTCTTGGGCTTTCCTGACCAGGATAACTGTCCACTTCCACCCAGTTGAGTCAGGTCTCCTCTGTAATCTCCCTGAATATAATCTTTCAGTTGGATTTTTTTTGGCATCTGCATCACTACATAACCATTGGCTGTCTTCCCAGATGTTAAGTCACTTTGATAAGTGGATGTTAAAAACCACTTTACCTGGTTCAAATTTCGTAGAAGGTTGACACAAGAAGAGATGTATTCTGGACTCATTATAAAGTTGTTTTAGGAGAAGAAAATTAACCACACTCAGGGCTGTTAAGATCTGATGGTCCCATCTTCTCCAGCCTGCTCCGTATGCCTCTGCATCACTTGCATACTCCCAAACAAGCTGGGATTCGGCTGCAGATGGGAGCATGCCCCACGGCACATACTACGAGGCAGGAGAAGGAGAGGACCTGCACGTTTTGTGACAGCTGTCATGCAGCTAAGATCAGGATTTGTCCCTTTTTGAAGTATAATGAAGTGGTTCCACTACATGTCTTCTGGGGTCTAGAGCAGAATTTGTTTCTTGTACTGAAGCTTCTTAAAAGCATCCCTGTAAAACTTGATATTTTTCTTATCTCTGCCTTGGGTGCCTGTTGGCACCATGTGTTGATGCTGCTGGGTTCTGCTGGGCTTTGAGTGCTGCTGAGCAAGGAGAGTCCAGCAACACAGTGAGAGAGCCTCTACCCTAAGGAGCTGCTTAGGCAAGACAATCCCTAGGCTTCATCTTTCTTTTTTTTCCCCTAAAACATTGTGAGCTCCATAATAGCTCTGACATTCTTTAAAAAACTGGAATAAACTGTGCTGTGGTGTAGGAGGAAAACTTCTTGCTAAATCCCATTATATGTACACAAATTGTCATCTTGGATACTGCATGGCAGGAGAGAGAAATGCCTTTTTTTTTGGTCTTGAAGGATTGCCCCACTGTGACAATGGTAACTTAATTTGTCAGAAATTACAAGAACATTAATACATCATGCCCTAATGCATCATTAGTGCATTAATACTTTCAAAGTCAGTGGACTTTTTCTAATAAATGCTTTCAAAGTTGGCTGGGCATTCATAAATGTGAGTTTTCAGTATTATAATTGTAATTGAGACACCTATTTTCTCTGAAAAGCCTCCTGGAGGTTGCGCTTAACAGTCAGCAGCGTTGACGTCCGCAGCCATCCACACTTGAAGGAATAACGCTCCGTTAGTTAGCATTTGTCTTATTGTAATATGATTTGGAATAAAAACCTCAACCCACTCCTCACCCCTTCCCCCCCCCCCCCCCAAAAAAAAAAAAAAAGGAAAAAAAAAAAAAAAAGAGACTGTTCTCGGGGAAACAAAAGAGAATTTTGGGAATGCTTTTTGCCATGGTAACCCAGTTATCGCTCATTAATCTGTCACATATGAAACAAGTTCCAGACTACAACATACTTAAACAAGGCAATGTTCCCGGGGGGTCCGCCCCCTCGACTGCTCTGCCTCATACCTGCAGGACTCTCTGCAGCACTGGAAGGGTTAACCACTGCAGAAAAATCCCATCATGTGCTTGGTTAGCTCTGAAAGAGGGGGATACCCTCCCCTCTTGGGCCACCTGGGCTGACCAGCCCTGCCACCCCAAAAGCAGCTCCCCAGGGAGATGGGACTGCCAGCTCCAATGGGCGCCACTGCGCTGCCTTCGGGGGCTGCCTCTATCTCCAGAAGGAAGGAAGTTTTTTTCCTTCATTTCCAAGATAAGGTGTCATTCATGAGAGCAGCGTGCTGAACTAATCAGGTTAATTGAGAGGCCCTGAATAGCTCTCATTGAGCGGATCCCTCCTTCCTGCTCAAGGCAGATAGTGCAGACGGAGAGATTACAAGTGCTTTAAACTCTTTCTCTCCATCTCCGAATTTCACACCGATTTCAGGAGGATGAGGGTCAGAGCAGACGCGTGACACAGACGTTGTACAATTTAGCTTTGCTGGGAGCAAGGCTTTTAATATTTTCGTTTGTTTGTTTCGTTTAATTGTCATCGTGATGATTATTTTTCACTGTGGCCAGAGCCTCGCAGCTCTCCCGATGCCGGGGCATCCTGCTGATTTACACCAGCTGGAGAGGTGTAAACTGCTCCACTGTTTTGGGAAGATGGAGAGGACTAATCCAGTCCCACGACTGGCTCTAGGCTGACCTGCTCTCGAGTGTTGTTAATATTAAAATTATTTCAGACCTACCTCATGGCAGGGCTGCAGGAAACATTAATTTTAAAAAGATGTTTTCAGTGTTTGAAGCAGATAGCAGTTGGTTTTATTGCTTTTATGGTTCCATTTCCCTTTAAACCCTCCTAATCGAAGTGGCTGTACATAAATTTATTCAAGTTTACCAGAATGTGAAAGCATTTCCCTCTGGATGCTCTTGCCAAATTAGGAACATCCAGGCACCAAACCTCACTCTGATCTTCCTGCTTGCCACAGTCGATTACATTTTCTTTGCAAATATTTTAACTGTGAGGCTTCAGGAGAGAAAATTTTCAGGAAAACAAATTCCCTAGGAGTAGCATCCCACCCCTTCTCCAAGCCAAACCAGTTACTTAGCTCAATTTAAACACGAGCATCGTTATCCCTGTTGGCCCCCCGACTTCTTTTCCTTGGAAGTTTCAGGAATGACTTTAATTATCTCTACAATCAAATTCTCACTGCTGTCCCTGTGAAAGCGTGTAGTCATGGATTGCTGGGATTATTTTCTTTAGCACTTGGGGATAGAGAAACTGGTTGTCTGGAAATGAGAACCAGCTGGGTTCTCAGAGCTGGCGCTTGGAGGGAGCCACCAAGCAGACAAACCCAGCACTCAGCAGAGTCATGAACTCAACCCCCAAATTACCAGTGCTTGGTTTGCCATGTGGGATTATGCACTATTGGGGCCATTTTTGGTTTATCTCATTAATATCCATCTTCGGTGGGGGGCTGCTGCCAGGGCTTACTTTAACTCCTTTACAAAACTTTATGGAGCCAGAACCATAACCTGCAGTCCCATTGCTGGGCTTCGCCTGCCTAATGCATATAAAACAAAATTACCCTCCCCTTACTACCGATACTCGATGACCTCAGACATGTTCTGCAGATGACATGTGTGACAGTTTGGGTGTTACCTGCCCCCCCCCCNACACAAGGTAAAGGTAATACAGAAATGCAACACCTCTCCCAGAAACGAGAGTCCCCAGGAGGGGCTCTCAACCACCTTTCCACCCCTCTACCTTATCCTAGACTTTGCCTTACATGCAAAGTGAGTTTGGAGAATCAGCCAGGGGGGTGGTGGTGGTGGGGGGGTGGTGGTGTAGAAAGCAGAAGGATTAGTTATGCAGAAAGCAGGGCAGGGAGAAAAGTACTGGCACCAGCTGTGACAGAGACCCACTGTGTTATCTATGTTCTGTGTTCTTGTTTTTATACACCTCAGCAAGCCTATGAGTGAAGTAGGCATCACCACTGTTTCCTTTTCACAGCCTATAATCTAATTCTTCTCACTAAAATATTCCAGCTAGCCTCAAACTAGCACAACATGTAACCAGGTAAAAAAGAGATTAATACAACAAAAGAGTAAGCAGAGATAACTTCTGTTATCTCACATCTTTTCTTGCTCTAGAAGACAAGCTGCAGGGTGATGTTCTCCCTCTCTTTCCAGCTTGGAGAAATCAGTTATTTGTCATACCTTATTAATGTGTTTTAGTGCCAAATTCAATTTGAAATTAGGACTGTATGTCTAGTCAGAAATTACATGACCTATGCTTTTAGCTAAGTATTTTGTCACAGGGAAAAGGCACAGAATCCTCATTTAGCTATAAGGATGTAAATTTGGAGATATTCCACTGGGTTTAAGGCAGCCGCTCCAGATTTGTGTCTTTTTAAAGAGAGAGAAGTGTTCATTCTTTGAAGGATAAGGGTTTGGTTTTATGGTTTATTGACACTGAAAAATATCAATGTAAATTACCTATCTACAGAATTTCTGCTTTAAGGGTTCTCTTACCCTCCTGCACGCTTGCCCACAGCCTGTGTTTCACTGCAAACTGCTGTCTGTGTGGTTTACATTTGAAATTGTGAATTTTAATGTTTGAGATGCAATAGTGACTTAATTGGTAGCTTAGGTAAAAGAAAGTCTAGAGGAGAAGTCTTCCAGTTCCTGTATTAAAAAAAGAGTTTAGAGCAAAGAAATGATTGATTGCTGAGCTTCGAACAGCTACTTTTATATGATTTGATTTCTTTAATGCCTGAAATATAATGACTTTGACTCTATTAATATCCCCTTTAACACAACTAAATTGTTGGTTTTTTTTTTTTTTGAAAGATGAAACCATTTAGCTCTGAACATGCTTAGATCATACCATGACCTAAATACTCTAATATATCACATACACATTGTTTTGGTTTTAGACTGAAACAAATACTCTGCAGTCATTGTGACTCTAATATTGGAGAGGTTTTCCACTTCTGCATGTTCTCTTCTGCTGGTACATTTATTCATCCTTTCAATTTATCATCTTATACGTATGTGTACACATTCTCTCATGGATACTGTGTGGGTTTATTTGTTTCCTTTGGATTTAATCTGGATTTTCCTTCTCCCTCCTCCCCCCCCCCCTTCCCCTCCCAATAACTGCTGCATTTCCAGTCACTCAAATTTGGACAGAATTTTACTTCCTGTTTCAAAGGTCAAGGAAAGCTGACCTCAACAGCAGTGTTGAGGCTGCTGAATTATTCATATCATTGACTTTGTGTCAGCTTCCACATTTGTGCAGAGGGATGTTTTATTCATTTATCTCATTTAGGGACCTGCTCTGCACCTGTTTCTACCATTAAGTACCCTGTAATTTGCATTTGATGCTAATTTAGTTTCATATCAGCCTGGTCCCCCCTTGTTAATTTAATTTTCTAAGACCCTTTTCATTACAGTAGAAATGTTTCCCTCTTTAAAGCAAACATCTATACAAGTAATTGTATAAACTGCCTTTTAAATAATATCTTTTAGAAGATTCCATCGTTTAATTCCTATAATTAGCCATGGTTTGATTAATGTTTCAAAGGGTTAAATTAAAATGCAGAATTACTCAAATGCATACTTGAATAATTTTCTCTCTGCTGATAACAGTTTCTGCATTGCTGCTTTTATTTTACTTGTGATTCTGAATATTACACGTACTAACAAGCACTAATTTTTCTCATGTAGTGATTTTCCTCTGCAAAGCCAGAGCTGTTTTTAATGTATGATTGTTGGGAGCCCTCTATTGCCAGTTGGATACTTCATTTTTTTCCCCCTGCTGATCGATTGTAAACAGTTAAGGGGGAAATGCAGTGACTGAGGAGCTGCTCTAGGTTTCTTTCCAGATTACAAGAAACTTAAAGAGATGCTTTATTTTGCCAACAAACATTGCTGCTGTGCTCTCACAAACAGTATGATTAGCACCAATTGCTACAGAGAGTAATTTGGAAGTGTTTACAAGCATCCTGGATTTGTTTGTGGAGGTGAAAATTTACATATGCTGTGATCCTACAGGGCAAAACGTCCTGTGATTGTCACCTTCAAACTTGTTTATTCATTTTTTGGGGCAAGAATATGGCACCAGGGTGAAATAAGTCACCAGTGGAAAGTATAAGTCCCTCCACTGCCTCATAGGCTTATTTAGAAGAAGGCTGGGTAACAGCAGCTGGGGGTGGGTACTGTGCTCCCCTCTGTGCAGAGCTGGATGATGGACATCCCTTCCTCTCCTTCCCCAGCTAGGGAACTATAAATGGTCACTTTAGGCTTTCAAGGATACAAACCCCCCATGCCTTGGTGGATGTTGGAGAGGGGGACAGGGGAGATCAGTAGAAACACAGGGCTGACAGCAGCAGGCAGCTGGGTTTCATTACCCCAGCAAAAGAGCTCCTGCTAATTCCTCCCTCTGTTTACAATGGGGGGGATCATGGCATCTATCCCAGGGGACCATCCCCCTAAATCCTTTCATGACCTGGGAACAGGAGAGATTTGGCATTTGGCTCTGCTTTGATGCTTCAGTGGGGGTCTCCAGCAGCTGGCTGAGGCTCTAAGCTGGTGCTATCCTACTGCTGCAAGTGCCACACATGACAGGTAGGATGCTAGTCTGGCATATAACGTCAAGGTGAAGGTGATACTCCTCTTCCTCTGAGCTCTTCTGGAGCCATAACGAGTTTGAGGAGAGATGCTTGCTGGTTTGGGCTGAATGGAGGCTGTTCTGCTCCTCTACTTTCTGGTAAAGCCTGGGGTTCAGGGACTGGGTTTGGCTGTGATGGTCCCAAGAGCATCTTATGTTACATGATGTGCTGCTTACATGAGCCTGAGACTTGGACTCTGGAGCTACTAATAGCACGAGGATATGTGGGCTGAAATAAACCCTTTGGCTTCGCATTGCTGTTAGGATGTTTTGATTTTACTCTCTTTGGCGACAAAGATGTGTCTTTTGGGCTGTTTGTACTGGTGAAGCCCCAAATGCTGGTGTCCAGGTCCAGAGCATTTGTGGTGGGGGTACACTCCAGAATGCAGTCAGTTCTGAGAGTACCAGGAGTGGCTGATGATTGGGCATGAACCCAAGTACTTGCCAATATCATCTCTCAGAGCAGCCTCCACCTTCAGATATTCATAATTGCTCCCCCTTTATTTCGTCATACACTCACAGTAACGGCCCTAGAGCTGGGCATTTCCTGGGTATTAATGACCAAGTGGGGTTAATGGCCCTTGCTTGTGCCTTGAGTCATCAGCTCCTCCCAACTGGTCATTAATTCCCAGGAAAAGCCCTCTGTGGAGGTCATTATTGCTTAATTATCTCCATACACTTTAATGCCAGTTTTGACAATGTACAGTCTCATACTTTGAGTTATAGGTACTATATAATTCATTAAATAGCTTATCATTAAAACTGCAGATGATCTTGATTATTATTTATTAATGTTTTCTCTTTGATTTTTTTTTTTTTTAATCTAATGCTCCTGTGCTGTAGTGAGGATGGGACAAAGGTACATGATGCTGAAAATTGTCTTGTGGTGGCTCTCCCTTTCTGGAGGGGTCTCCCTGGCTCTGAGAAGTCTTGCAGGCATTAGCCAGCTGAGCCCAGACCAGCTCTGATCTCAGCTTGCTTAGCCTTCAAGGGCTAGCAAACAGACGTGAGGAGGGGTGGGATGTCCACCTTAGCTGGGGCTCCCTGTGCCAGCCCCATGTTGTAGAAGTGCTGGCAGGACCTGGCCTGCAGTTTTGGCAGTTCTTGCCTCACTTTTCTCCTCACTCTGGACCACATGGAGGACTGGGATTTGCTCTGGTTGCCCTTGATGAGTTGTTTGTGTGGTAAGCTCCTTTGTGGTTCATGGTTTGGCCCTTTCTCCAGCAGCATCAGGTTGGTGATGTGTGTCAGTCCAGTTAGGTGGTGTGGAAAATAAATGGGACAGGCTCAAGCGAGGTAGAGGGACTTTAATTTGTGTTTTTTTTTTTTTTTAATAAAAGTGTGCAGCTTCTCCTGGGAGAAGCTTATCTTTCTGTCACTCAGGTGTCCCTCTGCATGGCATGACAGAGTAGCAGCTGCTTCTGGCTTTGCACCTGCAAGACCAGAGGCTGCCTGTGCTGGGGAAGGTCCTGTATGCAGCACAGCCCAGATGGCCCTGCATTGGGCTCCTCACCAAGACCATGACCCGTGGCCAGAAGAGCACTGACATGTTCCGGTGTCTTTACTTGGATAAGGCTGACTCAGGGAGAATTTACTGTCTTATTTGCCTCAAATCCTGCAACCTTGTCTAGCTCCTTCCTATTTTTCATTTCCCCCTGCGAGGCTTTACAAGAAAAGTATTTGGATAACAGAATACTGAACCTCTGTGTCTGCAGTTCCACTGAGGTTTTGGTGTGCTGGAGATCTGGTTAGTGCCAATGGGGGCTGTAACCCTGCTTGGTGGGCACATCTTGTGCCAGTTCAGGGGCCATGATACGCCCCATGCTTGGGTGACATTGCAGTGGCAGGAGGGCTCTTAACTAGAACACCTGTTAGGATGTTTGCTGCTTGTACTCAGTCATTACTTGTGTTTCTGTTGCTCTCCCCTGACAGCATCAGGTTGTTTAGGCAATAATTGCACAGGTTGGGAGCTGTTTTCTCCATTACCTGCGTCTCTGTTGATTCTGTGTTTGCTGGAGGAAAAGTTGTGTGTGGATGTGAAAATACTGTCCCTATTGAGCTGTGCCATTGCCTTTAGAGGAGGCCAAGATTTCACCCAATGTATTTGCTTTTTCTACCTCTGAGCTGTGTTTGTTTACAAAACCTTCTTCTGAACTGCTCTAAGCCACCCAACCGATCTGCTTCCCAGCCCCAGTCTGCTCTGGCCTTCTCCAGAAGCCAGTCCGTTTTGATTAAAATCATAATGTTATTTGGAAGCTGGGAAACAAACAACGCCAAAACCTTGTGCAAAGTTTGGAAGCAGCATGTTGCTGCAGAGAGGAAAAAAGAAACAACCACCAACTAAAACTCGTGTGTCTCCCCCCCCCCGAAATCCAGACTCAGCAGGTCTCTCGATAGCACTGTCAGGAGAAATCCAGTGGCTTGGAGCTGCTCAAGAATAGCACACTGGCAAAAAAAAACCAACAAAACCCTCCCCCCCCCCAAAAAAAAATTCTATCTATATAGGTGGCAAAAGGGAGCAATGACATTTATTTACTTATTCAAGAGCCTAAAAGATTTATGGTAAAGCTAATTTAGGAGCGTGCTGGATGCTGCATTCTGGCTGTGTGAAAGCCAGCGGTGCGCAGCGCTGGGGGCACCGAGAGAGGGTTTGGACTTTAGGCTTGGGTTCAGTTCCTCCCCGTCCGGCTCTCGACGGTGCTGCTGCGGACAGCCGTGGATCGGGGCTCACGCCGGGGTCCCCTCGTCACAAAGCCCAGCGGCTGCTGCGCGCCGCACGGCCCAAGGTCTGGGCGGACGGGAAGCGCTGGCTCCGCCTTGTCGCCGGGGCAGGGGAAGCACCGGCCGGCCCTGCAAGGACTGGGACCGGGACGGGGACCTGGCCGGGGGGTGCCGCTGCGGCGCGTGCCTCGGGCAGCGCCTGGCCGCGGTGGTATGGGTGGCACCGGGACCGCCTCCGCGCCGTAACCCCTCTGCCCCCGGCGTTGCCCCCGGCTTTCCTGCTTCGTAGCTTTTGCTTTCCCCTCATTTCTTTCTCATTCTCTCTCTCCCCTTTCATTTCTCTTCTCCTTTATTTCTCATTTTACTTTTTGTTTCCCCTTTTCTTTCCATTTTTTTCCCTTTTCTTTCTCTCTCTCTTTTTAAAATGTATTTCCCTCCTTCTCCACCCGTTTTTCTTTTGTTTTCCCACCCTCCCTTTTCTATTTTTTTCTCTTTTTACCCCTCTTCTTTTTTTTTGTTCCCCTTCCCCTCGCTCCTTCCCCTCGCTCCTTCCCCTCCCTCCTTCCCCT